>JAVGWX010000006.1:28472485-29072485 GCA_036924085.1 Ariolimax columbianus
CGTGTTGCCATGAGGCAGGTAATCTTTCAATATGACACCTTTGACGCCCCAAAAAACAGTCAGCATCACTTTTCTTGCAGATGTATGTGCTCTTGGCTTGACATGTGTTGGTGAGTCGGTTTTTTCCACTGCATGCTGGAAATTTTGGATTCTGGGTCAAAATGGTGAACTCAAGTCTCATCTACTGTCACCATGGTTGGCAACATGTTTTTCAACCGACACATATTTAGCAACTGGCCACAGCAATCAACCATCGTTTGTTTCTGTTCACGTGTCAGCAGACATGGGACCCAGCGGGCACACACTTTTCTCATGTTCAGTCTGTTGTGTAAAATTCTAAAAACTGGACTTTCAGTTTTGCTGACCTAGATATCTCTGCAATTGTCATTTTCCTATCCTGGTCAATGATTTTCTTCACTCTTGCAGCATTGTCATTGCTGCACTGAGGATGGTCTTTCTGATCTTGGAAGATCAGCAACATGGGAACAGCCACACTTAAACTGCATACACCAGTTTTTTACAGAAGCATACAAAGGACAGAATTCCTCAAACACTTGTTCCATCTCCCTGTATATTTTTTGTAGGTGTTTTTCTCTGCAACATCAAGAATTTTATCACAGTTCTGGTCTCTGATTTCTCCATTGTTCTGACAAACCGTTAGAGCAGCAGATCCGGTCAATAAAGTGTTGCGCCAATTACCATATCGGGTAAACCCGTCCAGGAGGGAAATTCATATTTTTACAAGTCCAGTACAAATTTAATGAGCTACATATGTGCCAAATTTTAACTTTCTCCTCCTACTCCTTCATAGTCACGGTAAAGACATGACACGCCCCTTGTAAATGTGAAAAGATGAGTGAGACAGGGATGTGTATTATGCCTTTGTCTTTTTAATATCTACACAGAACAAATATTCATATAGAGGGGATGCCAGGGCTTGTCATTGAAGGAGTGGCAATGAATAATCTTGGATATGCGAATGAAACAGTTTTTATAGCAAAAAGTGAGCAAGAATTATAGGAGCTTGTAACAACAAGATACACAATAAGTCAAGAGTTTGGATTAGACATAAACATAAAGAAAACACACTCTAAGATAATTGGGTAAAGTGACAAGTAACCATGTATGCAGATATAAATAAAAGATCAACTACTTGAACCGGTACAGAGTTTCTCCTATCTAGGTCATATAATAACGGAAGATGGCAGCTGTGAAATAGAAATCAGAAATAGAATAGATATGGCCAAGATGGTATTCAACAACATGCGACACATACTGCCATGCAAACAGATAAATCAGAATTTGAAAATGAGAATTGTCAGGTGTTATGTATACTCGTCATTACTTTATGGCGCAGAAACATGGACAATGAATAACAAGTTGGAAAAGAGTATTTTGAAAAATTAAAATGTTCTTTTTTGGCTTTCGTCTTATTTCTCTAATCCCTAAGGTGGTGTGCGTTGCACTGTGGTTATTATTTTGCACCTGTCCCCCCAGTGCACCCGACTTCAGCATGCATTTTATGTAAGGGTCTTCTTCCTCGTACATTTTCTAAGGGTTTGCTTCCCCGGAATAACGGCCGGTGCTGTGATGGTAATCGAACCCAGCACCTTCTGGTTGTGAGCCGTGTCACTTAATCACTTGCCCACGCCATCCCCAGGAAAAGAGTGTTGACGGTTATATAGAAGATTGGGTCGCAATTCTTGGAACGAGAAGAAAACACATTTGGAAGTATCGAAAAATTCTAAGAGAATTAATGAGCGAAATCAGGCTTAGACAGTTACGTTATTTTGGTCATACAATAAGACGTACCTCCTTGTTGAAGACATGCTGGAGAGTAGGGTGGAAGGAAGCTATTTAAGAGGCAGACACCGTTCAAAGTGGGTGGATAACATCAAAAGATGGACTGGAAAAAGCATCTCAGATTGCACCATTACGGCAAGAGATGGAGTACACTGGAGATCCATTGCAGCCGACTTTCGATACGGAGAGGACACTTGAACTGAACACTGAACACATCCGACTTCAGCAAACATTTTTTGAGTACCGGGTTAGCATTTCCTCTTCGATCCCTTCTCCTTAGCCAGTGTGCAGCCTGTTATCCAGGATCACCGCGTGGAGGTGTAGAAGGGTCTTGGCAGCTCTGAACGCTGGCCCTGACGCTAGCAGTCAGCTATGGGTCGCTGACCACCGCAGCTCATGCGCTGCTCAGCATCTTGATCCCTGTTCTGATATGAAATGGGATTCTCTTATTTTTGAAATATGAATTTCTTTACATTAAATATGTTTTAATTGTTAAATACATTTCTCTTTATTTGCAATATTCTTCTTCTATTTATATGAAATATGTTTCTCTTCATTTGGAGAACATCTCTCCACGTCAGTAATATTCTCATACTTATGTGAAATACGTTTCTCTTCAGTTTAAATAATTTTCTCCATGTATAGGGCTTGCTCCCCTTCATGTGAATAATGTTTCTCCTTATACTGAGCATTTTTATATTTATTTAAAATGTGGTTATTTTTATTTGAAATATTATTGTCTTTTGAAATGCATTATCTTCATTTGAAATATTCTTAAACAATTTTGGGGTGGGGGGTGTGCGTTGCACTGTGGTTTTTATTTTGCGCCTGTCGGCCCAGTGCATCCGACTTCAGCATTCATTTTATGTAAGGGTCTGCTTTCTCCTACATTTCCTAAGGGTTTTCTTCCCCGGGTAACGGACGGTGCTGTGATGGGGATCGAACCCAGCACCTTCGTGTTGTGCGCCGTGCAACTTAACCACTAGCCCTCTTAAACTTATAAGACAGTACTTTCTCTTGATTTGAAATATTCTGAAACCTATATGAAATATATTTTTGTTTGTTTGAAATATTCTCCTTATGAGATACGTGTCTCTTCATTTGAAATATATTTATCTTTGTATGTTATTATGTTTTTAGTTGCTCCAATATACTGCTTGTGCAAGTATATCATTACACTGATAAAAGTTATCATTATACAATCTACGTAGTTCATTTACTTACCGTTGTGAACTTTCTGTTACATGTCTATTAATTGCTATTGCAGTGTAATAAATGAGGCTTTGGTGATGTGGATATCAATGATCTTACAGTGTAATAAATGAGGTTTTGGTGATGTGGATATCTATGATCTCACAGTGTAATAAATGAGGTTTTGATGATGTGGGTATCAATGATCTTACAGTGTAATAAATGAGGTTTGGTGATGTGGATATCTATGATCTTACAGTGTAATAAATGAGGTTTTGGTGATGTGGATATCTATGATCTTACAGTGTAATAAATGAGGTTTTGATGACGTGGATATCTATGATCTTAGTGCAATAAATGAGGTTTTGGTGTGGATATCTATGATCTTACAGTGTAATAAATGAGGTTTTGGTGATGTGGATATCTATGATCTTACAGTGTAATAAATGAGGTTTTGGTGATGTGGATATCTATGATCTTACAGTGTAATAAATGAGGTTTTGGTGATGTGGATATCTATGATCTTACAGTGTAATAAATGAGGTTTTGGTGATGTGGATATCTATGATCAGTGTAATAAATGAGGTTTTTGTGATGTGGATATCTATGATCTTACAGTGTAATAAATGAGGTTTTGGTGATGTGGATATCTATGATTTTACAGTGTAATAAATGCGGTTTTGGTGATGTGGATATCTATGATCTTACTGTGTAATAAATGAGGTTTTGGTGATGTGGATATCTATGATCTTAGTGTAATAAATTAGGTTTTGGTGATGTGGATATCTATGATCTTACAGTTTAATAAATGAGGTTTTGGTGATGTGGGTATCAATGATCTTACAGTGTAATAAATGAGGTTTTGGTGATGTGGATATCTATGATCTTAGTGTAATAAATGAGGTTTTGGTAATGTGGATATCTATGATCTTAGTGTAATAAATGAGGTTTTGGTAATGTGGATATCTATGATCTTACAGTGTAATAAATGAGATTTTGGTGATGTGGATATCTATGATCTTAGTGTAATAAATGCGGTTTTTGTGATGTGGATATCTATGATCTTACAGTGTAATAAATTAGGTTTTGGTGATGTGGATATCTATGATCTTACAGTGTAATAAATGAGGTTTTGGTGATGTGGATATCTATGATCTTACAGTGTAATAAATGAGGTTTTGGTGATGTGGATATCTATGATCTTACAGTGTAATAAATGCGGTTTTTGTGATGTGGATATCTATGATCTTACAGTGTAATAAATGCGGTTTTGGTGATGTGGATATCTATGATCTTACAGTGTAATAAATGAGGTTTTGGTGATGTGGATATCTATGATCTTACAGTGTAATAAATGAGGTTTTGGTGATGTGGATATCGATGATCTTAGAGTGTAATAAATGATATTTTGTGATGTGGATATCTATGATCTTACAGTGTAATAAATTAGGTTTTGGTGATGTGGGTATCAATGATCTTACAGTGTTATAAATGAGGTTTTGGTGATGTGGATAACAATGATCTTACAGTGTTATAAATGAGGATTTGGTGATGTGGTTATCAATGATCTTACAGTGTAATAAATGAGGTTTTGGTGATGTGGATATCTATGATCTTAGTGTAATAAAGGAGGTTTTGGTGATGTGGATATCTATGATCTTACAGTGTAATAAATGAGGTTTTAGTGATGTGGGTATCAATGATCTTACAGTGTAATAAATGAGGTTTTGGTGATGTGGATATCTATGATCTTACAGTGTAATAAATGAGGTTTTGGTGATGAGGATATCTATGATCTTACAGTGTAATAAATGAGGTTTTGGTGATGTGGATATTTATGATCTTAGTGTAATAAATGAGGTTTTGTTGATGTGGATATCTATGATCTTAGTGTAATAAATGAGGTTTTGGTGATGTGGATATCTATGATAATGGGGCTAAGAAATCAAATTAGTAGAGTCAGGAAAAGGTTAGAGCAGATGTTCCCTCACCAAGTTGGCGCCTAACCGACTTCGATATAGTCTTGTTCTCGTGTTTTAAGTCTATTATGGATGCGGCCAGACCACGGATTTGACTGGAATGAGTTGTCCACGGAAATATGTTGTGGTTGTCCATTTGGATTAGTTAGTTCCTTCATGTTGTGGTATTTATACCTTCGATTATCATGGCATGTTGTTCGGCTATTTGCGATATTATTTCGGTTACCCTGTGTCGTATTTCCACGGCCCAGTGCACACGACTGAGCTTTGTGAGGTTGGCGCCCTTTGCCCTGTTTGCTGTCAGTGCGGGTTTTGGTGTGACTGGAAAATGTATACAGGCTAATAAAGGACAAACACACAGTATTGGAGAGTTTGGGCCCTGTCCGGTTATCAACATGTCCACGAGACATCGATCACACTGTGAGTAATGCTTTCGACAGGTAAGCCACTCGCCTCTCAAAGCGCTGAACCGAAAAGATAGACTATCGAATCCCGCAAATTTCAAACATAAACGTATTCATGTCATAAAAAGATGATTCCTCAGCAAAAAAGATAGAAGTAAGACAACTAAGATGGATGTATACCACTCCACCCGTAAACCAGTTTTGACTTATGGATGTGAGTTATGGGCAATGACAACAACCCAGAAAAGCCAGTTTCAGAAGTGATCATAGTAACAAGGTGAGGCAAAGTCTACAATTAGACAGTACAACATCTTAAAGCCCAGCCCTTGCAGACTCGAGTGGAGCTTTTCTAACTTCGGTGTTTGGCCATGTCTGCAGAATGAAGTAAGATCGGCTGCCACGGCAGTCGTGTAAAGCAAAGAGTCAAGAATGCAGACCCAGGGGACAACCGAATGTCGATAAGAAACCATGGACTAGACTGGAACCAGGCCAAGAGGAAGATTCCAGATAGAATTATCTAGCGATCATTTTGACAAACCTCTAAACCCCAGGGTAGAAGAGGAGCAGCTAAGTATCACGGAAATGATTGGAGGTAATGGTAGTCAGATCTAGGTACTGCCATTGGGGCTGAAGTGTTAGAAACGTCACTTTTATACGTGATCAGAACTTTTGCTAGACTCTTGTTCTCTTTGCCTTCTCTCGTATAACTTTTAAAGGCAGGTTCTCATTAATATATGAGTAGACTTTAGCGTAAATCGACTTGGCTACGTGGGCGTCAGTTTTGTCGAGAAAAGTAATCGCACTAACCTCTCTGTTATTCGGAAGATGGCAAATAGATGATACATACTAAAATTAATATCAGTCTCGTTTGCGAGTTTGAGTCTATTCACGGAAGATGTTCGCACATGAAATCACTCAATTGATGTCATTTAGGAAATAAAATAACTTCTTTTCTTTGCCGTCTCACGTTCTACCGGATTGTAGCCCAGTGTCGTGGTATGCATTTGTATTTTATCACTTCTCTCGTGGCCCGAGTAACATTTTTCTCCATTTTACGGCAGATCTCGTTTACGCTGTCTATTCATTTTCTCTCTGTCTTCCTTTTACCCTTCTTTCTGGTATTATTCTGTAGAAGGTTGAATGAACAATTAACAAAATAACATAGTTTAAAATGAGAAGTAATTGTTAAAGTTTAGTCCGGAATGTGTGCATTCAAACTTCATCTAGAACCTCAAGAACCGTTGCTTCATTACTTTTATCTTTGATCTGTCGGGGAATGAGACGCTTCTTATGTCAGGCACAACATAATGACAAGGACGTCGCGTCAGGGTCAGGCACAACATAATGACCAGGACGTCGCGTCAGGGTCAGGCACAACATAATGACCAAGACGTCGCGTCAGGGTCAGGCACAACATACTGACCAGGACGTTCCGTCAGGGTCAGGCACAACATACTGACCAGTACGTCACGTTATTGTCAGGCACAACATACAGACCAGGACGTCGCGTTATTGTCAGGAACAATATACAGACCAGGACGTCGCGTCAGGGTCAGGCACAATACACTGACCAAGACCACAATCTCTCTTCCATGTAGCGTTTCCTGGAAACCAGTTGTTTTCAAGGTAGTCTGGCTAACAAGATGTGGATCGACGTGATCCCCGTAGTAGTGAGCGACACTCAGATGAAGCCAAGCATAACACAACCGCCTGGAGGACCACGCTCCACCTCAATCAGCACGCTCGGGATGTGAGGAAATCTACTGCAATCACCACTCAACACCCTCTTCAGGTTGCACAAAAGAGTAAAGTTACACATCATTGTTCAATCAACACCAACACCGTGTAACTCCGACTCATCCGGGTATACAGAACACCATCATCCGGAGTATCATATCTTATCAACTTTTTTACCTCAAGCTTGGCTTTCCCATTGCACGAATCATTGCACTAATCATAGCACGAATCATTGCACTAATCATTGCACTAATCATAGCACGAATCATTGCACTAATCATTGCACGAATCATTGCACTAATCATTGCACTAATCATTGCACTAATCATTGCACGAATCATTGCACGAATCATTGCACTAATCATTGCACTAATCATTGCACTAATCATTGCACGAATCATTGCACGAATCATTGCACTAATCATTGCACTAATCATTGCACTAATCATTGCACGAATCATTGCACGAATCATTGCACTAATCATTGCACGAATCATTGCACTAATCATTGCACGAATCATTGCACGAATCATTGCACTAATCATTGCACTAATCATTGCACTAATCATTGCACTAATCATTGCACGAATCATTGCACTAATCATTGCACTAATCATTGCACGAATCATTGCACTAATCATTGCACTAATCATTGCACTAATCATTGCACTAATCATTGCACGAATCATTGCACTAATCATTGCACTAATCATTGCACGAATCATTGCACTAATCATTGCACGAATCATTGCACTAATCATTGCACTAATCATTGCACGAATCATTGCACTAATCATTGCACGAATCATTGCCTGTCAAGGGCGGTAATGACTCGAGTGTAGTCTGCCATTTCATCCCGAGTGTGGATGCATTTAGTCCAGACATGTATCTCACATCTTCACATCAATGTTATCTCCATGCCCCTCCGTCTATCCGTTTGCTGTCATTCTGGTTCCATTCCAACCTTTCGCACGGCGACTTTGACAGTATGAGGATACCTAGCCTATAAATAGCTGCTATAGTTGACAGTTGTAGCAAATAGCATTTACGAAAATTGATGATGTGGAAAAACTAACAAGACTTTAGACTAGAAGACGAGAATTTCTATTTTTTTGGCGTTCGCCTTATTTTCTTTATTCCCCAAGACGGTGTGCGCTGCACTAGGCTTTTATTTTGCGCCTGTCGGTGCAGGGAATCCTGCTTCGTCATATATTTTTATGTCAGGGGGTCAGCTTCCTCCTGCATTTTCTAAGACTTTGCTTTCCCGGGGTATCGACCGATAGTGTGATTGGGGAGCGAACCCAGCACCTTCGAATCGGGAGCCGTGTCACTTAACCACTATCCCACGCCGTCCCCTCCTGAGATAAGTATCTTGTAATATTTTATTATTAAATCTTTTGTATTGGTTCATATCTTCTTCAATTATGTGTTAACTTGTTTTTCTGTGAATTGTCTGTTGTCTATGACGAAGGCACGGTGACCGTGACGTAGGTGTCGTTTCATGTTTCGGTCCCAACATGGTATGTCAATCATCCCATCAAAACAGTCACGGATATGTCGCTCCTATTTTGTAAGTCACTTCATTAAATGTTGCGCATTGCTTGGTTGGGATGTCTTCTTAACCTTTGACGTCGTTCGAGCATCAATATTTCGACATTGTGAAGGGGTTGTTTCCGCTTCAGTCCGGTCTTGTCCTCAGAACTTCTGCTTCTATTAAGGGTTTTCCCCATTTATTTCTGAATTATCTGTCCAGCGCATGTCACCTCTTCACGACTTTCTCATTCCAGGAACTGTACCATTCAGTATAACTAGCGCAGAACACTTGAAATTGAAACATGACCTTACCATTGGAGTATGGCTTGGCTTCGTTCGTTCTTAATTTCCCGCTAGCAAACCCTGACACTGTCCTAAGTAGCAGAATGTAGTCCAAAGAACGGAATGCGTTTTGTCGTAGTTTACAGCTTGACTGCGATATTTGCACCTTTCGGTCCAACACATCCGACTTCAGCATGCATTTTTTTAGTACCAGGTTAGCATTCCCGCTTCGATCCCTTCTCCTTAGCCAGTCTGCTCTGTTGCAGTCTGTTATCCAGGATCACCGTGTGGAGGTGTAGAAGGCACTTGGCAGCTCTGATTCACTGGCCCTGACGCTAGCAGTCAGCTATGAGTCACTGACCACTGCAGCTCACGCGCTGCTCAGCATCTTGATCCTTCACCATTGAAATATTATAATATGTGCATTACTTATATCTTATCGTATGATGACATTTGAGATATTATATTTACATGGTATTCTAAGAAATTACACCACATGCGTCTGTGATCTATGATTGATGGATGAGAAGAAATGACACCACATGCGTCTGTGATATATGCTTGATGGATGATAAGAAATGACACCAAATGCGTCTGTGATCTATGCTTGATGGATGATAAGAAATGACACCACATGCGTCTGTGATCTATGCTTGATGGATGATAATAAATTAAAAGTAATCTTGATCTTGATGACCCGTTCCAACTTCGTATCCAGCCGACCCTGTCTTTGTTACGGAAGGCCTGTGGGTGAAAGCACTCCACCAGAGGCGCCTCGGATGTTGTTACCGACAGTAATGGAGTCTAACCAACACATTGGGGGTCTCCCCCCGCGGTTTATTTTTACCACAAGGGTACCAAATTCCTGTAGCCGTGCTCCATTGACCATTGTTTCGTTGCAACATGTGACACGCCTGTCCATATTTTGCGTTGTCCGTATATATTACCGCATCATTCACCAATGACAATCGTCCTACGTCAGAATTGAAGAGATTTTGCATGCGTTGGTTGCGGAGAGTGATTCCGACCAAGCATCTCGCAAGAGAGGCCTGGGTGAACCTAAATGTGTCCTCCAGTCGTTTGGTGAGTGTCCATGTTTCTGCACCATAGCACATCGCTGGGAGCACAGTGGAATTGGAGAGAGAGAGAGAGAGAGAGAGAGAGAGAGAGAGAGAGAGAGATGCGTGTAGGTTCTGGTCTTGGCAACTATCCATGACTGTGTTAATGAACGAGAAGGTTGCCCAGTCTGTACGGCAACGTTTTGGTAGTTCAGGTTCTGCATATTGAGTAGGCGCTCAAGATATATGTACTCGTCGACATCTTCTCATCTTATCCCGCCAAGGAAGACGATCACAATTGGCGAAACGATCGCGCAACACTTTGAGCTTTAAAAAAAGTAAATGTATAAATGTGTCTGGGGCTAAATAGGTCTATATTAGATAGTTTCAATCGGGATCAAGACGCTGAGCAGCGCATGAGCTGCAGTGGTTAGCGACCCATAGCTGACTGCTAGCGTCAGGGCCAGCGAACCAGAGCTGCCAAGACTCTTCTACACCTCCACGCGGTGATCCTGGATAACAGGCTGCAGCATGGCAGACTGGCTAAGGAGAAGGGATCGAAAAAGGAATGCTAACCCGGTACTAAAAAATGCTTGCTGAAGCCGGATGTGTTGGACAGAAAGGTGCAAATATCGCAGTCAAGCTATAAACTACGACACAACGCATTCCGTTCTCTGGACTACATTCTGCTACTTAAGCCCTTTCAGGGTTTGGTAGCGGGAGATTGAGAACGAACGCAGAAGAAGCAGAAGAAGAAGAAGAAGAAGAAGAAGAAGAAGAAGAAGAAGAAGAAGAAGAAGAAGAAGAAGAAGAAGAAGAAGAAGAAGAAGAAGATAGTTTCAATCGAGTGGCACGAGATAAGCTCAATTAATTCTCTAATTCTTTTCTAGTCGTCTCATTTGTTGAAGCACAGGCCTAACACTATTTGGCTAACCTTAACCAACTTTCTAAGGGGATGGCGTGGGCTAGTGGTTAAGTGACGCGGCTCCCGATTCGAAAGTGCTTGGTTCGCTCCCCAGTCACAGTACCGGTCGATACCCCGGGGAAGCAAAGCCTTAGAAAATGCAGGAGTAAGCAGACCCTTACATAAAATGAATGCTGAAGTCGGATGCACTGGGCCGACAGGCGTAAAATAAAAACCACATTGCAAAATAGAAAAAAAGGCGAACGCAAAAAATAAAAACCCAACAAATTTCGAAAGCCGGCTTTATGTCATTTTCGGTGCGATGGTTTTATTGCAATAATTTCTACATTATGAAAATAATTTCTAGACTCACGCACAACCTTCATGTGTAGCCTATCGCGACATATATGGAAGGAATCAGTTGCTTAATTATATTTTCCCCTGTAACAACATGCAGTGTTAAGCTAATAACAATATTTTTTTGGTCGAATTCCTCAACTCGTGACTTCATTTGCAAAAGTCGCAAGTAGCTCTACGAATCAAACCCAGATCGCCTATTATTTTACTTTCTTTTCTGTTTTCTGCTGTACGTGTTATTCGAGTGCTTTAAATATATTTGTAACTTCTTTTGGGATCTCTTCAGCCCCGAGTTGTCCGCCACGGTCTTTGTGTATGACAAGGACAAGAATAGCACCACTGCCTCACAGAGAACAAAACGTGAGAGGCGACTAACTGTGTGACATGGCAAACACCGACCAAGGTTAGGTGGTTTGTTAAGAGCAGCATAGATGGCGCCTAACAGGCTGTGGGTTTACTTTTCTCTAGTGTTTGAGTTTATTAAGATGGACTCGCACATCGCTTAACAACCCTCCACGGCGCTTGTCCCAACGCAGCAAATCAATAAGCTGCTCGAACCTAGCCAGCTAAGCAGGAAATCCTCCTCCTGGCTACATCCAGCTCACGCCAGAGCTGCGACCTGCTCATGCATATCCGGCCCTGTAGAAGTACAAGTCGACTAAGACTGACTTCTTTTATTTACAAGTCGCGGAGTTCCATGTGTTGCATTACAATTACTGACACATACTCACTCCAAGTCTAGTTAAACCATAAAGCAGTTTTAAGTGGTTTAAAAAGAATATAATTTTATATGCCAATAACCATGTGCATAATTAAAATGGAAACATGGCTAAAGTGTGTGTGTACACTATAATCTTCACGTACCAACACAACAAACAATCGCCTTAAGTGAGAGGGTAAAGTTCAGCACTCTTAAGCCTTAACATAGGACTGATTTCAGATTCAGTTCCGTTAGTGGGTGAGAAAGAGACATGAGCAGCAAACGTGAACTTAGTCATGAGATGGGAAATGGCTTAATAAGATAGGGTGGTTTGTGTAATAAACGTTGAAATATGTTTAATGTTTCTACGTTTTTTCCAAAACAATTAATGTTTCTTCATGTAACTTTATTGCCTCGACACAAGTTGTTGATTATACCCCTCCGTGTAAGCGATGCCTTGCGCAGTACAATCAGAACACGCATATATATTTATACCCAATGGTTTCAGAGCTTGCACATAACGTGAAAATATACAATCATAACACGCATTTGTATACCAAATGGTTTCAGAGCTTGCGCGTAACGTGAAAATGTACAACCATAACACGCATATTTATACCAAATGGTTTCAGAGCTTGCAGGTAATGTTACAATGTACAATCATAACACGCATATTTATACCCAATGGTTTCAGAGCTTGAACGTAATGTGAAAATGTACCCAAAAGGAATCATTACCTTGTTTTCACGTATCCATGCATAGAATACAATGCAATCATAATACATTGGCCTAACTAATGAAAATAGCAGATATAACTCAAATAAACACGTTGTTGTTGTTGTTCAATGCCCACAATGCCACCTTTTGTGCGCCATGAAACGGATGTTAAGTAATGGCTTGTAGTAGCAGCTTTCATTACAACTCGAGCATGCTGATGAAGGTGGACTGCGGTCCTCCAGGCGGTTGTGCTCTGCTGGCTTCAATTGTGTGGCCATCACTACTACGGGGATCACATCGATCCACCTCTCGTCAGCCAGGCTGCTGTAACATATCTTAGCTATGTAGGTTCATTAGGAGTAGGATTTTAGACATGTTTTATTAAGGTTATGAAGGTTGGAAGTAGTGTATTGATAGTCAGTAGCCATTCATGTTCATATAATATTGAACTAAGTAACCAAGCGAGTGCAGATGTACTCAAATCCCGCCATAGGAATGTATGGAATGCGTAGTGTCGTTTTCAAATCCACGCAGGTGTTGACCTACGTACATGACGTGTTTTTGCGTAACGACCAAGACGCCTGTTACCGCGTGATCAGTAGTGAAGAGGAAAACCGGACATGTCATTAACATGTTTTTCTGAAATCTCGGGGAGAATAAACTTAGGAACGAGATCAGAATACCAGCGTCGTTAGCGGGCCACGTGATCTGGGACAAGCCACGAATATAGGGAGCTAGGAGATCCCGAAACGGACACTCTTTAGTTAGTAATCGAGAAGAAAGTTATAAGTGGGAGATCTCCAGGACGAAGGATGGACAGAAGAACAGACATAGACAGAAGTAAGAGATAATCAGAGTCGATTCACTATCGTAGGCCAGCGATAGACTCCAGTAGCAAGAAGGGTAAATATTTAATTATCCAGTTTTTTGACGAGCAAAGCGATCCAGCTTGACGATCAAGTCGATAAAGCTTGACGATCAAGTCGATCCAGCTTGACGATCAAGTCGATCCAGCTCTTTGGCGATCAAGTCGATCCAGCTTGACGATCAAGTCGATCCAGCTTGACGATCACGTCAATCCAGCTCTTTGGCGATCAAGTCGATCCAGCTATTTGGCGGTCAAGTCGATCCAGCTCTTTGGCGATCAAGTCGATCCAGCTCTTTGGCGATCAAGTCGATCCAGCTTTTTGACGATCAAGTCGATCCAGCTCTTTGGCGATCAAGTCGATCCAGCTCTTTGGTGATCAAGTCGATCCAGCTATTTGGCGATCAAGTCGATCCAGCTCTTTGGCGATCAAGTCGATCCAGCTCTTTGGCGATCAAGTCGATCCAGCTTTTTGACGATCACGTCGATCCAGCTTGACGATCAAGTTGATCCAGCTCTTTAGCGATCACCTCGATACCCTTATTCAACGATCATTTTGAGCCACAGCCGACGAGAAGAACAGGACCACGGACGAATCACCTGGGTTTAAGAACATACACAAACGATTCGTCAACTAAGTTACGGTTCATTAATCAAGTTGTAATTTCGTCAATCAAGTTTTATTTCAACAATCAAGTTGTAGTTTCGTTGATCAAGTTGTAGTTTGTAAACAAGTTTTTTTTAGTTTAGCTTAGCTATAGTTTAGTTCATTATTACTTAAAGCCAGACAGGTTTTGTTTTGACTGAAGATTGGGAAGTCATTTGTGAGCGGTTAGTAATAAAGCTTCACTGTATTGTGTTTTATTTCAATTAGTCTTTAAGTTAATTTGTTTGGGTCGGGGGAAGTGAGAATATAGCTAGTGCAGATCCCTTTCACCATCTGCTACGGTATGTCAGCAAGCTAGCGCCGTCACCCTGCCTTGAAAACAGCATGTTTCAAGGGAACGCTACATGGAGGAGAGATTGTGGTCTTGTTCAAGCCTGACCCTGACACGGCGTCCTGGTCAGTATATTGTGCCTGACTGAACTAGCTTCTCAGTTTCTCAAAATAAACACATTTTTAGATAAAAGGTAAGCGTACGAATCACATGACATTTCAAATATAATAAATACTCCACATTACACTTCCCTTACCTTTAATTTAGATCTAAGCATTCTAGCAGAACACTATACACAGACCATATTAATATACAATATAGACACCAACAACCGTTTACCTTCCGTTTTCAAATTGCTGTTATTTAAATAACACGGTAGCAGTAAAATACAAGTTATAAACAGTTTAATTTTCACTTAACCAAAATGTAAGACAATACTAACATAAGAATCGTGTTTGAGAACACATTGGCAACAATAAGCAACAATATATCTGTGAAACAATTAGACATTTTTCTATATCTACTTCATTCCATCTCAAACTCCCGCTACCAAGCCCTGACAAGGACTTTGCAAGTATCAGGAAGTTGTCCGGAGAACGGTATACGTTATATCGTAGTTTACAGCTTGACTGTGTTATTTGCAACTTTCGGTTCGACACATCGAACATCAGCTGAGAAATGATTTCATCGGGGGTGTATTGCTGGTAAGTGTGGGAATAAGCAAAACAGCGTACGGAATGTGGGAAATGAGGTCAATGAAAAAGTTTACAGATGAATGAGTGTACTTAACGACATTGTAGGATATGCTGGGTGTGTCTGTATTTCCACTCAACTGTTCTTTTCCCCAAGTTGTATTGTTTATGTGGGAAGTCTCAAACTCGTGGCCTAAAGACCGTACTCGGCACGTGACATGATTGACGTCTTGTGTGTGATAAGGGAAAGTATGTTGAACGCTAATAAAAGGGACTGTATAAAAGACCCGTTGTACATTATTTGTAGACAGAATCATAGTCTAAATAAGGGGACAACACTTCATGAAATATGAGTTGGTGGTAGAAAAGAAATATTCTAACACGTGAACAACTTTCCTAACAGAAGGTGTTCATTGTTTTGTTTTTATATACGATACAAGTAGATTTCCAAAGAGAAAAAAAATTACTAAACAACGTCTTCTTATCATCATCATCATCTTCTTCTTTTTCTTCTTCTTCTATCAACCGATGCTATGATTCTAGCCTGGTGAAGTTCAAGGATACTGTGCGTTTTAGGCCTTCGCCGCGTCCCCTTCCCTCTATGGCTATTCGTGCATAGTCACCCCCCCCCCGCCCTTTCTCCCGAGCCATATTGTCTCTCTTTGGTCTACGTGGGCCAGTCCTGCAGGATATGGTCTGGTGTCTGCTTGGGTGCTCGGCAATAGGTGGTGTCTCTAAGACCAATTCTGTATAGGTGAGCCTTGAGTCTGCAATTAACTTAGCTTAACTTCATTATACTGGTTTAGAAGGCTCTACAGTATCTGTATACAACCAGTTTATTCCACTCCACCGATATTAAAAATAACTGTGAGCATCCAATCTATTTTTCAATGCATTAACTGACTCTGTCTTTACCTTATCATGTGGAAATGCATTCCAAACATTCACCACTCTCTGGCTGAAAAATATTTCTAAAATCTAATCTGGATCAGTCTTAAAACAATTTTAAGCTGTGTCCTCTTATTCTTGTAGCCGGTTGTGCTTTGAACAAAAACTTGGTAAAGGCAATGTTTCGTTCTGAGTCTGAAGATCTTTGTCTGCCCATTTCTGCCAAGTTAGTCTACGCTGTCATTTTCTAGCTTGTATTCTTTGTGCTTGTCTCTCCATTTCGTTCTCATGCTCGTTTGATGAGTGTCTTTGCTTCTTTATAGCATTGCGGATGGCGTGTCTACGTGCCGCCACTTCCGGTTGTTTACGAGTTTATCTGCCTTCTAATTTCAAAGGATCCCACAGTGGGCTAGAATCCACTGTAGGACTAAATCCTTTTGGGGGGACAGAAACCAGATGTTATATTTTATTCTGCGTGAGTCTTTCTTGCCTGGGGCTTGAGATGGCTTGGAGTACGCACCTGGAGTCGTTTTGGTTTGGTCCTTTAGATGGTTTGGAGTACGCACCTGGATGTCTATCTGGCTTGGGGCTTGAGATGGCTTGGAGTACGGAACTTCTTCTTCTTCTTCTGCGTACACAGTCAGACAGTAACCATTATTTTTTCGAAAAAAGCGGCGGTCATCCTGAGACTCTCGCCACTACCATACAGCTTGTCTTGCAGTTCCACTGGCAATGGCCACATCTGCTCTCTCTGATCCTCGTATGTCGGGCAGTTCTGCAGCAGATGTTCAGTGGTCATTTTACCAGTACCGCACGGGCATTCGTCGGTACACCCTATCTTCAATTTGTTGAATAGGTGGTACCTCAGTCTGTTGTGGCCAGTGCGAAGTCTGAAGACAACGACCTGCTCTCTTCGGTTCAACTGGTAATAGGCATCGTTTTTGGTGTAACCAGTATGTTCGGTTTCCCATTTGGTCATGTATCTGGCTTTGATAAGCCGTTTTGACTCTTCGTACGTCATACTGGTATCTGTTTGCGGTAGCCTTGCACCTTCTTTTGCCAGTCTGTCTGCCTCCTCGTTGCCTTGGATGTTGCAGTGTGACGGAACCCACTGTACCACTACCCTTTTTGGTGCGGACTGCTGGCACAGTTTGCAGAGTGCTGCTCTTAAGTCATTAAGCTCAGTGTTTTTCTGGCTTTTTAGCGCTGTGACTACTTCGAGAGCATCTGTCAGCAGGACTATATGGCTCTCATTTTCACTGTGTGTTACCATTTCTTCCACTGCCGCCCTCAGTGCCTCTGCCTCCGCTCTGAAATTGCTTGTGTACTTACCAGTAGCGAATGACAGTGTTATTTTTCTGCCATTTGGTAGGTTCAGGAATGCTCCTGCCCCTCCGTTCTGTGTAGTGTTTGTTACAGAACCGTCGGTGTATGCATGGGTCCAGTCCATGCTTGGGTAGCTTTTCATTATGAAGCTTAGGGTTGTGTCTCTCCTTTCTTTTTCAGTCTGGCAGTTTTTGTTTGCAATACCTGGTATATTTTCTACCACCTCTGGAAATATATCCTGCCTCCAAGTAGGTTTTCGTACAGTAGTGATGGGTTTTGGTGTTGTTAGTGCGTTTATGGGATCTTCGTGCATCTTTGCTTTGGCTATTTCTGCAAAGTTTCTCCGCTTTAGTTTCCCATTTCCCAATTGTTTAGTCTCTGGTACATTGGATGGTCCGTCAGTCTTCGGAGTTTCTCTGACTGCAGCTGGGCTCTGCAGTCTCTTCTATCGGTCATGGATTGCAGTTTTGTAATCTTTTCAAGTTCTACAATTGGCGTTGACTTCATGCCACCTGTTATAATTCTCATGGCTTGGTTTTGAAGTTTGTTAACTTTATCGAAGTTCGCCTTCGCTGCTGTTGTCCATGCCGCAATGCCATACTCGAGAACTGGTCTCACTCTTCCAGTGTACAGTTTCTTTAGTATGCCTTCGTCTGCTCCCCAGCTTGTGCCAGCAAGTTTCCTCATGATCGCCATTCTTTCTCTGGCTTTCATTCGGTTTCTCTCAATCTGACTTTTCCATGTCATGCGCCGATCAAATGTGACTCCCAGATAGGTTGGGTTGTCGTTTGGCTGCAGGATTTTGCCATTTAGACTTAATTTGGTACTTTAGGGTTTTAATGAGAGCGAGAATATTGTGCACGTGGTTTTCTCCTCGTTTATTTTGACCAGCCATGAGTTCGCCCACTCTTCCAGCGATGTTAGGGCCGTCTGCATCCGATTTCTTGCTATGGTGAGATTCTTTTCAGAGGTCCACATAGCCAGATCGTCTGCAAACATTGAGCTATGGACTCTTCTTGGTATATTCTCTGTAATATCGTTTATATATACCAGGAAGAGTGTGGGTGACAATACTTCCCCTTGGGGTACTCCCTGCTCGAGTGTCACCTTTTTGCTCATCTGCCCTTGTACTTGGACTCTGGCCGTTCTTTGTTTGAGGTAGTGGTTGATCCACTTGTACATCTTCCCACAGACATCACTTCTTCTTAGCTTGACTCTAAGTCCATCCTTCCAGACTTTGTCAAATGCCTTTTCCAGATCCACCCAAACAGCTACTGTGTGTTTCTGTGCCTGGTAGGCATCTTCTATCTCCTGGGCTATGAGGATGACCTGGTCCTCAGTGGATCTGTGCTGTCTAAAGCCGGCTTGCTGTGGAATTAGTATTCGTTTTTCTTCCAGATGCCACATCAGTCTGGTGTTTATCATCCGTTCCATCAGCTTGCCGACACAGCTCAGTAGGCTTATGGGCCTGTATCCATTTGGATCTGTTTTGTGGAGTACGGAACTGAGTCTATCTGGTTTGGGGCTTGAGATGGCTTGGAGTACGCACCTGGAGTCTATCTAGTTTGGGGCTTGAGATGGCTTGGAGTACGCACCTGGAGTCTATCTGGCTTGGGGCTTGAGTACGCACCTGGAGTCTATCTGGCTTGGGGCTTGAGATGACTCGCAGTACCCACCTGGAGTCTGTTAGAATTACAGTTTTTCTTGTACTTGTGTATTGACTTTAAAGAATCTGAGTTTCTACATCTACATCTGTTGCTTCAACTGTAAAATTGGAAAGGTATCTCCTGCTAATGTGGAGTGATTTTAAATGTAACCGTTGAAGTGTGCGAGGTTGATCCCATTGCCTCCCCTTTTAGTGCTTTCCGTGGCCGATCCATTAGTATACAAACTTGTCCAGGAGTTGCTTGGGTACTGTTTCTTGAGCTCATACAAAATCTGGATTTATTGTTCTTTTGCTGACTGCTCAGTTTTCTTCGTCATTTCTGGAACCTCCAAGATTATTTGGAACCTGTCCTGCTTCCGTATCCATGGTTCTCGTATGCGTGCTTCAACTTTTCGATTTAGGTTTCTTGGATGTGTTCATGTTGTAATTACTAAACATTTATGTTTCTTGGATGTCTTCATGTTGTAATTACTAAACATTTAGGTTTCTTGGATGTCTTCATGTTGTAATTACTAAACATTTAGGTTTCTTGGATGTCTTCATGTTGTAATTACTAAACATTTAGGTTTCTTGGATGTCTTCATCTTGTAATTACTAAACATTTAGGTTTCTTGGATGTCTTCATGTTGTAATTACTAAACATTTAGGTTTATTGAATGTCTTCATGTTGTAATTACTAAACATTTAGGTTTCTTGGATGTCTTCATGTTGTAATTACTAAACACCAATACTGCAGCATGGATAAATTCTTAGCACTGAATAAACACATAGTAAATATGCAACGATAATATAAGTCTCAATCTTTCCAACTGATATTCAAAATTAGCAGGTTTTTGTCCAAACTTCAGCACAGTTTTCATCTTTTGTCGATCCAATCAACGCAATTTTTCATGAAAGGATCAACGAAATTAAATGAATATAAGGCTGTATTTGATGGGTTCTTTGTTGGCAAATTCTCTAATTAAGCAGTTTTCAATTGCAGAAATAAAATCCCTTTAATGCATTCCACTTGTCCTGGTGGGTCTCAAACTGCTATATAACCTACTTGGAGCGACTTTTGAAACCATACATTATTATGGCATATAACATCCAAAGTTCTTAGTTCTTAGTCGACCTGTAATTCTACAGTGGCGAATGCCTCTGTGCAGGTCCCAGCTCTAGATTGATCTGGATGGAGCCGGGGGGAGGATTTTCTGCTTAGCGTTATAGGATCGAGCAGCGTATTACTCTGTTGCGTTGGGACAATTGCCGCGGAGGGTGGTAAACCCTTTCCAGTCAGTCAATAGTTTAATTCTTTCCAGCCAATTAAACCCCTCGCCAGTCAGCCAGCAGTTCAACGCTTTCCAGCCCAGCCAGCAGTTTAACAATCCTTTCTTGCTGGCAGAACTGGAAAGAGCTAAACTGCTGACTGGACTGGAAAGGGTTAACCGATGTGCGAATCCATCTTAATAGGCTCAAACACTAGAGCAAAGTAGACCCGCAGCCTGTTAGGCGACATCTATGCTTCTCTAAACAAACCACCTAATAATAACCTGTGTTATGCCATGTGACATAGTTAGTCGCCTTTTACGACATATGCTCTCTGTGGGGCAGTGGTCCTATTCTTGTACTTGTCATACACAAAAACCCGGCCGGACAACTCGGGTCAACATCCTAAGTTTTTAACTAATTTTTTTCTTGATCCAAAATTAGTTTCTATTAAACATCAATATAGCTTGAATAAATATTAACCGGCACTTAACATTTTAGACTCTTTGAAACATCATGTTGTCTAATAAAAAAAAAAAAAAAGAAGCCCATTCAGAGTATAAAACAAACTTGGGAAAGTATGTATTTTTTCACAGTAAAAATGCTAAATTTGCCTTGAAACAATAGCTACGCTTCTTCTTCTTCTTCTGCGTTTGTTCTCAATCTCCCAATACCAAGCCCTGAACAGTGCTTTGCAATTAGCAGGATGTAGTCAGGAGAACGGAATTCGTTGTGTCGCTAATTTACAACTTTTATGCGATATTTGAACCTTTCGGTCCGACACGTCCGTCTTCGGGAGGGAAATAGCTATGCTAAAAGTATTGATCATCACTACGATACTTGATACATGATGCTCATCTCATCCAAACATTTGTATCTTTAGACATTGTGTGGAGGTGCAATCTTTTTTTTATAGTGTGCCATCTGCTGGCGTCGATATTCCAATCTATTTCACAGTAGTGTTACTTGATCAAGTTGATAAACAGTGCATGAGTAATCTATTTCACAGTAGTGTTACTTGATCAAGTTGATAAACAGTGCAAGAGTAATCTATTTCACGGTAGTGTTACTTGATCAAGTTGATAAACAGTGCATGAGTAATCTATTTCACAGTAGTGTTACTTGATCAAGTTGATAAACAGTGCAAGAGTAATCTATTTCACGGTAGTGTTACTTGATCAAGTTGATAAACAGTGCATGAGTAATCTATTTCACAGTAGTGTTACTTGATCAAGTTGATAAACAGTGCAAGAGTAATCTATTTCACGGTAGTGTTACTTGATCAAGTTGATAAACAGTGCATGAGTAATCTATTTCACAGTAGTGTTACTTGATCAAGTTGATAAACAGTGCAAGAGTAATCTATTTCACGGTAGTGTTACTTGATCAAGTTGATAAACAGTGCAAGAGTAATCTATTTCACGGTAGTGTTACTTGATCAAGTTGATAAACAGTGCATGAGTAATCTATTTCACGGTAGTGTTACTTGATCAAGTTGATAAACAGTGCAAGAGTAATCTATTTCACAGTAGTGTTACTTGATCAAGTTGATAAACAGTGCATGAGTAACTAAAAGCTGATGGCTAGCGTCAGGACCAGCGAACCAGAGTTGCCAAGACCCTTCTACGTCTTCACGTGGTCATCCTGATAACAGGCTGTAACAGAGCAGACTGGCTAATGAGATGAAATTGAAGAAGGTAAGCTAACCCGGTACCGAAAAATGCCTGCTGAAGTTAGATGTGTCGAACCGAAAGGTGCAAATATCACAGCCAAGTTGTAAACTACGACATAACGCGTTCCGTTCTCCGGAATACATCCAGCTGCTTGCAGTCATTTTCATGGCTTAATGGCGGGAGTTTGAGAACGAACTTTTTTTGGCCATTCTTTTCCTCTGAAATGTTGTTGTCTGCTCTAATAGGTTCTTGTCACTGTTCGCAATCATCTTATTTCACATGTTATTATCTCTCCCTCGTATGCCTTGGTCAGGGCCTATGTTTGACACTGTTAATAACAGCGATGGTATTAATATACTGTTGATCATTTGTCTTGTTGTCTTCATTTGCATGCGAATGTTGGATGTGTATGTTTAAATGCTTTAGTAATCATGATAGCTAGTACGCCACTACATTTGCTGTCTGAGTTTATGTTTCTATCTCACCATGGAGACATGATTTTACTACAGGGTGTATGAGAGAGAAAATAGTTCCGAAGCTGAAGCAATGATTTATTTAACAACGGATTGAATTATCAAACATTTGAAATTGATACCTAACATATGGAAGGCAACACGTACATAAGCTAAAAAGTTATATCATGCAACTTTAACACTTCATCCCTGACGATATAACCTTAAAATCCTTTTTGCCGGAATCACGTTCTCAACGAGAACACACGTCAATTAACTGCGTGTTCATCTTAAAGGAATCGTTCATGAATCATATTGAGAAAAAACAGCATTAAATGTCATTTATGAAGTTATTTTACAATGCATGAATATGGAATATTATATCCTGACTTAAAAAGTATTGTTTTGTTTGCAGAAACGTACACAGATTACATTAAAACCCATATGGATATTGTACAAGCGAAGTGTAAACAGATAAATATCTGTATAGGAGGTCTCCTGGAAGATGAAAACATTCTGACAGTATTAAGTGGCTATAATTTGAGTCTGAACAAGACATGTCGGTGAGTACAGATTGAGATTATATATATATATATATAGTAGGGAGCCTTAAATGGGTACCGGTTCAGTCCGGGAAGTAATAGCGACGAGGGAGAGGAGATGGCTACCGCCCTCATATATGTTTTGAAATGTGAGATCGCTAACACCTCACACCCCTACGGCAGTAATGCTATGGGATATTACTATTACTATATATAGTATCATCGGTGGTGTTTGCTAAAGTTTGCCCCGCCCTGGGTGGTCCCTGGGTTTGCCGCTATTTTCAATACATGATCATCAACAAGCGATGGTCAGGCTGGTGCTGTGATGGCTATCGAACCCAGCACCTTCGGGGTGTGAACCGAGTCACTTAACCACTAGGCCACGCCGTCCCCTCTTTGTCTGGGGTTGATTCTCGCCTGTGAGGGCGAAGGCGGATATTATTGTGAGATTTAGTCGTGCCAGGGGAAGTCAGGATGGCGTGCCAGGAGGAGTCAGGATGGCGTGCCAGGAGGAGTCAGGATGGCGTGCCAGGAGGAGTCAGGATGGCGTGCCGGGATACTATACTGTGGGGGTCTTATGAATAAGTCCACACCATTTCTGTGCTGATGCCCACAGCAGACATGCGTCCTCGACATCTTTGTGGTCTTGGCCATTTAGTCTTGATTTGGTGACACTGGCGATTGCGATGTCGAATGGACCTAAGTGTTCTGGCCAGCTCCGTGACATAGCCAGTTCCGTGACGTAGCCAGTCCCGAGACATAGCTATCTCCGTGACATAGCCAGCTCCGTGACATAGCCATCTCTGTGACATAGCCAGCTCCGTGACATAGCCTGCTCAGTGACATGACCAGCCCCGTGACATAGCCAGCTCCGTGACATAGCCAGCCCCGTGAGACAGCAAGCTCCGTGACATAGCCAGCCCCGTGACATAGCCAGCCCCGTGACATAGTCAGCTCCGTGACATAGCCAGCTCAGTGACATAGCCAGCTCCGAGACATAGCCAGCTCCGTGACATAGCCAGTCCCGTTTAGTGTCAGTACATTCCATGTTGTGACCCCCATTGAGCCCCTTTATATCGAGGGTGGGGGCAGCACTATTGAAAGTGCATTTGACATGTTTCGTTCATGGTTGAGGACCCCCGGTAGGGAGGCGGGGGTGCTACCGTGTTTTGTTTGAGCTGTTGATGTGGCGCCGTGATCCCTGGAGGCTATGGTGAGTGGGTGGGTGGCGGTGGGAAGAGGGAGGTGCAGATACTCCGGTTTGTGACATAGGCCGCGGGGAAGGAGTTTGTAAGGCGTACTCCGTCTCCTGGGCGTCAAACCGGGGCCCGTGTCTGTCTTCTTCCGTTTCCGCTGATGATCACATACTCCATCAGTCCATATACCACTCCCATAGCTGTGCAGACCCTAAGGTGCAATGTCCAGCTTATCAAGGCTAACTCTGGCGTTGCCGAGAAATACACCGATGCTCTCATGGGAAACCTAGCTGCAGCGGCCCACCTTCCTGATGATCCGGAGGCAGCATAAACCGTCATAAATAACGCCACATGCGAGGCCGCCAGGCTAATCACAGGCTAAAGAACCCTAAAGCGTCAGCTATGGCTCTCCGATACCTCGGACTTCGCACTGACCGCGCATACCAACGATGGCTGAAAGGCCAATTTCGCGCGGCGGCTAGATCAGACAAGGAACGCTTTCTCAAAGAAATTGCTGATGAATTCGAAACTGGTCTCAGTACCCATTACCTCAGACCCACCTATCAGGCTCCTCCGTCTTGGAGGCAAGCAGAGCGAGAGAAAAAAGTATGGAGTTTATCAATAAGTCCGACGGCTTCCTGTGCTTTTCATATGAGGAGGTAGCGAACAGGTGGTAGGAGCACTTCACGCATGCTCTTAACGACGCACCGGCAACGACATGCCCTGATCTGTCTGCTGAATCTCCGAATCCTCTCCTGGATACCGAAACCAACATCGGTCTCCCGACTATAGTTCAGGTCCTTGCTGCTATTCGGTAACTCAGAGATGAACGAGCGGCAAGCCCGGATCACATCACGCCGGACCTTTTGAAATACGCCATCGACCCGATCAGCTCTGCCATTCGTCGCTTATTCCTGCAAGTATGGTGGACGGGACACGTCATGGCCAATTGGCGCGATGGAATCGTCGTCTTCCTGTACAAAGACAAGGGGAGTCGCAAAGACTGCAGTACTTACATAGCTGTAACACTACTCTCTATTCCGGGAAAGATGGGTGTCCATGTTCTACTGACTAGACTCAAGCCTCTCTTGAGCACAAAACGTCGCCCACAACAGTATGTCTTCACCACATGTCGTTCTACCCTTGACGCTAGCCTTGCTCTGCACCTCCTTGTCGAACTTCTCCACGCTTTCAATCACCCTTTGTGCGCTACTGCATGCATATGTGAACTTGAAGTCTGCCTTCGACTCGGTGGATCGGTTGGCTTTATTGAAAGCCCCTCAGGGAATAGGCACCACGGTAAACCCGATCAATGAGATACGCAAGGACACCGGCGCCAGAATTCGACTGTGTGGCTCTCTCTCAGACAGATTCTCTAAGAATGTTGGTGTCATACAGGGCTGTTTTGGGAATCAAGATGCTGAGTAGCGCATGAGCTGCATTGGTCAGTGACCCATAACTGACTGCTAGCGTGAGGGCCAGCGATCCAGATCTGCCAAGACCCTTCTACACCTCCACGCGGTGATCCTGGATAACAGGCTGCAACTGAGAAGACTGGTTAAGGACAAGGGATCGAAGAGGGAATGTTAACCCGGTACTAAAAAAATGCTTGCTGAAGTCGGATGTATTGGACCGAAAGGTACACATATCGCAGTCAATCTGTAAACTACGACACAACGCATTCCGTTCTCTAAATTGCATTCTGCTGCTTAAGCTATTTTCAGGGTTTGGTAGTGGGAGATTGAGAACGAACGAAGCCAAGACAGGACTGTGTTCTTACCCCCCGACCTATTCTGCTGTGCCGTCAACTGGCTTCATGATCGCCTCAGCGCGCACCAAGAGGGTATCGCTATCGACTAGTTCAGAGGTTTTCAAAATTGTTTGGTTCGCCGCTCCCTTGACCAGTGCATAAATCACCGCGGCTCCTCTCTATACTATATACAAATAAGTAAAACTTTGGCTCATAATATCGATCCTAACACTTTTTCCAAGACACCCTGACACCTTTAGCCAAGGGCCGCGATGCCTCCTGGTAGCTGGGACGCACAGTTTGAAAACCTCTGGACTAGTTAATCTTCACTGGTCTTGTTTACGGGGACGACCTTGTTCTGTTGGGCACAGACAACTCTGCGGCGGAGCGCTTTCAAGAAATCATAGACAGCGATACGCCCATCCTAATCCTGTCTATATCTTGGGCGAAAACTAAAGTTCAGAACCTCAATTCTGACACAGTACCATAGGGATATGTGAAGGCGGATTGGACTATCTGCATCCGACGTGTATGGATCAACGCCAAGATCTCAATTGAAACTAAGATCAGCATCTACCAGTCCTGCTTTGTCCCAGTCCTACTTTACAGCTCCGAAACCTGGACTTTACTGAAACATGACATCTCAAGACTGAAGGCCTTCCAAGTGCGCAATCTGGACTATCATACCGAGATGAATGCTAACATATTTAGAGAGTGGATTTATAAAAACCTGTTCTTCCATCCTTGGATAGACCCTCCTGTCTGATAATGGACAATGCATCAAACCACAACCCAGGTGACACAAGAAGACACAATCCTGACATCATCCAGTACAAAAGATGCAATAAAGATGTGGCTCACAAAAGAGTGCTTACCATTTAAGGAAACGTATCTAAAACCTGAATTGCTTTCCCTTGTCAAGCAAACAGGAAAGAAAAAGATATTTCATATAGACAAGTTGATCTAAGAGCATGATCATTTGTGTTTAATACTATCACTTTACCATTCACACTTAAACCCAATTGAACTCGTTTGGGCAAAAGTTAAAGGACAAGTGGCAGCTGAAAATAAATCTTTATAAAACTATAGGATATGAAATGGCTAACATATGCAACCATAAGGCTACTTGAAAAAAGATGGACTGTCGTTCGTTCTTCTTAGAGCAGTCGTCAATTTGTTGGAATCATCCGACTCTGATTAAGTGATAAATTAACTTACACGTTTGTTTTATGAGAAATAGAAGTGTCCATCACCTTAGCAAAACGGTCCTTTTCAGGGCTACCCCAATCAGTTAGAAAATGGATCTCGGAACTGAATTATAAACATTTATTGTTTGCTCTAGCATCTATTCATAAACCTGGACTAATCCACCTGAAGTATGTACTTTCTATCTTCTATATATCATGTGCTTGTACATCTTCACACATTCTTTCCACGAAATGCGCAGTTACTTCTTACAGTTCCTAAAATATATGAACTGCATTAAAAAGGACACCTCTACACCTCACGGTAGAAGAGGAGCGACTAAGTAAGTAAGTAATTAAAAAGGACATTATGTGGTACAAAATGTAGAAAATCTCATCCGAATTGGAGAGACGCCTGTGCCTAAAGAAAGACAATTTTGTAATTTAAGGTAAATTATTTTCTGTAGAGACCAAATAATTTCTTTGCTAACAAAAATCAAAGAAACTAGCCACTTTAAGAAAATTGCATAACCTGACAAAATGTAAATTATAACGTCATTTGGACATTGAACAAATCTACGTGCAAATAAATCACGTTTATCGGTGCAAGGGCTATTGAGATATTAGACGGCAATTGACGGTAACCAATTGTGAAACGGACAATAGTTGACAAAGAAAGTTTCGTCATTTAGTCGGTGGTGAAATGTGACGTTCAAAAGGGGTTTCTCCGTGAGTCAGAAGGACTGTTTTTGTTCTTGTAGTTGATTGTACTTTTAAACACTAGTTGTAGTGACATAGTTTAATTTATCCTTTTCGTTACTCATCTTATAAACCTTTTTAAATCACCGCGAATTCTTCTTCTTTCTGGACAATTTAGACCAGTTCTTCTCTTTCCTCATAACTATAATTCCAGAATCCCACTATCAGTTTTGTCACACTTGTTTGTATTTTATCCAGCATGTTTAAAAAAAATATTTTAAAATCCCCTCTATAATCAGGACTTCACGCCTGAACCCAATAGCCGGTACTCTAATCGAAGTCTAACAAATGCTTTATACAGTTTTGACTTTCACTTCCTTGCTCCCATGTTTAATGTTTCTTTTTATCATACCTAACATTGCATTAGCCTTTTTAATTGCATCCCTGGACTTGCTCATTCACCTTACCTATATTATATAATATAACACCCGGGTCCCTTTCTTTTTTCGTTGCAGCCAGTTTTTCCCCAAGAAGAACCAGATGGACTAAGTCATCATTTTCATTAGAACATAAATTAGCCAATGTTGCATGCCAGGTGCTTTCATTAGAACATAAATTAGTCAATGTTGCATGCCAGGTGCTTTCATTAGAACATAAATTAGCCAATGTTGCATGCCAGGTGCTTTCATTAGAACATAAATTAGTCAATGTTGCATTCCAGGTGCTTTCATTAGAACATAAATTAGCCAATGTTGCATGCCAGGTGCTTTCATTAGAACATAAATTAGTCAATGTTGCATGCCAGGTGCTTTCATTAGAACATAAATTAGCCAATGTTGCATGCCAGGTGCTTTCATTAGAACATAAATTAGTCAATGTTGCATGCCAGGTGCTTTCATTAGAACATAAATTGGTCAATGTTGCATGCCAGGTGCTTTCATTAGAACATAAATTAGCCAATGTTGCATGCCAGGTGCTTTCATTAGAACATAAATTGGTCAATGTTGCATACCAGGTGCTTTCATTAAAATATAAATTGGTAAATGTTGCATACCAGGTGCTTTCATAACAACATAAATTGGCCAATGTTGCATGCCAGGTACTTTTATTAGAATATAAATCGGCCAATGTTGCATGCCACGTGCTTTTATTTGTTATTAATTAATGTTGTTGAACATTTGCTTTCCAGCCTTGTTTACAAGAGTGCAACTGAACCAGTTGGCAATATTTCTGGGAAATGCACTTCCAAGGATAGAGAGGACATACATGACCACATAGAAGAGCACATGGTACCTGAACTTGTTAGCAATAAGCCTCATTGGAAGACCATCAAAACCTGTTTGCATAACAATTATGGAGATGCAGATGTGTCCACAAATGTGGAAAAGATCTGTGGGTGAGTAGCAACCTTAGATCAACGTAAGCTGGTTATATCAATATACATAATTTCTTAAGTATTTGATTGATGAGAAAAACCTAGGCTTATATATCTCTTTTGACTAAAAAGTGTCAAATATGTCATCAATTTTTGTGGATAATTCTCACAACTAACTTTCCAGAATTGTCAACATTAGTAACACATAGTCTCAATGCACCATTTGACACATCACTTGCAGTCATTCCAATTGATACTTCTGGACCTTTAATAATTCGTGAACCTAACATTCTTGAACTCTCAAAATGTAAACCGAGGTTCTTCATTTCAGCAGTTTTCCATGGAACATTAAAATTAAAATGTCCATTATGTTTAATGCACCTCCAATGTAAATGTTTGATTGTACCTTCAATGTAAATGTTTGATTGTACCTTCAATGTAAGTGTTTGATTGTACCTCCAATGTAAGTGTTTGATTGTACCTCCAATGTAAGTGTTTGATTGTACCTTCAATGTAAGTGTTTGATTGTACCTTCAATGTAAGTGTTTGATTGTACCTTCAATGTAAGTGTTTGATTGTACCTTCAATGTAAGTGTTTGATTGTACCTCCAATGTAAGTGTTTGATTGTACCTTCAATGTAAGTGTGTGACTGTATCTTCAATGTAAGTGTTTGATTGTACCTTCAATGTAAGTGTTTGATTGTACCTTTAATGTAAGTGTTTGACTGTATCTTCAATGTAAGTGTTTGATTGTACCTTCAATGTAAGTGTTTGATTGTACCTCCAATGTAAGTGTTTGATTGTACCTTCAATGTAAGTGTTTGATTGTACCTCCAATGTAAGTGTTTGATTGTACCTTCAATGTAAGTGTTTGATTGTATCTTCAATGTAAGTGTTTGATTGTACCTTCAATGTAAGTGTTTGATTGTACCTTCAATGTAAGTGTTTGATTGTACCTTCAATGTAAGTGTTTGATTGTACCTTCAATGTAAGTGTTTGATTGTATCTTCAATGTAAGTGTTTGATTGTACCTTCAATGTAAGTGTTTGACTGTATCTTCAATGTAAGTGTTTGACTGTATCTTCAATGTAAGTGTTTGATTGTACCTTCAAGGCAAAATTAAACATTATTTTTTAGGCATAGGTTGAAAGAGGGGAGAAGAAAGGGAAGCGATATGTGGGGGCAGAAGATAGACAAGGAGTGCAGAAAGGGGGAAGTCTTTAATTCTGAAACTGCTGTTATTTCTGTCCTATTGTAGAGTTTGATTGACGTGCAAATTTTCTGCATTGGCTATTATTAGTTATTAATTATTTTTTTTTTTAGAAACCATGAGATAGAGAAGAGGTGTATAGAATGAGAAATAGGTGCATGGAAGAAGAAGGGGAGGTGGCAGGACACAGTCTACTGTAGATACAGTTCTTCTGAGTTCTGGAGAAACCCCTTTGAAATGTCACATTCCACAGCAAACTAAATGACGAAACTTTCTTTGTCAACTAACCTGTATGTTATTTTCTCCTTCCTCTTCTGTCCTACTGCCCATCCTTGCCATACGGCGTCACAGAGATGTGGGATGTGTAGATTTTATCGCCAAGTGGGAGACGTGCTATCGTTAGGTGTAACTTCCTGAGAGTGTGAGAGACACCCTCGATCCATCAACGTCGTGGTCTGTCGCTTGCTCGTGGACCAGAGACCTGCAATATGATATGCTCATGATGCAGACGGGTCGTAATGCATGCTGACTAAATGACCAAACCACTTGATTTGTTGAGAGTCAATGTAGGCACTAACTGGGTTTATCCCCACTATCTGCCTCAGCGTGGTGTTGCATACCAGGACATTACCAAGACTTGACAATGAAGCAAAGAACAGTACCAATGTAACCTGATATATATACAAAATAAGGTCTAGGATTTATATTCCTAATTTTCCTCTGCAAGCCGTTATGCCTACCACGCATATTTACCCCATTATCATACCCCTGTCCACGCATACCTAGTTCATAATCTGTTAAGAGCTTACTTAGAAGATAATTAAATGATCCTTTCCTCGTAGTGTCTGAAACTGGATAACATTCTAGAAGATTTTAGATTCAAAGTTTCATTTCAAAATGAAAATGTATCGAGAGAAATGGATAGTGGGAGTGAAAAAACATTGGTTGGAGTATGCTGCAGATGTCCTTCAAGTCCAAAAGAGGAAAATGAGGAGTTAATTAGTAACATCAAAAAGGCTAGTTCAGGGAAATTATTATTAATGGGGGATTTCAATTTTCCTGAAATAAAATGGGATATGGCAGAAGTATTTGCAGAGTCAAATCCTTTTGCAAAGTGCATAACTGACAAATTTTTGTTTCAGCATGTAGAGGAAGCTAATAGAGGCAAAAATATACTTGACCTAATATTTACTAAAGAGAAAAATATGATTGAAAATGGTATCATTGGGGAACTGTTTGGTTCAAGTGACCATCAGATTATCCGTTGGGATCTTGTAGCAAGGAGAGATGTAAACATAAACTTGTGAACATACGACTACTCTAAGACAGATGTTCAGAAGATGAAAGAGACAGCTAACCACATAATCTGGAAAGACATTGTCAGAGATACAGATGTTCTACAAGAGTGGGAGAGTTTCAAAATAGTTTTAGAACAACTAAAAGTAGAATGTGTTCCATGTAGGGAAGTAAACACCAAGCATAACAAGTGGATAACTAGATTTGTAGGTAAATGTAGAAAAGCTAAAAATAAACGATGGAAAAAATATATAGCGGCAAGTAAAATCAAAAGAAACATATTTAAAATATTTGGACAGGCAAAACTTAGCTCAGAAAGTGAATAAAGCAGCAAAAATAGACTTTGAAAAAAAACTTGCTAATAGGATCAAGACTGATAATAAAAGCTTCTTTTCTTATGTTAGAAATAAACAAAGAACGAAAGACAAGGTAGGCCCTCTCATAGATAGCTCATGTACAATAATAAGAAAAAATAGGGAGGCAGATAATCTACTCAATCAATACTTTGGCACAGTCTTTACAAAAGAAGACTGCTCCAAGATCTATATATATTTTCAGATGTGAAATGGATATGGTGAGATTAAAATCAATCTGTATTATGGAGGAAATGGTTTTTTAAAAATTGGAGGGATTAAAAGTGGATAAATGTCCAGGTCAAGATGGTATCATTCCAAAATTACTATTTTAAATTAGAGACCAACTAGCAAAATCATTGGCTATATTATGTTCTCAATCACTTACAAAAGGGATTGTTCCAAGAGATTGGAAAGATGCAGGAGTGATCCCCTTATTCGAAAAGGGAAAGAAATCATATCCAGCAAATTATAGACCGATGAGTTTAACGAGCATAGTCTGTAAATTGTTAGAATCAATAATCAAAGAAAACAGTGTAATACCTCTAGACAGGTTTAATCTAATCAGAAATAGTTAGCATTGGTTTACTAGTGGGAGATCGTGCTTAACAAATCTATTAGAATTCATGAAGAAGGTTACTAAAATGATAGCTAATGGGGAACTAGTGGATGTGATTTATCTAGATTTTTTAAAAGCTTTTGACAGAGTACCTCTCGAACATTATTTAAAAAGTTAAAATCACATGTAATAGGTGAAAACGTTGCAGAATGGATTGAAAGTTGGTTAACGGGAAGAAGGCAGAGGGTGGGCATAAATAAGGAGTACTCTGAGTGGTGTGAAGTACAAAGTGGAGTGCCACAGGGCTCTGTTTTGGGACAAATATTGTTCTTGATATATATAAATGATTTGGACATTGATATAAGATCCATGATTGAAAAATTTGCAGACGACACAAAACTATGTAGGAGTGTCTCTTATATGGCTGAAGTGGATATATTGAGGTCGGATTTAGATAAATTCGAGACTGGTCTGTGGGGTGGCAAACAGAGTTTATTATAGATAAATGTAGTCATCCAAATAGGTAGATCCAATATGGAACATAATTACAGAATGGGCGAGAATAATATTAGAGTTATAGATAAGGAAAGGGACCTAAAGGTTATAATAGAGCATACAGGTAAAATGAATGAGCAAGTCCAGGTAGCAGTGAATAAGACAAATGCAATGTTAGGAAATATTAATAAAAAGAAATATTAAATATAGGAGTAAGGAAATGATTGTCAAAATGTATAAAGCATTGGTTAGACCTAGATTTGAGTACTGTGTACAGGTGTGGAGTCCTTATTGTAGAGGGGAGATAAACATGCTGGAAAGGATACACAGAAGAGCGACACAACTGATAGTGGGATTCCAGAATTAGTTATGAGGAAAGACTCAGAAAAATCAGCCTACAGTGTCTAGAAAAGAGAAGAATTCGAGGTGACTTAACAGGTTTATAAGATAATCACAGGAAAGGTTTAATTAGACTTTAGCAAGTTTTAAAAAAAAAAGTAAAAGCCGGATATATTGTGACACAGAAAATGACCTTCCATTGTTATCTGTAGGAAAGTTTATATTTTGAGGCTTTTCCAATCTCAGCATACTACCATCTGCCTTACCTTCTTGTGCCGACCAGAACTCACAATGTACTGTAAAGTCTGAGTGAAAACAAGCAAACATTTCAGTATAAGAAAATAGGCAGGGAAAATTTACATGCACCAAATTATCATTTTATTCTTTAAAATATCACAACGAACATATTATAACGGTCCTTGAACACCTGTATGACAAGGCATCCGGCGCAGTTCTTGTGAATGGAAGGCGAGGGGACTGGTTATGCACATCAGTTGGTGTGAGACAGGGGTGTTCACTCTCTCCAACTCTTTTAAATGTCACTTACAAAGATCAAGTTACAAATGAGGAAATACGAGATAGTATTACAACAGCAATAGGGCCTTTTGAAGACCTCTTGGCAACTGTCAAAAGAAGGAAACTCGCTTGGTACGGTCACATATTGAGATCAAATGGTCTTGAGAATACAATCCTCCACGGAAAGGTGCAAGGCAGACGACGAAGAGGCCATCCCAAAAAGAGATGGGAGGACAACATAAAAGAATGGACCAATCTCCAACCAGAAGAGGCACAGGCAGTATCCGCTGACAGAGAAGGGTGGCGTGGTCTTGTGACGATGTCTTCATGTGGGCCCCAACGACCTCACCGGTTAAGGGATGACCTGACCTGACCTGACCTGAAAAGTTCACAATAAAGAGGCAGCTTGGCTGCCCTAAGATTGTGGTTGCCTGCAAGAATGTGCAAACTGCACACCTGCCAGAACCTGCCCTGTTATAAAGGATAATGTGTAAATTGTGGCAGGACATGTTTAAGGATGAAGACGTGGGAAAGAAGCCAACAACAGCCACTGGAACAATAAATTAAGAGAAGAAAATGGGACTGGATATGACATATGTGGAGGAAGGCACTGTCCAGCATAACCAAGCAGGGTCTTCCATGGAAGAGAAAGAGAGGTAGTTCTAAAAATACATGGAGAAGCAAAAGTGAGAACGAACTAGAATTAAATGGTTGCATGTGGAGAGAGGCAGAAAGAATAGCCCAGGGCCGTGTATGTTGGCGAGTTGTTGTCAATGGAGCGAGGGATCTTTGATTGATTGAAATTATCAGTAATATTTGCAAAAAATTCAACCATTTGGATCTGCTAATACACTGATTTGACTGAGTCGCTCCTCTTGTACTATACTTAATAGAAGTCTTTTCATTTTTCTTTGACTTGCAGTTTTTACATAATGAATAGCTGGCCATACTTCCTTCTGCCTGTAAGGTTACAGTGTTACTCTGCTTTGCTCCTATTTGGTTTGAAAGCAGTACTCTACTTTCATTTGGGGCACAGCAACACATATTCTTGTTAATCTTTGTGCTGAATTTTATCCCTAAAATTACATTTTCTTTAAACAATAATGTTACTGGATTTGTTGTTCAGGCTGGCCCACAACAAGACACAGGTATGCAGCGGCGGAAATGTTCAATTGACTTTAAGAACATTTTTTAATAGCCAAATTGAGCATCTGCAGTGCCTTTGTAGGACTTTGAAAATAAGTAAGCAGTTTGAAAATTTCTTCTCACTTTAAAAACATTATAACTAATGTTGTGTTCTCGTCTCAGTGCGGTATCTGACCATACCTATTTTTAAATTTTGATTAAACTCAACCTTAATCAACTTTTACAAGTTTTTTTTCATGTTTTTTTCCCAACTAATATTGCTGTACCACCTAACTTGCTTAAAATTGTAAGTTGTTTTGTTTTCACAATGGTCTTACATTTTCATTGTTACTTGTTAAATTGTCCAAGGTCACTGCTGTGGTGTGCATGTGTGTGTGTGTGTGTGCGTGCGCGTGCGTGGGCGTGGGGGTGGTGGTGGTGGCGGTGGCAAAAAAAAACATTCACCATTGTAAACTATCCAATAGATATGAGATGGTCAGAGACATAAGACCTTGTAGACAATCTCAAATTGGTGTGGGGATTCCAGCACTCAGATCAATCCTAATGAAGCCTGCATGATGTGATGTTCCTTGAACAATTCTTAATTGAAAACTGAGCATTACCTTTGATATATGAACTATTGACAGATGTGAAGGGCTGAGATACCTCAGAGTAACTTTGAATGAGAAAGACTTGAAACTGCAACTGTTTTGCATCCTATATTGCCAGTTGGTATTGTCAACTGTTTATTATGGACTAGGCATCCTCACACTATCAAGATTACAGTGTGAATGGTTGGAACACATCCAAAACGAAGAGGTGCAACATTCAGAGATAAATTGGCACAATCCAAAGCCTACATGCTGGTTACCATAGACATGTGGCATCTGGAGAAGATCTTAGACTTAGACATCAAGAGATCAAGATTCAAGAGAGGAGCATTATGGATGGCAGATGCAGATTGAACAATTGGACATGTGACCACAGATGTGAAGGAAAAAGTATGGGTCCACTCCACATTGGTGATAGAATGACAGATTACCACAAAGTCATGATTTCCTTAGGCAGGGAATGCAGAAAGTGGTGTAGTCTGATAGCAGAGCTTGAGGTTAGCTAGTTAGTTTTCTTTTCACTTGTGCTGTTGAGCATTGTAAGAAGCTTAAGTCGTCTATCCTCCACCAAGTGGGTTGCGTTGATCAATCCGAGACTGTGTCGCTGCACAATCACTCTAATGTCATCTGTCCATCTGCCTCGCAGCCGCCCCCTTGCCATGTAGCCAGGTCTACCAGCGTTGTAAGCCATCAGTGGAAGTTGATGAGGGTGCATTTTCATGAGATGACCAAACAAACTTATAGCACAGAGTCTGCATAAATATACTGTTTATCAGCTGTTTCTAGTTGCCAAACTAATGCTCAGGTGTCTAAGCAGTGGGGACAGCTGATAAGTCACAGCAGATGCTTTCTGACACCTAGTCTCAATTTCCCTGTCGATCCTACCGTCTGCCGAAAAAATACTACCCAAATACTTGAACTCATTGACCTGTTGAAGAGCAATATCACTTACACTTATCTTGAGTGACACAGGTGTTCTACTAATCATCATAATTTCTGTTTTGTTCTCCCTTATTTGAATATTGTATTTAGTGCTTGAGGTTAGCCAGTTTTATAAATGATAACACTCAGGATAGTGATGCCATCATGATAGATTGGTGTTACGCAGTGAGATATCGTGTTGGAACTTCTCTGCTGAAATGTGAGATCAGCTTGTTGCTGAGCAGAGCAGGGCATACAGCACAACAACCTCAAAGGAAGAGAATGGAGATTAAAGCAGTGATTGCAGTTCTGATATGTCTATGAGACCTCTTAAACAAGGGCAGTCATTGTGTCAGATACTCAATCCTTATTTCAGTAGGTACAGAAGGGTTGACTAAGGCATAAGTGGATGGCAGCTGTTGATGATTTAAACCTGTAGGGGCTGGATCTGCAGTTCTAATTATGCTGGGGTCCAGTGCAACCAAAGAGCTGACATCATCGCTTCACAAGTACCAATTATGGATACACTAGATATGGATAGGAGTGAAAATTTGAAGTCTATCAATGAATGCCTGTTTGGTGATGACACTGCAATAGATGAACCAGCAATTTATGGACTGCAGAACTTTAAAATCAAATGAGGTTTGAGCAGAGTGGGGCACAAGAGAGTATGGAGCAAGAGTGTGTATAACCAATAAGCTACAAGAACCATTATCATCCACACACTACACCTTTTACTAAGAGAAAAGGGGATGGTATGGGCTAGTGGTTAAGTGATACGGCTCACAAACCGAAGGTGCTGGGTTCGATCCCAATCACAGCACCGAACGTTACCCCAGGGAAGCAAACTCTTAGAAAATGCATGAGGAAGCAAACCCTTACATAAAAGGCATGCCGAAGTCGGATGCACTGGGCCGACATGGGCAAAATAAAAACCACAGTGAAAGGCAAATAAGAGAATTAAACAAATAAGGCGAAAGCAACAACAACAACAAAAATTAGAGAAAGACTGAGCTCCTACCGGTATGTCTAGAGTGCAGTGAAGTTGATTCTTAGATGAAAAAAATAGAACAAAAGATACTAGACACAGAAAATAGGAAACAGCAGAACATTTAAAACAGCTGACTGACATTAAATCATGATGCCACATAAATATCAACGCCAGACTGCAAGTCTATTGAAGATGGACATTAGTACAATAGTTGACCAATTATGTGTCCTAGATTATTAATTCTCGTATAAACAAATCTGTAAATTTTTATATTTTACATTTAGTTTGACTGCAGATTTGATAGATTCATATTTTTTATTAGTGTTCAGTTAAAACTGACCTACTTACTTGTTTCTCTGAGTAATTCCATTTGACATCTCGTTTGATTACAGCTCTGATTTTTGTTCAGTATCATGATTTGCTGTCTTGACATATAATTCATTATAGTTTATTATTTGTGCAGCTGAGGATACCAGTGTCCCTGTGCCCATTCTGGTTGGCGCTGCTGTTGGTGGTATACTTCTTTTGCTTGCTTTATTTGTTATTGGCTGCATATGTTACCGACGACGCAAATCACGGAAGAGGTAGTATTTCACCAGTTTTCTTGATTGTACAAGCATAAACAACAAAAAAAGAGAGATAGAGAGAGAGAGAGAGAGTGAGAGAGAAATAAATAAAGAGAGAAACCTGATGGAGCATTAGTTTATGTTTGAAGCCATCTGTGGTTGATGACTCTCCAACTTTTGAAATTTCCCACCCCATCGTTTGAAAAGGTCAAAAGTCTTTTGAGGGTTGGCCTTCAAGAGTTTGAAAGAAAGCTCTAGAAAAAGTCTTTCAAAAATGACACAGGAAAAAAGAGCGAATAACTCATTTGCTCTGGTTTCAGAAGAAGGTGTTTATGTTCAAAACAAAAGAGAGTGGAAAAGAATTGTATTTCTACTGAGACCATTTTTAAAAGGAAAGATAAAGAAAGTGATCATTGGTGTTATATGTACTCAGCTCTACTGTATGACATAGAAACATGGCCTGGGAACAAAGAATTAGAAAAAAGAATTAATACATACAAAATGTGGATATAGAACAACGCCGCGCATCTCCTGAATGGAAAAGAAACAAATAAGGAAGTCTTGGAGAAATTAGGTATACAAAGAGACTTAATGAACAAAATCAAGTTCGACATTTAAGATGTTTTGGTCACATAAAAATACATAATACCTTGCTAAAACAATAGGAAAAGTAGAGGACAAATATGCCAGTGGTTAACAACGTTATAAGTGGGAAAATAACATCAAGAGATGGGCAGGGATAAGTCTGGCAGATTGTACCATCAGAGTAAGAGCCAGAGGATGTTGAAGATCTGCTGCAGCCAACCTATGATGTAGAGATGGCACCTAACTGAGCTGAACTGACTTGCGCTAAGATAATTAACTACAAATTAATCAATGGAAAGAATTAATTAGACTAAAGCAAGTTTTTCAAAGTTCAACCGGCTACAGGAACTAGAGGGTATAGCTTTAAATTATATAAAGGCAGATCCAGATTAGATATTAGGAAATATTTTTTTAGTCAGAGATTAGTTAACGCATTCATAAATAGATTGGATGATCACAGTCATTTTTAGTATCGGTGGAGTGGAAATAACTGGTTGTATACAGACTCTGTAGAGCCTTCTAAACCAGTATACTGAAGTTAAGTTAAGTTTAGTTAAGTTGTTGAGTTAAGTTAAGTGAAACAAATTATATCTATGCCATTTATTCCCATTGCCCAGGTCTACTTGGAGAATGTAAAGGGCTGAGCAGACATAAAGGCCAGTTGTCCTTGTAGCTGCCATACATTGTAGAGGCTAGCTTTTATTTTGGCTCAGATAGAATAAAACCAATGCTGTGCCGAGGTTTTGAGCATATGTCCTCGTAGTCAGAATACAGACATCCAAACCACTCAGCAGTCATTCCTCACCACTAGATGATAAATTGTAGTTTACAGAGAGGCTGGGATATCTTCACCTTTCGACCTGGCACGTTTTTCTTCTTCTCCTTCTTCGTTCATTCTTAATCTCCCACTACGAAGTCCTGAAAAGGGCTTTTCAAGCAGCAGAATGTAGTTCAGAGAATAGAATGTGTTGTGTCCTAGTTTACAGAATGACTGTGATATTTGCATCATTCAGTCTGACACATCCTACTTCAGCAGGCATTTTTGAGTACCTGGTTGCCCTCCCTCTTCGATCCCTTCTACTTAGCCAGTCTGCTCTGTTTCAGCCTGTTATCCAGGATCATGGGGTGGAGGTGTAGAAGGGTTTTGGCAGCTCTGGTTTGCTGGCCCCGACGCTATCAGTAAGCCATGGGTCGTCGACCGCTGCAGCTCATGCGTTGCTCAGCGTCTTGATCCTGAGATAAAACTCGACCTGGCACATTCAATTTCAGCACATCATTTTTGGGACAGAGTTTGCCTTCCTTCTTTGATCCATTATCTCTTGGCCAGGCTGCATGGTTGCGGTCTGTTTCCAGGGTCACCACTTGTAGGCAAAAAAGGGTCTTGGTCAGTTATGGGTCATTAAATCTAATGCAAGCAGCCAATTATGAATCTCTGATTGTTGTCAAGTCATTTACTGCTGAATCTTTGGCTGTTGTCAGTTCATTCACTGCTATATCTTTGGCTGTTGTCAGTTCATTCACTGCTATATCTTTGGCTGTTGTCAGTTCATTCACTGCTATATCTTTGGCTGTTGTCAGTTCATTCACTGCTGTATCTTTGGCTGTTGTCAGTTCATTCACTGCTGTATCTTAAGCCCCTCCAAAGGTGTTGAATCAATTGATGCAAACATGTATTACTGCAGGTGTATTATTATTTATATCTATACTGATTTATAAGACTGTAGAGTCTGTATACAACCAGTTTTATTTACATTTCTTTGCTTTAAAAGCTATGCACATCCAAACTATTCTTAAATGCATTAACTATCCCAGCCTCCAAAACTTCCTGTGGCAATGCATTCGAAGCATTTACCAATCTCTGACTAAAAAAATATTTCCTAATATCTAATCTGGACCTTTCTTTAATTAATTTGTAGCTATAACCTCTTGTTCATGTAGGTGGTTGCATTTTGAAAAACGTTATAGTCTAATTTATCCTTTCCTTTGACACCCTATTGTTGAAGAGGAGAGTAAGTCAAGAAGAGTACATGACCTCCTACTACCTTACCAAAATGCACTGTGCTGTAGATGCCTGGTGCCATGTTCCATCCAGTTGTTGTTTACAACTTGCTGTGAATGATTGGACTGAATCTTTTGTTTCATAGTTTCATTAAAGATAGTTTAGTAAGTTTATTGAAATGCTGTAGAAATGCAAGTGGGTAGAGTTGAGATTATTCCAAACAATTCAAATAACTAATCATCTAATTATGTATGGCTGCACTGTACACTTGTATTTCTTTATAATATTAGAACAGTATACTTCAGAATATTAAGAGCAGGTACACACACATGAGCGACTGATTAGTGCGGTTGTAGAGCACTTGCTTTTCATACCAAAGATACAGGGTTCAACTCCCACTACCGGCAGCTTCAGTCAATCCAGCTGTAAGTGAATACCTGATTTATGGTTAGGGACGTTAAAGGCAGCAAAGAAGGGAACTGGATACCCCACCTCATAAGCTGAGGCTTAGTATACTGAAGTGTCTAACACTTCATTCCTGACCAGCGGTTAAGTTTGCTGAAGGACTTCTGTCCGTTACATACATATTATATGATTTTTTATGACTGCTGTTAATTGTATAAAGATGTTAATGTGTTTATTCTATTATCTGTATATTGTATTATCTGTCATAGTAGAAATAATGATTGTATGTTATGGTAAAAAATTGTGTATCTGATACTAGATCAAATGTTTCCTATTTTCTCATTTCAGAAAAAATAAGGCACCCAATGTTGTCTATGTGCATGCACCCATTGCTGAAGGTTGTCCAGTTTACCAGGAAATTATGGATGATGGGGTGAGTCCATTACAATGAAGGGGAATCATTTAACCAGCATTTTCTGTTGTTAGCTATAGACAATATAAAAAAACGTTTAGGTTCTGAAATACTATAAAAATAAAAAATAAAAATGCAATTTATTTCCATTGTTGAAGTTCACCTGGAGAATTTATAGAACTGAGGAATAAAGGCTGCTTTTGTGTGCAGCTGTCACACATTGTGCATGCTTGGTTTTTATGACACCTCCAATAGAAAAGAAATGTTTGCCGTACCGAGGTTTTGAACACATGTTCTCATGGTTTAAGACTGACATCCCAACCACTCAGTCAGTCCGTCCTCGTAAAATAACTAATCTTATGAAAGGATGCGGTGGATAAATAGTGTAAAAAAAACAAAGTGAAAATTTTTAATCAATAAATGGGTATGGTCAGATACCGCACTGAGACGAAAACACAAACGAAACCTACGCTACGACCAATAGGCCTTCGTCAGAGACAACAAACAACAACAATAATTAACTAGCGAATCATAGAAGAAGAGGAGAATACATAAATGTCAATATATAAGGAAAAAATAGGGTATTTATCTGAGAAATTTGCAGATCGCTCCTCATGTATTGGATGCAAGATCCCAAATGGTAGACAAAGGCAGGATGAAGTGGCCAGGAGGGTGTAAGAAATGGGAAAAGGCCAGATAAGCCAGTGGCAGCCAGATACGGAAAGACCAAAAGGTAATATAGATAGAGAGGAAAGAGAAAAGAGGAATGCCGATAGATGGAGGCCAACATGAGATGAGAATTTAAGAAAAGGTATTGAAGATATTAATGCCATGTTAATGGAGGAAGCCCACGAAAGAAATAAGTTTTTTCTCAAAGGTGAACCACTGACAATCATCAGGGAAGCAAGAGACTGTGACACTGACATCAGTTGTACCCTGGTACCCAGGACCATTGAAGAGGCTGGCGATTGAGGAACTAGTGTAGTATGAAACATTGAGGAAACTGATCTGGAACTGCGTGAGAGTTTCTGCCAACACCTAAATTACATCTATAACTGCCCTCTGTCAACACCTCAATGACATCTATAACTGCCCTCTGTCAACACATCAATGACATCTATAACTGCCCTCTGTCAACACCTCAATGACATCTATAACTGCCCTCTGCCAGCACCTCAATGACATCTATAACTGCCCTCTGTCAACACACCAATGACATCTATAACTGCCCTCTGTCAACACATCAATGACATCTATAATTGCCCTCTGACAACACCTCAATGACATCTATAACTGTCCTCTGTCAACACCTCAAGGACATCTATAACTGCCCTCTACCAACACCTCAATGACATCTATAACTGCCCTCTGCCAAATGAGTTGGAATCTCTCATTTTGTTTACTTCCAGCCCACATACCTTTAACTGTACTACATCGGCAACTGTATCTGTATTTCTGACATGTCTGAGTCTGACCTCTCATCCGACAATCTGCTTCACACATCACATTTCTCTTACATCAATCAACTTTCTTGACATCATTGTCTCTTTCTGTCTTCCTGGCCTCTTCACCACCACCTAAAAACTTACTGACAAGATAGTTATTGCCTTTACACTTCTTCTCCCTCTTAATCTTGCCTGGACTCGCTCCCATTTTCCAAGCTATTAAGCATTTGTCACCTATGCCAAGAAGACAGACTTTGCACCAAAAAACTTATGATATGTTCAAGTTCTTCCACAAGTATCTCTACCATGAATCTATCCTTACCTCTGCTCTCCAGAATGTCATCCCAACCTCTTGTACTGATGCCCTCACCCCTTCCCACCATTATCCATTTGACTAAATGAAATTGGTTCTCACTTTTAATTCTCACAGCTCCTTTGACCTCTTACTCATCCATCTCCCTATCATTCATTCCAAAACTTCCACACTTGTGGTATTGTCTGATCCTCCATTGGTAGGCTACAGATGTGATGTAAATGTATGTGTTCTGTTGGTTGGTAGCTGACTCACTACTCACTTCATGGAGCACCACTGCACCTTGACATGCAACAGCAAGTATGGTTGCTTATCATGTCACTGTGTCATTCTTCAGACACATTTAGTCATCTTCCCTAAAACAGTGTTTGAGATTTAAAAAAAAGGTTCATCTGCAAGTCACAAAACTTAATCTATGCTATTATTTGCCATTGTTGCAATATGAAATTCACTGGGGAGACTAGCTGTGAACTCTGTACTTGCATCCATCTCAATGATATTTCTAAAAACTCAAGCTCTCCGGTTGACAACCACTTCATAGTCCAGGACACCACAGTAAGGTTAATTTCAGGGTAACTGGCATTGTCTCTTGCTTCTCTGATAATAGACACTAGTTTAAGGTGAAGAATCATTTAATACTTCTTTATGGAATGCTTTAAAACTTATGATTTGATTACATACAACACTTTTAATCATTTTGCATTTCTCTCTCTTTCACTCTTTTCCCCTTTAATCTTTCTGTATATTTCTCTCTTATTATGTTTATACAGTCATTTCTGTATTTTTATTTATGTAAATGTTTCTGTGTGTTCATATATGTCTGTTCATAAATACATGTACGTTTGTGTCTGCCTCTCAATATATGTACGTGTATTGGTATGTGTTAGTGCATATACCTGTTTTTTCTATATATTATAGATATTTGTATTTGCACAAATGTATCAACATACATACTTATTCATTTGTACACATTTGATAATATATGTAACTTAACTTAACGTCTTCATACTGGTTTAGAAGAATCCGGGGATCAAGATGCGATGCAGCGCATGAGCTGCAGTGGTTAACTACCCATAAGCTGACTTCTAGCATCAGGGCCAGCGAACCATAGCTGCCAAGACCCTTCTACACCTCTACGCGGTGATCCTGGATAACAGGCTGCAGCAGGGCAGACTGGCTAAGGAGAAGGGATTGAAGAGGGAATGCTAACCCGGTACTCAAAAAATGCTTGCTGAAGTCAGATGTGTTGGACCGAAAGATGCAAATATCGCAGCCAAGCTGTAAACTACGACACAACGCATTCCGTTCTCTGGACTACATTCTGCTACTTAAGCCCTTTCAGGGTTTGGTAGTGGGAGATTGAGAACGAACAAAGAAGAAGAAGAAGAAGAAGAATAATAATCTGAAGAGCCTGTATACAACCAGTCTCATTTACATTACCTTGCTCTAAAAGCTATGTGCATCCAATCTATTTTTAAATGCATTACTTGTCCTTGCCTCCACTATTTACTGTGGCAATGCATTCCAAGCATTCACCACTCTCTGACTAATATCTCATCTGTACCTCTCTTTTGCATATTTGCATAATCGTATTGATCATTTTCTATTTGGTCTACTCTGTCATAATTGGTATACAATGATTCACACATTCCTGCCCACCCTCTGTTAATGGCTGCCAACTTCAGTCATATTTATCCATTGTCAAGTTCATTCTTGGTGGTATTTGTTAGGTGTTTTTGTTTGTTCTTTATCCTTAACAAAAGCCTTATAACCGTAAAAAGAATTATGTTTTTTTCTGTCCCAATGTAGTAACTGAGCCTTAGTGATTTATGTTTTTATTTACTTTTTACCTTTAGTACCGTATTCCTGCAGTTTCAATTAATTTTACATGATGAGGTGGCCGCAGCCATACCCAATGCTCCTTAGTTGTCTCTTGTGACGTGACTTGCATGTTACAGTTTTAATTTTCTTTGCTCCCATATCATGCTCCAGTAATAGTTTCCCATCACAAGTGAAGATTGTGACAGTATCAGACTTGTGCTGTGAGATGTGTTCTCATGTGGCTGTAAAGACTAATCTTGGCACGGTAGACTCTGTTGCACCCAGGGCACACATGTGTGGAGTCGTTGTACATTCTACTCTTTCAGGCAGCATGCTTTCTCTGAGCCTCTGTGAGGGAGGTTCACTCTGCGATCTGAGCACCTTTGGTGATGCTAGTGTGTCAGGCAGAAAGGTTCTGTGCAATCAACTCCAAGGAGGTGACATCAAGGGTGCAGCTTTTTTTAGAGACACTTTCAAGGCGTTTCTGTAGAGTTTCATCTGTCACCCTGATGGGTGTGGGGTCCACAGTAGCGCAGTGGTTAGTGCACTAGCTTCCCAGTCAGGTGATCAGGGTTCAATCCTCAGTTAGTACTGGATTTTTTTCTGATCCCAAACCGCCCCTGGTCGACCCAGCCACAGAAATGTGGTTCCAGAACAATTTGGGAAGTGAAGGCAGCCGGTGTGATGCTAAACACATCATCCACTATATGCCGTGGGTTACCGAATAATATGGGCCCAACACCATATTTCCTATGTATGGCATGGTGGGATCATTACTTTTTTACTTTACCTGATGGGTGTTTTCCTGTTCTGAGTTCACAGTACAGCATCCTCTCTGGACATTTTGCAGAAGTTTATGAATGCTCAACATTTTAGACCTTCAAAGAATCTTGAGTTAGGCACTTTGTCTTGCCACACAATCTTGAGCATCCTTTGCAGACAGCTCAAGTAAAAACGATTTAGCTGTCTAGCATGTTTGCTATACACTGTCCATGTTTCGCGGGCATGCAACAAAACAGTTAACACTACATCATGACAACTCTTTTACCTTGGTGGTGACACTGATGCCTTGTCAGTTCCTGAAAGGGATCAAGACGCTGAGCAGCGCATGAACTGCAGCGGCCTGTGACCCATAGCTGACTGCTAGCATCAGGGCCAGCAAACCAGAGCTGCTAAGATTCTTCTAGACCTCTATGCGGTGATCCTGGATAACAGGCTGTAACAGAGCAGACTGGCTAAGGAGAAGGGATTGAAAAGGGAAGGCTAACCCGGTACTAAAAAAAACCCTGCTGAAGTCAGATGTGTTGGACCGAAAGGTGTAAATATTAAAGTCAAGCTGTAAACTACAACACAACGCATTCCATTCTCTGGACTACATTCTGCTACTTAAAGTCCTTTCAGGGCTTGGTAGTGGGAGATTGAGAACATACGAAGCCAAGCCAGCTAAGTCAAGTTCCTGAAACCTCCCAAACACAGAGCTCAACTTTGCAATCCTGCTGTTGATCTCAGAGTTGATATTCGCGTAGGTGAAGATGCAGTAACACACAAGCAATGAAAACCTCTTGCATATATATATATATTACCTATTTGAATCACTAGGCTTACCAAGGATATTCAAAATCACCTTCTACCAAACCACCAACTCTTCCCTCGAGATATACAGATGTATCACCAAACATGTTCGGCAGAACCCAAATGACATTCCATGAAGATGAGCAAAAGTATCTAGATCCAGTGACAGTCAGATCTAATGTAAGGTATGGACCTCATTAATAGGATGCTGGGCTTATAAGAGTGGTTAGAGTGTTTGTCTTTAGTGACAGAGAAACTGTGTTTACCCAACAGCTTCAACACATTCCAGGCTGTAAATGGGTCCTTGACTTACAATCTTAACTTTTAGACTGTCTCAGAGACATATGTCTAGTATACGCGAGCCTGGTGCTTGCACCACACCCCAGGTACATGAAAAGATCTGATCAGGGTTATACTCTTTTTAAAGTTCATCTTAGGACTAAATAATCCTTCTCCAGCTTTTCTGTTGACCAAACAAGTGTGCATACACACACAAATTATAAAGAAAAACAAGATCACAGGATCTATCAACACACTAAACAAGAACAGGGCCAGAATATAAACAAAGACAAATATGCCATTAGTTAACCAAAAAGTTGTCTGCAACCATTATTGAACTAAGAGTGATGTGGCCAAAAGCAGGCAAAATTTTGCATGGAAAAAAAGCTGTCAGCTCAAATGTAATGAAGGGTGTCAAGACGCTGAGCAGCATATGAGCTGTAGGGGTCAGATACCCATAGCTGACTGCTAGCGTCAGGGCTAGAGAACCAGAGCTGCCAAGACCCTTCTATACCTCCCAGTAGTTATCCTGGATAACAGGCTGCAACAGAGCAGACTGACTAAGGAGAAGGGATCGAAGAGGGAAGGCTAACTCGGTACTGAAAAAATGCCTGCTGAAGTCAGATGTGTTGGACTGAAAGGTGCAAATATCGCTGGCAAGCTGTAAACTACGACATAACACATTCCAGTTCTCTGAACTATATTCACCTACTTACAAAGTCTTTTTCAGGGTTTGGTAGTGGGAGATTGAGAACAAACGAAGCCAAGCCAAATGTAATGAACTATTTGTTTTATGATTGAAACTGAAAGCAAGCATGTATTCCAAATCTTTTTACATATTTTTAGCATGCTTGTATGATAAATTAAGCTTTATTTGAAATTGTGAACACCTATGTGCTACCAGACCTGAAATGAAGGCAAATAATAGTACCATTGTGGCCTGCAAGGATGATGTAAAAGATGACTAAGGAGACATGAACATCCTTCCTGTTGAAACTATAATCCACATGAAAGATAACGCCCATGAAAGCCATATATCTGTACAAGTCCACGAGGCACTGACCTATGCCATTACAAAATTTACAAACTAAAGGCCTAGGTCCGCATTGGTAGAACACTGCAAAAGATTGGGACACATACAAAATATTTTGTTGGCTTCCTTACATACAGCATATTTGCCGGACTGACCCCGAGGATAATGTGGTGTGATAATGTGTGAAAGAGAAAAGACATCCACACCCTAGGGAAAAGAAGAGGGATTAAGTCATTCTAGTGTTGTAAAACAGTTCCTTATAAATGCACTTTTAAATGTGTGTGTGTGTTTGTTCTCTTCATACTTGAGTGTTGTGTAATAATAGTTGCTCACCATAAGCGAAGATCGCACAAGCGCCAGATATGTGAAGTCAGATGTGACCACTTATGACTGCAGAATCCAATCTGAGTGTGGCAAATTTAACCGCAAGTGGGGTACATGCAGCATCAGTTGGTTTGCATTCTGTCCTTTCAGGCAGCTTGCTTTTTTTTGCGCCACAGGAATAATTCTCAGCTCAGTCATGCAAGCATTGTGTGTGCCTGCAATATACCAGACTGAACTATCCATAGCAAACAGAGTGTCTTTGTATTGTTTCTCTCTTCTCCCACCCCCAACTGATGAGCATTTGTTTGTCCTGGGCACAACATGTAACACTTGCTTATGGAGGTGTTTATCGGTCACAGGTATAACATTTCCAGTTCATCTGATCTTGACTCTCTGCAGCAGCATATGGATGCCACAAAGCCTCACCCTGTTGAGGACCAGAGTTGGATACTCTATCCTTTCAGATGATCCTGAGCAGCTTACAAAGATAGCTCATGTGGAAATAGTTGATGGCTCATATGGAAATAGTTGATAGCTCATGTGGAAATGATTGAGTTTCCTGCATGTCTGCTGTAGACTGACCATGTTTTTCAGGCATGTAGAAATACATAAAAATGATGTTATTATGTAAAATGAACTTGACCTTTTTTTTCTTCCATTGCACTTCATTTAATTTAGATGTATCTTGCTCATATTTCAGTACAGTTTCCTATTATCTTTTTTATTCATAATGCAGGCCGAGGCTCCCAATTCCTGGACAAGCAAATCCAGGCTATGGAGCACCTCCTGACTATAGAGAGAGAGAGGCCTCAGGTGGAGCAGACTCTGCAAAGGACTATTTTGAACCATTGCCCAGTCCTACTGAAGAAGAAGACAAGGGATATGACACATTGGGCAGATCTAAGTCAATAAATCAGAACTCAGAACTGGTTTCTAAAATAAAAGAAAGTAATCTAGCATCTGTGCCCAAGTCTGAAGATATCCCATTGGGGCCTGTTCCTGCTAAGAGAACCAAGAAAGATGACCGTGAGGCAGACTCACATTATTTTATTCTAGAAAAAGATCGTGAAAGCCAAACAGAGAGCTAGCTCTTCCATCTAATACTGTATGTAGGAGCAAGTTTCACTAGCTCTCTCAGGTTTTAGGTGTTTAAATCATGCCTATGATCATACACATGAACTTGTACTAGATTAAAACCCATAAACCAGACCAATTTATACTGTAATAGAAGGGGAGGGAAAGAGCTGTACATGAAAGAGTACATGTGTGTATATATTTTCATTTGTATGATCTATTTGTGTGGTAGGGCATGTGTGTGTGCATATGTGCATCCTGGAGTGCTCAAGTGCATGTGAAACAAGTAGGTCTTAAAACAGTGACTATAAGTCAATGGCAATCTTAATTATTCTTACATTGTCATTTACAAGGCACACATATGCACACACACCACCACCACCACCACCATATATATTTGTTAATGTTAAGATAATCCTCAGAATACCCTGGACAGAAAAAAAAACAAATGTAGGCATTCGGCAAGAGTTGAGCATAGAAGAGAACTGGTTTATCAATTCCATTATGACCAGAAAATGCAAATACTTTGGTCACATCAAGAGACACAACTGTCTCGAGAGAATGGTGATAGAAGGTATGGTGCCAGGCAAAAGAGGAAGGGGTAGACCAAGAAGACGATGGCACTAAGATATCCAAGAATGCCTGAGTATGACTGTGGCAGAGGCTGGAGTTTTGGCAAGGGAACGAGTTTCTTTCAGACAGACTGTGATGGGAGCGACATTCTATAAAAGACATGCTACATGATGATGATATTAAGATAAGCCATGCAAAACAAAAGACATAGCACAACAGTTTTGATAACTAAAGACTGAAGAGGGTTGTGCATGGAGCTAATAACCTCATCATGTAAAATCGTTGCTATTGAATCTACTTCACATGAAGTAAAAAGGTGAATCCTTATCACTTTTTGGATTGATTTGACTGACTGCTTTCAGAGACTATACTGATTTCTGGTTGATGTCAATACAGAAGAGATTTGCATTTAAAAAAGCATATTTATATAATTTGTAATAACAAAATTCTTTAGCGGTTGAAAACGGTGTATGGTTATACACTGGAAAGTGGAAAGAGTATAAAAACCCTGTGCAAATTACTAGTAACCGTTACAAATTTACATCTATGCCAATGACTACTAGGTTCAATGATTTGTTCTCTTTCAGTGTTACTGGCTATTATTAACTCTGCCATCTTGCAGATGCGGAAAATGTTTTTACTTCATTAGTACACAAATCATCACACCATGAGTCGTCATCACCTTCTTCTATTTCTTCTTCTCGTTCATCATGTTTTTTTAAAATTATGTCTGAACGTGAAGCCTAGTTATCTGGATAAAGGTTTCAGTGGTGTAGAGTTCTTCAGTATCCAAACAGTTTTATTATCATGAAAACTAACTGGAGCACAAGTCAGAGATGGCAGTTCATCATCCAATATCATGAAAACTAACTGGAGCACAAGTCAGAGATGGCAGTTCATCATCCAACTCAATCTTTGACCTTTCTGTCAAATTCTTGTTTTGTCTTTTTTTCTCTTAGAAATTTTGCCAGATGTTCTAAGTATGTGAGGGACGGCAGCAAAATGGAATACCAATCGTGACTAAAAAGCAAGAATGATGATAGGGCATAATATATTTTAGATCACATACACATTGATATGGATTTCATACTCACATTTGTTTAGCTTAGTTTCCCGGTTTTTTTCTGTGTTATTTTTATTTTGCCAAGTCATTTTGGTAGATTCCTATATGGGTCAAACCATCAGTCATTGACTTATATTATTTTTATGTAAAACTGCACTTTAGCCTGTTGACTGTCTTTCTCAGCTTTAGTCTCTAGTCTTACTGTAGCTCTTCCAAATATTAATATTGAAATACAGATGTTTCAAAGTACACACAAATATTATTGCTTAGCTCAACATGCAAGAAATGATCTACACAACTGATCTGTCTTATTTGTTAAGATGTACTAAAGCTTATCACATGTTTCCTTTTGTTACTGTGTTCACAGGTTACATTATGAGGCTTTTAAGAAGTCAGTTATACTTTTTTGACAGCTTTAAGCATACACAATGTTAACTGAAAACAAGAAATGTTAAAATGCAAGTTTTACATGAGAATAAAAATAGATGTGTATGTGTTTATGCCAGACTGCATTCTGTATGTCCAATTCTAGCTGGTACACAGTATAGATGCAGTACTTCACTTCGAAGTAGATATTCTATGAAAATATGTCATGCATTTATTTATGTACTTGTTTAAATATTTTTTCAATTTTTGCAAACTTCCTAAATGTGTATATAATCATAGGAGGGTATGTCAGTAAGTAGGTCACAGATTGATATTGAACGGCTGAAAAATGGAGTTTCTAAAGGTGTCATCAGGTGGTAGGAATGTCCAGCTTTGTGATTGTTGTAGGTAGTAGATGTTGTATGCGCATATGCAGCTTAGGTACAAAATGGGGTGCATGCTCACAGAGTGTACAATTGCATGCTGTTGTTCAATTTTTTTTGGCAAAATACTTTCTGCAAAAGATATCTTATTAAAAGATAAAAATGCTTCCTATTTCAGGTGAGAAGTGTTTGTCATGTAACTGAGTCAATAAATTTGGTCGTGGATGCTTAAAAATTACTAACCAACCTGGTCATTCTTTTCATATTGCAACAGAAGCATCTATACAGTGGATGATGCTGATTTGAGCTGTAGGCAAGTAACAATAGACAGTGTATGAACTACAATCAGGTGTTCACACGGTTTAGTCTACAGCATAATGCATGATCCAACCTTGGCGGGAGATGCTACGCGAATGACAAAAGAGGTTGAAAGTGAAGTGTAAATGTGACTGAGACAGCAGACCAAAGACTTCTATACTGCAGGTTTTATTACACTGATAAAGCAATGAGATAAGTGTATCAATTTTGGCTGAAAATACATTGAGAAATAAGGGACAATGTAAGTGCAATAACAAACGGTTTCTAAGTTAATATCTCACTTAGTTTTTTTCTAAATAGTCATTAGTGACATATTTACTGACTTGCCCCCACACATGCAAACATTGCTTGTTTATTTTCTCAGTTTTTTTATAATTCTATTGAGGCTGTATGCAAGCAGAATTGTCAACATATATACTGTTTTAAACCTTTTAAATGTATTGCATAGTTTTCTAAGCAAGATTATAAATATTGAATGTAGTAAACCCAATGCATTTACATCCAAACTGGCTCCTGAAAAGTAGCCCTAAGTTGAAACATAGAAAGTTGAGCCCTTATATTCTGTAGGTGCAATGTAGGTAATTTGATGAAAATTTCAAATTGACTCTACAGCATTACAAATACAACTGTTAGAAAGCCCCAGAAAAATGCAATCCAATGATATATCAACTATATCTCTATGTCGATCCCCACGAAAGTTATGATTTTTTTATATATTTAAATTAGCTTAAAAGTCCGCAAAGGGGCTATAGAGGAAGAGTAAAAATATGGACTATGAAAACTTGTATCCGAAAAGCAGAGTGGAGTGGACAATATGCTGATTATCTCAGCTATTCATGACTGAATACCTGTAAAACCATACATTTTTATATTCGAGAGAACAAAATACAACCGATGGTAGTAATTGCATGACTTTTCCAAAAGGCAGGAACTAATTAATATTCAAAATGGCAACCTCATTTGCATAATTCGCAACTAAAATAATGCTGCAATATTTTTCTCTTCTTGTTATACTACATGTGATATATCATATTGATCGTCTTTTGAGAGGAGCATTAATATATCTATTGTATGGTGTTATTTCATTAAAATGCTTGCAGAATTAGTATACAGAACAAATTATTACACAAATTTAAGAACAATTTTTTTACTAAGTTATGTAACATACATAGTTGTTAGAAATAAAGGAATGTTAGAAATAAAAAAAATATACTTACAGACGGTCCCTGGAACATACTTACAAGCTACAATTGATTATTCAAATGCGGCATAAGCAAAAACAAAATCAGCTAGGAACTGAGTCACTGGCATGTGGTAATCCGTTTCTGAATAGGTAACTCAACGGGCATGTCATAATCCTTTTCTAAATGTATACTACCAATAATAAGTAAAGATAACTGCTTGTAGATGTTGGCCGTGTTCAGTGATGTTTGTTTCGTGGTAGGCCTTCCTCTGATCAATTGAATATACCAAAAAAATTATTACATACATTTAACAAGAGGCCCGGCTTGGTCAGGCATGATATTTCTTGGCAAAAGACAGAAATGAGTTTAGACAAGAATTGGCTACCTGGCATAGGGCACAGAATGTGCCTGAGTGAACACCAAGATTACAGTATTACAGTATATGATCTTACTGACCATGTGTGTCACTAGGGTGGAAAGGAATGTAAAAAATAGTAATATTGTAACCTGCTAGGCATGTTGTAACAGACGCGACAAATGAGAGTTTGGAATATGGCTAGCTATATCATACTGTAGAAACCAGAAGCCACAAGAAAAGTGGTCAACCCAAATCATGACAATTCTTGTTGCTATGACAACCTTCATTCTGAGAACTTTGATGTTATGAGTTTACGGGACATTGTGAGACTATTAACTTTCCTTTGGCAGAATTACAACTGAGATTTCTAAATATTTTACACTTAAGTCTACACCAAAACTGATATTAACGTTCGCTCTTTCTGTTCTTTACTAAATTAATAAATGGATGGTTCGATACATAGCTTGAGTTCAGTGTGAGACATCTGGAAGACATTTTGGCAATACATTGACACATGTCCCTGTGCGGGTCCTTGTGTCCTTTACTGGGGAGGAAATAATAGGACCACTGCACTCTTCTAGGAATGTCATAAAAGACAACTTAGTAGGATTGTACATGAGGCTGGCAACCTAATCTTGTAGAACAAAATACCACAGTAACTGCATCTGCAAGAGCACATACATACTTTGGTGCATGATTTCTGCAGGAAGGTACACTATAATCTTAGCCCCATGCTCCTACTGCATAGCATGCATGTTTGCGGAACAGTTTTTTGCACGAATTGAGATCTTAATGTGATTGTAACGAGAAAACTTACGAAAAATTATCGAAAGCTGAGTTGTCATAAGTTGTAGACCTTTCGTGTAACTTTCAAAATATGTTAACTTTTCTCCATGACAATATGATGGTATCTATACAAAACTGTTTACTATTACTTAAATTGCAGATGCTTCTTTGCCCATTCCAGCATTAAATTCAAATACTTTGTAAACAGAAGGTACACTTTTGTTGTGTTTTCTGTTGTCAAGACTAGTATTTATTTTTAGCATTGAAGGGGTAACAATAACTTACCAAATTATTAATTGTGTTTGGCCTTCAAAAATATCATCTTGTGCCATATATATCTGCCATGTGTTTTCAAACCAAAAGTGGACTCAAGCATATTAACACTGCCAGATATGTCATAAGAGATGAATTGTTGGGCATGGGACTGTCTACTTCATGCAATAGAGACTAAAAGCCACAAGATATAATTTAAAAAATTACTATACTCAATGGTAGATTCTGTTCTAAGAATCGACATCACTGCACTCCGAGCATCCCCATAAGTACTTAGTCTCTCTTAGTAAATGGCGTGGTATATGGATGGTGATGGCCCCTATAGCTCGCTGGTTGTATACTCTCTTGCTCCGTCCTCTCATGCGCCATACTCTGCTCGAACCTAGCTTAATGCCAAAACTTTATAGCATTTGGATTGCTGTTTTTATCTATTGCGATGTCCTCATCTAACAAGCCATTGATTGATTTCAAAATTCATTTCTATCCATTACTAATGTGCCCATGGTGGGATCTTGTGAAGCCAAGATGTCAGCTCTTTTGTTGGCCTGAGCCCCAGCATGAGCAGAACAGTAGATCCAGGTCAACGCCTAGAGGTTTGAGGCCTTAAGTTGCTATCCACTTGTACCTAAGCCATCCCTTCTGTACCTTCTGAAGTATAGCTTGCGCGTCTGTCACGATGATTGCCCTTGTTATAGAAGTTTCAGATAGCCATTTCAGTGCTGAGGTCACTGCTTCTGTCCCCATTCTCAAACTGTAGATTGTTGACATGTATGCCCTACTGCGCTCAGCAACGACCTCTCCTCTCACTCTAGCCGAGAAGCCCCAGTCTGATGTCCCACTGCGTAGCACTGATCTGTTAGTGTATATGACGGCATCACCCTCCTGTTATCAGCTGATTCACCTCGTGCTCTGCTTTCCCGTTTCTCCATTCTCTACATTCCTTAACAAAGGTTATGATGGCTCTCTGGTACTCTATCACCTGTGTGGACCCATTCTTCCACTATAGCTATTGTCTCAGGTGGAGTAACGTGTTCGATTGTTGTCTCTGCCTGTGCCATTCATGACTCCCCTCTTGATTCTTGATCCTCTGATGTCTGAGATACTACTGTACAGAGGGTGCTGCGTGTCTGTGGTCACACGCATATAGGCTTTGACTTGTGCGAGTTTATGTTTGGATGTCACAGATAACAATCACAACATGTGCCGCATCATCACAATCGGGGTATCTCTAGTGCAGCCAAGAACCAGTCGCATACCTTCATTCTGGATACATTCCAACTTTTCACACTGTATTCTTGATAGTGCCAAGTCCGTAATCGATACCAATGTTATAAGTGTTCTGTAGTGTTTTTCCCTCTGATTATCCTGGCATGATCATTGGCTATTTGAAATAGTATTTCGGTTACCCTGAGTTGTATTTTCTCTGCTCAGTATACATGGCTGAACTTCACGAGATTGGTGCCCTTTGCTCTGTTTGCTAATAGTGTAGATTTTAATGTGGCAATTAAATGTACATACTGGCCAAGAATGGACTAACATATCGCCCGAGAAAGATTGGGCCCTGCCCGGTTAGCAAGAGGTCCAAGACACATCGCTTACACACTTAGGGATACTCCAACAACCTCTTGAGATTATGGGAGAGACAAGACAAGGAGTAGAAGAAACTGGTTGTATATATACTCTGCAGAGTCTTCTAAACCAGTATAAGAGAGATGACTAAGTTGAGTAAAAACTTAGTAAAAAAAGGGACTGAAGATGCACTACAGTGATAAGCTGACAACAAACAAAAGCCGACCCTGGAAACAAGCTGCACTAGTGTAGTCTGGCTAAGAGAACTGGAATGGCAGTGGAAAGACAAACCCAGTAACTAAAAAAGCCAGCTAGAACCAGATGTGTTGGGCTAAAAGGCAAAGATATTGCAGCCTTGCTGTAAACGGCGACACAACATCCTATTTAGTATGAAGAACTTATCATAAATCTTAACTATGAAATATAAAAACATCTCCAGGTATAAGTGACGAACAGCTGTTTTGTTGAAAATTTGAATCATTAGCCTGAAAAAGGAACAAATAATAGTAGTATTGTAACTTGTAAAGTAAAGTATCCCATAGCCTTACTGCCGTAGGGGTGTGAGGTGTTAGCGATCTCACATTTAAAATGCTCGGCTATATGAGGGCGGTAGCCATCTCCTCTCCCTCGCCGCTTTTACTTCCCAGACTGAACCGGTACCCATTTAAGGCTGGGTTGACCCGTGATTGCGGTCTGAAAAAATCATTACCGCCTCAACTGGGGAATGAACCCAGGACCACTCAGATGCGAAGCCAGCACGCTAACCACTGCACTACGTGGCTCCACTAACTTGTAGGTATACCAAAAGATGCAACTAAAGAAGATGAGACATGTTGTTGGCTTACCCCATCCTGTAGATCCTTTAAGCAACAACTACGAGGCACATCAGATCAATGATGGATAGCTGAAGGCTTATATTTTGGGGGGTTGGTTGACAATATCCAATTAACAGCTGTGAACTAGAAAAAGTTGCCTGCATGGAGACCAAAAAGAGAAAGTCTTCCACCATGCAACGACACACCAGGAATGACCTATTTATCTATACACTTCATTACTAGCATATACATTAAGAAAGTGACGAACTGGAATGAATCAAGGACTCAGATTTCTGGAACATTAGAAGTATCTACGAAAAGAAGGACAAGCTCTTGACATAAATTATAATTTTAAATCCTAGGTCTCGCAGAAACTAGGGAAAAAATGACAGAGGTCATGAATTTTGAGGTAGCATGTTTCTCCACAGTGGAGTTTCCACTACTGAAAGATCAGACTGGGTAGTGGGCTGTATTGTGGCCAGCAATTAAGGGATGTAAATTGATCTCTGAATGCATAGGTATTGTCCTTGTAAATTTACCCAGGTTCTTATCTCTGTCAATCCTATCTTTTCGGGGACGGCGTGGCCTAGTGGTTAAGTGACACGGTTCACAACCAGAAGATGCTGGGTTCGATCCCCATCACAGCACCGGCCGTCAGCCCGGGGAAGTAAACCCTTAGAAAATGCAGGAGGAAGCAGACCCTTATTTAAAATGCATGCTGAAGTCGGATGCACTGGGTCGACAGGCGCAAAATGAAAACCATAGTGCAACGTACGCCGCCTTGGGGATTAGAGAAATAAGGTGAATGAAAAAAAAATCGTATCTATTTATAAGTTTGCACTCAATATGTTTTTTAACCAAAGACAATCTGTTTTTAACCAAAGACAATATGTTATTTAACCAAAGACAATATGTTTTGTAACCAAAGACAATATGTTCTTCTGTCCTGGTCTTTCCAGTTCCTGTTTTGTCTGTGACTTCTGCAAGACGTCTCTGTTTGTCTTGTCTGGTGGTCATGAACTCTGTGACAACTACACTAGTTCTCAGGCCCAGTGCAATACTTCTGATATCATGGACTTGTAACAGTGACAATGATTCTCATCTATTACGAGATCTGAGTTTTCCAGGATAGCATATTTTTACACAAACATTCACAGAATGTAATGTTATGCTTACTTGGGTTTCCTATCTGGTCTTCTCTACAAAGCAGGATGTCAGTCGATCTATTGTCAGTCGATCTATTGTCAGTTGGTCTATTGTCAGTTGGTCTATTGTCAGTCGATCTATTGTCAGTTGGTCTATTGTCAGTTGGTCTATTGTCATTAGGTCTATTGTCAGTCTGTCTATTGTCAGTCGGTCTATTGTCAGTCGATCTATTGTCAGTTGGTCTATTGTCAGTCGATCTATTATCAGTTGGTCTATTGTCAGTTGGTCTATTGTCAGTCGATCTATTGTCAGTTGGTCTATTGTCAGTTGGTCTATTGTCATTGGGTCTATTGTCAGTCTGTCTATTGTCAGTCGGTCTATTGTCAGTCGATCTATTGTCAGTTGGTCTATTGTCAGTCGATCTATTGTCAGTCTGTTTATTGTCAGTCGGTATATTGCCAGTCGATCTATTGTCAGTCGATCTATTGCCAGTAGATCTATTGTCAGTTGGTCTATTGTCAGTTGGTCTATTGTCAGTCTGTCTATTGTCAGTCGGTCTATTGTTAGTCGATCTATTGTCAGTTTATTGTGAGTTAGTCGCCAGTCAAATTTCAGCTTGAAACAGTGGGTGCAAAGTTTCAAGTTACTCTCAGCTTCTGATTTTGCAATCAAGATGTCTACTGCTAATTCAAGATCTAACTGCCAGCTCAAGAGTTAACTGTGTGTTTTGTTTTCTGCTGACAAGATCTTCAGAATACCTTCTTCCATGGCCTTAAATGTGTGTCTTAAACTTCTTCTTCCTTCCTTGGTTGCTGAGGAAAACTGATCACGTGATTTCAAACTCGCATTTGTGGCTGTTTTCGAGATGCTGGAACCAAATCATGCCACTGCGGGACAAATTAACTGAACGTCTTTATACTGGTTTAAAAGACTCTGCAGTCTGTATACAACCAGTTTCTTGAAGGATGTGCGAGTCCATCTTAATAGACAAAAACTTAGAGTTAAGTAGACCCACAGCCAGTTAGGCGCCATCTATATGCTGCTCTTAACAAACCACCTGGGGTGAGGTACAAATAATTTTTGGGTAGATTTTTAGCTTGAATTTTTCCATTTTGTTCGGGCAGCGGCAGTTAAGCCTGTTCTTTTCGATTCCTAACTGTCAAGGGATTTTAACGTGCTCGACACTGAACACGAGAGTCCGATCTCGCTACCCAGAGATCAAGGTAATTTTTACCAGAAGATTCACGTGAAAAAAATACTGGTCTCCACCATGAGTTGAGCTCACGACCTCTCGAACGGTGTTTAGAGAGTTTACCTTCTATCTAAGACGTCTTTGAACCCCTGACCCTGTCATATGTGAAAACAGCATCACGGTAGAGTCACTGAAAACAACATTGAAGAAAATTAAGGTTGGAAAAGCAGATGAAAATGATGGTATAACACTAGAAATTGTTAAAGTACATAGAAACTGCAGGTGAACTGTTTTTTCCATGATGTTTTCCTGACAATATGGCACAATAAGGCTATACCAACAGATTTGGACACATCCATCATTATATCAACTTTTTAAAAATTGGGGACAGTCCAAAAACCATAGAGACAGTTCTCTAATTGGTGTCACATGCAAAGTATATTCTGGGACACTGGAGCAGAGACTAAAACGTAAGCCCAATGCGGTTTCAAGTAAATTGAAGTTCTCCAGATCCTATATTCAGACTCAGGCAACTGAGTGAAAAGGCTCTTCTTTATGATGATGAAATGTACCTGTCTTTTTAACATGGAAAAGGTATTTTACAAATTTTATGGAGCAGGCTCTAAGAATACATGAAAAGAAAGAACAACTCAGTACCTTTGATTTGCACCATACATAGTTTCCATAAGACCTGTAGAAACCTATGACAGGAAACCAAATGTCAAAAGAGTTCAAGTCCACCAGTGACGTAAGACAGGGCGACATTATATCGCTAAATCTTTTCATACTATGGATGGTGTCATTCAAGTTGGTATGGAAATTAGACCAGTCTATACATTTATCTGATCTTACGTTCTTATGATGTGCCCAGGATTATCACGTTCGCGGCACATCTCCAGAACAACCTTCAACTGAAAATATGAGCAGCAGAAGAGATAGGTGATCATTAACAGCTCAAAAACAAAATAAAATCCTAGTGATCTCGAGAGAAGTGGAAAAACGTCACATCATGCTGGACGAACAGCCTCTTGAACAGGTCAAGCGGTTCAAATACCTTGACTGTGTAATAACAGATCAGGCGAGAGGCAGTGAAGAAGAATTGGCTACTCGAAGAGCAGCAACTGGCAAATATTTTTATGATATAAATACAGGATTTTCAGTAACAATGAAATAGGTCAGATAAATAAGATGGTTGTACACCGCTCCGCCTATGTTTTCACTTGCGGATGTGAATCATGGACAATAGCTACAACCTTGTAAAGCTAAAGCCTCTGATAGATGATATCTATGAAAGGTGGTACAAATAACAAGAATAGACAACGTTCGCAATTTGACAATACGACACACTATCACTGCAGCAGTTCTGTGGCACCGGCACCCCCCCCCCCCCCCACCCCCCCCCCAATCCGTAAAAAAGTTCGATGAATCCCCCTGCACCTCCAGAGAGGAAATAGCTAGCAGGTGGGTCGAACATTACAATGCAGTCTTGAACCACCTTCCCGCCACCCGCTCGTCAGGTCTACTCCGTGAGTCTCTCACAGCAACTCCTGACGCTGACACCGGCCCTGAAGCCCCTACCATTGTTGAGGTTAAGGTAGCAATAGATAAACTGAAAGACTGCAGAGTCGCGGGCCCAGACAATATCCCCCCTGAGCTTTTAAAGTACGCTTTGGACCCGATGATCACCACCTGGACACTATGACCACCACCTGGACCCGATGACCTCCACCCTGGACCCGATGACTATGACCCTGGACCCGATGACCACCACCTTGTACCCAATGACCACGACCCTGGACCCGTTGACCACCCCCTGGACCCGATGATCACCACCCTGTACCCGATGATCACCACCTTGGACCCAATGACCACGACCCTGGACCCGTTGACCACCCCCTGGACCCGATAACCACCACCCTGTACCCGATGACCACCATTCTGGACCCGATGACCACCACCACCACCCTGGACCCGATGACCACCACCCTGGACCCGATGACCACTACCCTGGACCCGATGACCCCCACCCTGGACCCGATGACCACCACCCTGGACCCGATGACCCCCATTCTGGACCCAATGACCACCACCTTGGACCCGATGACCATCACCCTGGACTCGATGACACCCACCCTGGACCCGATGACCCCCACTCTGGACCCGATGACCACCACCCTGGACCCGATGACCACTACTCTGGACCCGATGACCCCCCACCCTGGACCCGATGACCACCACCCTGGACCCGATGACCCCCATCCTGGACCCAATGACCACCACCTTGGACCCGATGACCATCACCCTGGACCCGATGACACCCACCCTGGACCCGATGACCACCACCCTGGACCCGATGACCCCCACCCTGGACTCGATGACCAGCACCCTGGACCCGATGACCCCCACACTGGACCCGATGACCACCACCCTGGACCCGATGACCACCACCCTGTACCCGATGACCCCAACCCTGGACCCAATGACCACCACCTTGGACCCGATGACCACCACCCTGGACCCGATGACCACCACCCTGTACCCGATGACCACCACTCTGGACCCGATGACCACCACCCTGGACCCGATGACCACGACCCTGGGCCGGTTGACCACCCCTTGGACCCGATGACCACCACCTTGGACCCAATGACCACGACCCTGCACCAACTCTTTGCAAACAGTGTGGACCACTGGCCAAGTGGCTGTGACATGGCGCGACGGAATAATAATTTCCCTGTACAAGGGGAAGGACTCCCGTCTGGAATGCAGCAATTACAGGCCGATTGCTCTACTGTCTGTCCCCGACAAGGTCTTCGCGCATGTGCTCCTCTCCAGACTGCAGCCCCTGTTAACGAGACATCGCCGCCCTCGACAGTCAGAGCTCACAGCTTCTCGCTCCGCCATTGACGACATTCTTGCACTCCGCCTACTCACTGACCTGCACCGTGAGTTTAACCGCCCTCTCCACGTCGCCTACGTTGACCTACAAACTGCCTTCGATTCTGTAGACAAACGTGCCCTGTGGAAGACCCTACAATGCGTGTGTATTCCTGGCACCATGCTGACCCTAATTAAGAAACTTCACAGTCATACCAGCGCCAAAATTCGGCTCTGGTGGGATCTCACAGAGCTTCTCAGTCTATAGTATGCCCACTAGAGACACTGGATGGATCGGCTACCCATCTAGGCTTGCACATCTCCTGGACGAAGACGAAAATCCAAAACCTCAGGAGGAGCCCCTCTGCGCCGAGCATCAACGTGAACAACTCCGTTGCAGCCACCGAAGACTTCGTCTACCTTGGCAGCAGACAGTCCTCTAACGCAGGCAGCAGCCACGACATCCCCTGTAGGATGCGCTTAGTGGCTTCATCCATGTACTCGCTCCACAGAGTCTGGTCCCAGCGAAGGCTCTCCCTGGAGACCAGACTTCGTATTTACTCCCCCTGCATTGTCCCTATTCTCCTGTATGGCTCCGAGTCCTGGACATTACTAAAGCAAGGCCGTCGGCGTTTTGATGCGCAATCACCTGCGCAACCATAAGGAGCATCCTCAGGATCGTCTGGTTTGACATGATTTCCAACAGCGAAGTAGTTCAACGTACTCAACTTGCAGGCATTGTCTCAACGATTGATCGCCGTCGGCTCTCTCTCTCTCTCTCTCTCTCTCTCTCTTCTCTCTCTCTCTCTCTCTCTCTCTCTCTCTCTCTCTTCGGTCACGTTGTTAAATCCCACGAGATGTTCGGGCAGGCTGTGGTGGCGAGTTACGTGAAGAAGCCGTGCTTATCCTGGAGACGTCTACGGATCACCCTCGCAACACCTGGCTAAAACAGATCGCCATCTCCCCAACACAACTGCAGGCCGCCTGGGACTCGGTCACGGACACGTTCATTCGACGCGATGGGCCCTTGTCGCCTAAGCGTACTATTGATTGATTGATTGAGTTATGTGGCAGTGTTGCTGTCAGATAGGTGGAAAATGACCTATACGAAACATGGAAGTCATACCTTACGACTTGGCCACTAAAAGGCTAAAGTCAGCTGGGTCAGAGGGTTCAGAGGTCACGCATGTCATGCATTCCTTGACAAAGCCGGGCTGGATTGGCCTCTGTCACATAACCCGACAATGGAGGTTAGAGGTTTTGCTGTGATGAGTTTGAGGCGAATAGTTCTAGAGATTTAACACGAGTGTTCAAAATGGTCGTGGAAAGTCATTCTGAGAGGAGTACGTAGAGTTAGCATATCGTCAGTATTAGTGTTTTTTTTAATTGTCATCGAAAAAAGTGGTATGGGTATAGGACCACCCATTGCAATGTTTTTTTTAACTACGCGCGATTTGACGACATGCTGTCACATTGAGATTAACAGAGTGGCAGGATAGCCAGGGAAGTTAATAGCTCCTCCAAAAAGGAGGACAGAAGTACCCAGTGAGCGACGGCCATGTTGGATAGGGTGGAGCATATGAGCCAATAAAGAATGAAGAAGAGAGCAGAACGGGGAAAGCTATGTTCTTTGGGTATTTGCACTTTCGTTTAATGGAATGAATAGAGAACCTTCCCCATCGACTCGAAGTCAGAACGATATTGTAGATTTCTCACTCTAGGACTGGAGTCCTGCTGAAAAGAACAGTAAGCTGGGTCGATAAACTCAGCAGTGAGAAAATAGGTCAGATTCAGTGAGGTGTACCATAGACTCCCCAGGGAGCACACTCAATAAATTTGTGTGAGAAATATTTTATTCCACAGAAGCAGAACTCCAGGAATGACCCTAATTGAGTCAGCAGGCTCGATGAAATAGCTCTTGACTATGGTATGGAGATAAACGCTGGAAAGACAAAATTAATGACCAACAACGCTACGGGCTTCAAGAGCAAGATAAAAGCTAACGGTCAGGAACTCGAAGTGGTTGACCGTTTTAAATATCTTGGGTCGATTGTCAGTGATGAATGATCAAAATGTGAAGTATTGGCCAGAATAGCACAGACAATAGCGGCGCTTGCACGGCTTAACAACATCTGGCAAGATAAACGGTTAGCACTATGCACGAAAATCAGATTAATGCGTACACTGGTCCTGTCAATATTCCTCTATGCGTTTGAGACATGAACAGTTACAGCTGACCTTCAACGAAGGAAACAGGCCCTCGGAAATGAGATGTTTCCGAAAACTTTTAAACGTCACGTACAAAGATCGAGTTACAAACGAGGAAATACGAAATAGAATTACAACGGCAATAGGGCCTTTCGAAGATCTCTTGACAACTGTCAAAAGAAGGAAACTCACTTGGTACGGTCACATATCGAGATCAAATGGTCTTGCAAACACAATCCTCCACGGGAAGGTGCATGGCAGACGACGAAGAGGCCGGCCCAAAAAGAGATGGGAGGACAACATAAAAGAATGGACCAGTCTCCGACCAGAAGAGTCACAGGCAGCGGCATCTGACAGAGAAGGATGGCGTGGAGTTGTGAGGATGTCTTCATGTGTGCCCCAATGACCTCATCGGTTACGGGATGACCTGACCTGACCTGACAGTCTGATCCAAAGTTTAGCGACGATGCAGACTGCCAGAAACCAGCCAGTCACACCACGAAGGAGGATCACATGACTCAAGAAATCAGATAACATAATTCTAGTTGGAAGTGTTAAATAATAGAAAACCAAATCTGGGTTAGTTTTAGAGATTCCACCCAGTGCATGCAGAAATATATAATTCTAGTTAGACTAGTCATAGAAAGATTAGTTTTAATAATGTTGTAAATTATTATATATGTAATACATGAATTACCTTGTATGTTGTTAAACTCCAGCAAGTTTGAGTGTTTTCTACTTTGAAATTATGTGAAAGGGAGGATTGAGTTGAAAGGGCGTCACTATACGATAGAATATTGCTGTTGTTTGCGAATGCCCGCAATGAGTAGGTTACTCTATTGTGCGCCCTGAAAATGACGTTAAGTGGCGGGTTGCAGTAGCTTTCCTCACATCCCGAGTGTGCTGATGAAGGCGGACTGGTTGTGCTATGCTTGGCTTCATCTACGTGTCACTCACTATTATGGGGATCACGTCGATCCCTCACCTCGTTAGCGAGGCTTCCATGAATGCATCTCGTTTCCAGGGAGGGCTACTAGGAAGCCGAGGTGAGGGTCTTGGACAGTATTTTTTGCCTGACACTGACCTACATGTCTGATCAGTATATTTTTCCTAACCAGACGTTAGTCTTCCTCCCCATACGACAGAGTAAGTTGAGTGGGAGAAAATGCATCTGCTAGACACGTACCTGGGAGGCTTGTCACACGTTAGTGTAAATTGGTGCAGTGACCAGTGATGTATGGATAACAAGCACTAGCAAAAGTAGTTGGGCGGGGGTGACTGTTGCAGTTCATACAGATCTCTGAGTAACAGAGGGGTAAAGCTTTCTGTCTCAAGAAAAAAGTAATAGGTTGGATCACTGTTATTGGGGTTAAGATGCTGAGTGCATAAGCTTCTGCGGTAGGCGAACCACAGCAAACCAGATCTGCCAAGACCCTTCTACACCTCCAGCCGGTGATTCTAGATAATAGGCTCAGTTCAGTTCATCCCGTAACCCATCAGGTCGTTGGGGCACACACGAAGACATGAAAATCCCACGCCAACCCTCTCTGACCCGGGCTGCGACCGATCCGGTATAATAGATTTCGATTTTGTCCTCATGTGTGATTCTTAGGCTTGAAATCACCAGGCGGCGCCCATCTCCTCTCCAAGCTGCGGTGGGCCAACATCTGCAAGTAACCTGAAGGAGCCCGTCCGCCCAGGCGAGCCATTGCCTCGTTAGCCTAGAGACTCACGGTTCTAGTTGCCCAGTGTGTATCCCGAGGAGGTGAGGTTGGCTTGTGAGCTCACTTTAATCGGCAGGCTACTAATTTCAATTTTCACTCTTCCAGAGAAGAGCTAGCCGACCTCAGCGCACACCTTACAATTTCCGGTCATGGCACGCAATATCCAAGCAGATCGTGCACACCAACCAAGGACGGTGCGCAATCCGTAGTGACGTCCTATCCAAGAACGTGTATTCTATTACACATGAAGAACAGATCGTGTATCTCCGAATTCCGATGAAAAAATGACACACATAGGCTTCCTGTGAATAGCGTAGGACGTGTTAGAAAATGGGCTGCTACAACGTATACTGGATAAGAAGAATGGATAGAAGAGAGAAGGCTAACCCGTACCCAAAAATGTATGCGGAAGTCGGATGTGTCGAACCGAAAGGTGCAAATATCGCAGCCGAGCTGTAAACTACGACACAACGCATTCCGTTCTTCGAACAACTTCCTGCTATTTGCAAAACCTTCTTCAGGAGCGTTGTAGCAGGCGTTTGAGAATGAACGACAAAGAAGAAGATCACTGCTATCGAGTCGCACCATTTGACCCAGGTGTAAATGGGTACATGGCATTCTATTATGGAAAGAAACGTAGCAAAGAAGGAAACTGGAAACCCCATCTCATTTTTAAAAAAAACAGGCATAGTACAATGAGGAGACTGCGTGGCCTAGAAGTGAAGCGTCTGTTCCACAATCCCAACGCACCCGGTTCGAATCACGCTGATGTCCAATTTGGCAGACATGGGTATTTTTCGCTCCTTCGTGTACAGAAAGTAATGGCAACCTTCTGTACTGCACACTTGTGCAGTACCGATTGTGATGATGCGGTACATGTTGGGATTGTTATCGGTGACATCCAGACATAAACTGGCCCAGACATAAACTGGCGTATAACCACAGACACGCTGCACAGTAGCATCTCAGACATCAAGGGATCAAGAATCAAGAGAGGGTCGTCATGGATGGCACATGCTGAGACAACAACTGGACACGTCACTCCAGCTGAGACGATAGCCAAATGGGAAGAATGGATCCACACTGGTGATAGAATGATAGAGTACCAGAGCGTCATCATAACCTTAGGCAAGGAATGCAGAGAACGGAGCAACGAGAGAGCAGAGCACGAGGTACATCAGCTGATAACTGAGAACACCGAGGAGAGTGGCGCTGTCATATACACCGACGGATCAGTCCTGCGCAGTCGGACATCAGGCTGGGGCTTCTCGGCTAGAGTGAGAGGAGAGGTCGTTGCTGAGAGTAGTAAGGCATACATGTCAACAGTAAGGCATACATGTCAACAACCTTCAGTATGAGAGTGGAGACGGAAGCAGTGACCTCGGCACTGACATGTATATCTGAGACTTTTATAACAAAGGCAGTCATCGTGACAGACACGCATGCCGTACTTCAGAAAGTACAGAAGGGATGGCTTAGGTACGAGTGGATAGCTGCTGTTGAGGCCTCAAACCTCCAGGCGTTGACCTGGATCTACTGTCCTGCTCATGCCCGGGTTTAGGGCAATGAAAGAGCTGCCATCTTGGCTTCACAAGCTCCCATCATGGGCACATTTGTGATGGATAGAAGTGACATTTTGAAATCAATCAATGACCACCTGCTGGATGAGGACACCGCAATAGATGAATCAGCAATCCACAGACTGCAGTTTCGACATTAGAGGTTCGAGCGGAGTCGGGCGCATGAGAAGACGGCGCAGGAGAGGAGAGTGTACAACCAGCGAGTTACAGAGACCATCAGCATTCATATCTTACGCCATTTGATGAGAGAGACTGAGCACCTATGGGTATGCCCTGAGTGGAGTGACATCGATTCTTAGAAACAGAAACAAAAACTGCACAGTTGCCAAGAAACTAATAACATGTCAAATAGGTTGGCGGTTATAAGAAACGACGATTTGCATGCTACTTACTTAGTACAATGAAGTCGAATGTACTTCATCACTGACAGCAGCGACTTTTATGTAACTTTTCCGATAACACTATCGTCTTGTTGCAATCTTCGAAATTAAAATATTTTGGCTTATATTATTACAATCTTATTTTGGTCTGTCTGTCGGCAGTGACCTAGGCATCGTTCAATGATTACAAGACCGTGTGATAAGGGTCATGTGATATTATTCTCCTGTCGGTTATCTATAAAAAAAAACGTAAACCAGAATAAAGCATCGCAAACAATTCTAGACTTACGCATGACGAGGTGAGTAGAAAGAATGAACATGTAAATAGACACTTAAAGATATGAGCAGACTTTTGTTTCAATACTAACAATAATATTAAAAAATAGATGTAGATGATCTAGTTTTTATCGACTCAATATTTATATAATGTCACAATAGCAGTTTAGTTGCCAAACAAGTTTGAATAACATTACATGGCGGCCTCACTGCCTCATCACTGAACCAGTAACTGTGACCGAGAAAGGCCGACAGGAAATTATGATTGATTCGTGGAATAAGAAGATGGTGACTAGTGCACATTTCACATAAATGGAACAAAATGTTAATGTATGATGATAAACATAGAAATCTGCATATGTCTGGAAATATGTGAATTAATATTTGTCAAAATCGTTTGGTAAGGCCCTTACTAAGGAGTAAGGCCAAGGGCCCTACCTCGTATTCGTAAGGTCTAGTTTTACTTTTGACAAGGATATCTACGTCCTATCACATACAACGCCTTTTTTGGTCATATCTGGGCTTGTTCTTTGGTTTAACCCAGACATGGGCTTACTTTATTAACATTCACTGTTCCCATGAATTTGAAGATGGCTAAATAAAACTAAATAAGCCCATCTCAATCTAAGCTCTGAATTGTCTGGTGCACAAGGAAGTATATTAGTATATAAATACTATGTGTAGAATTCATGTTGGACTAGTCTAGACAGTATTTTCAATTTCCTTAGTGTACCTCACCATCTTAAAAAGAAGAAAAAAAAGAAATGGACCTGTCATTTACAAAAGATAAATTGAAAAGAGTAATCTATTCATTGAATAATGACACGCAAATTATACAAGGGGGCTTCAAATGTAAACCTTAAAAGTGGGATAGAAATTAGGAAAACCATGCCTTTGTATTGTAACTTGTTAATATGGTTGCTAAGGATGTAAAGAGTGTTCGGCATGTGTCAGTACGGTGCAGACGAACAACATGACGTCATTATTGCAGTTAAAAGATGGTCATCCCACTATTGACATGCACCAAAGAGGAACAGCGTTCTGTTATCTGTCTTTTGGACAGTGAAGGGGTGGAACCCATAGAAATTCATTGGCGAATGAAGGTCATGCATGTCTTTCACTCACAGTCAATCAGTGATTTTCGATTTTCCTGTACAATGCGGTCATTGGCTGCAGTTGACTCTGGGATCACTACTGAATAGTGGGGTGGCTATATTTTAACTGCAATTATAATGTCATGTTGTTCATCTGCACTGTGATGGCATGTGCTGGACACTCTTGACACTCTTAACAACCATACTAACAAGTTACAATACAACAGCGTGGTTTTTCTAATTTCTATCCCACTTTTAAGGTTTTAATTTAAAGCCCCCTCGTATATGTCTACAATTGATACATTACTGTGCTGGTTCTCATCAATTACTAGAATTATGTATTAAAATTTTGTTTAAATCCTTAAATGAGGTTGTGAATAGTATGTAACATCCCTCAACGTGTAAGCACATGTTATACCAATTCTTTGTCTATCCTTCATTAGTGTGCCAATCGTTAACAACCATTTATATTGTTGCCAACGTATTTCAGTGGTAGGACTTTAATGAAAGAGTCGATCTGGCATAACAAATTAAGTATAGATCACTTTATATAATGGACTCATTGTCAATATTATACTGAATTACACTGAAGTGTGTATCTACACTCTTCATCCTATCTTTCTTAATCTTCTACATGGTCCTCTCTTTTCTTCATTAAATTACATTAATATTCATTTCTACACTCTTCATCCTATCTTTCTTAATCTTCTACATGGTCCTCTCTTTTCTTCATTAAATTACATTAATATTCATTTCTACACTCTTCATCCTATCTTTCTTAATCTTCTACATGGTCCTCTCTTTTCTTCATTAAATTACATTAATATTCATTTCTACACTCTTCATCCTATCTTTCTTAATCTTCTACATGGTCCTCTCTTTTCTTCATTAAATTACATTAATATTCATTTCTACACTCTTCATCCTATCTTTCTTAATCTTCTACATGGTCCTCTCTTTTCTTCATTAAATTACATTAATATTCATTTCTACACTCTTCATCCTATCTTTCTTAATCTTCTACATGGTCCTCTCTTTTCTTCATTAAATTACATTAATATTCATTTCTACACTCTTCATCCTATCTTTCTTAATCTTCTACATGGTCCTCTCTTTTCTTCATTAAATTACATTAATATTCATTTCTATACTCGTCAACCTATCGTCCTTAATCTTCTTCGTGTTTTCTCTATTCTCCTTATTATTATTATGCTGATTGCAATCAATACATGACAGAAATACCTTCAAACCTACTTTATGTGCAAACCTATAACACCAGCCAGCAGGATTTCAGAGCATGAGGAAAACCAAGAATTACAGAATTTATACTGTTAGCCCATTAACTACCATAATCATTTCCACTGCACCAGAGAGATTTATCAAGTAGTTTGTTCAAATCACCACATTAAATTATTTTCAAACAGGTTTATGTTTCATGTGAATCTGTTAACAATTTAGTAAACTAGTTGCGTTTCTAGACTAAAATGGTAATTTATAAATATTATTTATTATAATTTTGCTCTTTTCAGAATGTGGTTTCCGTATGTTAGTGTGATATTATTCCTTGTAGTATTTGTATCAGCCAGTGCACGTCAGACTGAATATGTTAAACAATTCAAGATAGAACGCAATCAAGAACGTTATGAACCTACTTGGGCGTCACTAGATAAGAGACCCATCCCTCAGTGGTACGATGAGGCAAAGATAGGTATCTTTCTTCACTGGGGTGTGTTTTCCGTCCCGAGCTACATTGGTGCATGGTTCTGGTACTTGTGGCAGGGTCCACAACCCCGGCTGGACATAGTTCAGTTTATGAATGTCAACTACAGACCTGGATTCACCTATGCTGACTTTGCACCACAGTTTACAGCAGAGTTCTATAATCCAGACCAGTGGGCAGACATCTTTAATGCATCTGGAGCAAAGTAAGTACCTGTTTGACAGTGGGCGTGTGTTTTTATTGATATAAGTTGACATTTATATTGAGTAGACATACAAAGTGTGTTCAATAAGTATCCAACCTTTAAACCGGAAAAATACAATTACTCACCTGGAGGTTTGAAACTCTTATCCTCTTTAAAGTACTCTCTGTGTGACTTCACACACTTCTCTCAGCGGTGCCGCCATTGTTGGAAGCATTTCAGGAAGGCCTCTTTGGGAATGGCGCACAGCTGGGCCATCACATTTTGCATAATATCTTCTCATGACTAAAATTAGGTTCCTTTCAGCTGCATTTTCAACTTAGAGAACAGTAACAAAATCCCTGCCAAAAACAGATGTGCCGGACCGAAAGATGCAAATATCGCAGTCAAGCTGTAAACTAGTGACGCAAAGCCCTGTTCAGGGCTTGGTAGCAGAAGATTGAGAACGAACACAGAAGAAGTAACAAAATCACAATGAGCCATGTTGTGTTTGACTACCGTAATGCTGAGCTACACAAACTACCGGACCTGTGGACAATTGTAATTTGGCAGCTTTTTCATGACATCTTCACATCTGACTCATACTTTCAAACACAACATTACCTACTCAACCGACATGCAACATGGTTTCTTGGGATTTTTGGCTGTTCCCCAAGCTGTAAATTTCACTGAAAGGGGGCCGATTTGAGTCACGCTAAGACATGCAGAATGTGATGACCCTACTGTACTCCATTCCGAATAAGGCCTTTGGGAAATGCTTCCAACAATGACAGGACCACTGGGAGAAGCAAGTGGAGTCCCAAGGAGAGTACTTGCAAGGGGATTAGGGTACCAGATGATAAATTGTATTTTTCCGGCCCAAAGGTCGAATTCTTTTTGAACACATTTCGTATAAGTACATTAAAATATTAAAGTTATTCTTATTTTCCCAAGAGAAAAGTCAGTTATTCACTTTTCTATTCCCTGTATAATAAAGTATTTTGTTAAGTGCTTCTAGTTTCCTTTGAAAGCCACTAGGCTATATGTACTCTGTCAGGTGTGCAGTGTCAAGTGTTTTAGGAGCCTGCTACCTTAGAGATTTGTCTTTATTCCTCTGATCTCCAGAAAATGAGCTATTCACTTTTGTATTCCTGTATCGCTAAAGAAACTGTACACTGGAAGAGTGAGACCAGTTCTCGAGTATGGCATCGCAGCATGGACAACAGCAGCAAAGGCGAACTTCGATAAAGTTAGCAAACTTCAAAACCAAGCCATGAGAGTTATAACAGGAGGCATGAAGTCAACGCCAATTGTAGAACTTGAAAAGATTACAAAACTGCAATCCATGATCGATAGAGCCCAGCTGCAGTCAGATAAACTCCGAAGACTGACTGACCATCCAATGCACCAGAGACTAAACAATTTGGGAAATGGGAAGCTAAAGCGGAGAAACTTTGCAGAAATAGCCAAAGCAAAGATGCACGAAGATCCCATAAACGCACTAACGACACCAAAACCCATCACTACTGTACGAAAACCTACCTGGAGGCAGGATATATTTCCAGAGGTGGTAGAAAATATACCAGGTATTGGAAACAAAAACTGCCAGACTGAAAAAGAAAGGAGAGATACTACCCTAAGCTTTATATCGAAAAGCTACCCAAGCATGGACTGGACCCATGCATACACCGACGGTTCTGTAACAAACACTACACAGAACGGAGGGGCAGGAGCATTCCTGAACCTACCAAATGGCAGACAAATAACACTGTCATTCGCTACTGGTAAGTACACAAGCAATTTCAGAGCGGAGGCAGAGGCACTGAGGGCGGCAGTGGAAGAACTGGTGACACACAAAGAAAATGAAAGCCATATAGTCCTGCTTACAGATGCTCTCGCCGTAGTCACAGCGCTAAAAAGCCAGAAAAACACTGAGCTTAATGACTTAAGAGCAGCACTCTGCCAACTGTGCAAGCAGTCCGCACCAAAAAGGGTAGTGGTACAGTGGGTCCCATCACACTGCAACATCCAAGGCAACGAGGAGGCAGACAGACTGGCAAAAGAAGGTGCAAGACTACCACAAACAGATACTAGTACGACGTATGAAGAGTCAAAACGGCTTATCAAAGCCAGATACATGACCAAATGGGAAACCGAACATACTGGTTACACCAAAAACGATGCCTATTACCAGTTGAACAGAAGAGAGCAGGTCGTTGTCTTCAGACTTCGCACTGGCCACAATAGACTGAGGTACCACCTATTCAACAAATTAAAGATAGGTGGTACCGACGAATGCCCGTGCGGTACCGGTAAAATGACCGCTGAACATCTGCTGCAGAACTGCCCGACATACGAGGATCAGAGAGAGCAGATGTGGCCATCACCAGTGGAACTGCAAGACAAGCTCTATGGCAGTGTCGACAGCCTCAGGATGACCGCCATTTTTTCGAAAAAATAATGGTTACTGTCTGACTGCGTACGAAGAAGAAGAAGTATTCCTGTATCGTATATGGGGTATTGTTTCTAGAGCTTTCTTTTAAAACCAGGATGGCTACTTCATACTAGGCAGACTTAATCTTGTATGATTAACTGGGCGGACAATACCAAGAGTTGGACAGTTAGTAGCCTCTCATGATATACTTTAAGTGAGGTCATGGGCCATGTTCTTGTCTCTGTTATACATATAGCTCTATTGTAAATCACTCTGGGTTAGTTATAACCATTAGTTGTAACTCAGTTGAATTCCATTAGCTGTTTACAAAAAAAATGTTTAGTGCTTTTTATTTAGTCTTAATTTATTGCCTATCATCTTCTTTCCATGTGGTTTCTAAACAAAATTAATATGTCTGTCTGTAGTATATATTCATGGTACTCAATCAGGCAAAGGAAGTGCCTAATGGAAAGTAGTCAAATGTTTAAACTCAATGCGGTCTTAGGTCCTGGAGTATCGTGCTGGACCAAGGGTCTTGCTTAGGCCATCTCTCCATCTCATTGGTGGACATCCTCTTAAAGTTATAGGCCTACCAAGATGTCACCTTTTGTGACTATCTGTTATTCAGCATACGTACCACATGCTGCACCCATCTGCAATGTCATTGAAGGCGCCTGATATCTGTATTGCGAATTCGGTCCCGTAAAGAGATTGTCAATGTTTTTTGCTCCATTATCCTTTCAGTGACTCATAGAGTTTCTCTTCATCTATTTTTTTTTAGGTTCCATACCTCACAGCTATTTGCAATTATTAAGTGCAGTTAGTAAATGTCATTTACTTGTAATTTTTTTAGCAGAATGGACTCCCATTTAAATAATATATTAAAAAATCAGTGTAAATTTCAGATGCATTTTATTCTTGTTAGATCTCTGCCTTGTGCTGCTGTGTGCTATTACTATTCAATATGTTGATTTTTAACACTTTTCAGTCCCTCCTAATTTCGCAGATTTGTGTCTTATAGTCCAAGATAAGTGCAGCAACTCCATATACCAAATAGTTTTTTTCAAAAACAAACTCATTAATATTATACGAATCAAGCTAAAGATCTAAAGACCAAAATGCACATAGTTCAACTATCTATGACATGACATATTCATAATAAAAAATATAAAATTGTATGAAATATAAAATGTAATTAATACATCAGAACATGCCATAAGATGCGACTAACTGTGTGACAAGACATACCACCAGCCATGGTTAAGTGGTTTGTTTAGAGCAGCATAGATGTGCCTAACAGGCTGCGGGTCTACTTTGCTTTAGTGTTTGAGTCTATTAAGATGGAATCGTACATCGGCTAACCACCCTCCGTAAGGGCTTGTCCCAACACAACGGAGTATTAAGTTGCTCAAGCCTAGCCCAATAAGCAGGAAACCCTTTTCCCGGCTACATCCAGATCATACCAGAGCTGGGGGGGGGGGGGGGGGGGGCTGCATAGAGGCATCTGCCTCTGTAGAAGTACAAGTCAACTAAGAATACGGAGGTTTGTATTCCACATCATTTTGTATATTTTTACTCAAGGCACCTGTCAAAATTGTTGCTTTAAAGCAATATTACCTTCGCTGTCTCCTCTTTCAAAAACAACATCTGAATCAAGACTCGTATTGAATATCCATGTATAATCCAGATACACGATCATTGGCCTATTAAAATATTAAGCCAATTCTCTGCTCCTGATGTTCTAATTTCATTGCTTAGAATATCACAACTTTAAAAATTCCACAGAAAACATTAAATCTTCTAGTAATGGAAATAATTCTATATTAAATAAAAGCTGCTCATGCATCAGATAGTCTGTCATCCATAGGTCTGTCTAAATTTGAAAATGTTTGCTCTAAACTAAGTGGTGAAACATTGGTGCGACACTACCTATTTTTACCAAATCAGACTAACTGATACTTTTGCATCACTGATGCCTACCAAACAAGGCTGAAAAGAGTGAAAAGTTCTACACTTTGTTTCAGAGAATTAATTTATAATTTTATTTTATTTCTCCTATAGCATAGCTGATATTTAGTTTTGTCTATTCTCATTCCTTCCTTGATATTTTTAAGCACCTTTTGTCAACCATTTATATTCCTGAGCATCATAGAAAAACCTGCCTTTTTTCTGACATTAATATTTTTCTTTTCATTTAAGATATGTTGTTCTGACAACTAAGCACCATGAGGGATTCTGTAACTGGCCTTCGAAGTACTCATGGAATTGGAATTCAATGGATGTGGGACCAAAACGGGATCTTGTGGGTAGGTTAAGAATGATTAAATCATCTTGACTAGTGACATATGGGAACTATAGTTATAGAACTCTGTGTTTGTTACCCTCATGTGGTACCTAAGTTGAAAAGAATAGGTCCACTGTAACCTTTCAAGCATGTTGTTATAAGCAACTTAAGACAGTTGTGCCATGGAGCAAGCAACCTCATCACTGCTTTGAAACAACCACTACAAATTCTCAGATACAGGCTTCCTGTAAATGGGATAGTTTTAGTGGTAGGACAAAGCTTCACTTTGAATAGGAAGGCAAATATATAAATAAATCCTGATATATAAATTTAATATAATTTTGTTAACATTTGAAAGTTACTAAGTGTTCAGGTCAGGTCATCCTGAAACCAGTGAGGTTGTTGGGGCACACATGAAGAGATCCTCACAATCCAATGCCATCCCTCTCTGTCAGCAGCCACTACCTATGCCTCTTTTTGGGACGGCATCTTTGTCGTCTGCTTTGCACCTTTCCGTGCAGGATCGTATTTGCAAGACCATTTAATCTCAATATGTGACTACCAAGCAAGTTTCCTTCTTTTGACAGTTGCCAAGAGATCTTCAAAAGGCTGTTGCTGTTGTAATTCTTTCTTGTATTTCCTCATTTGTAACTCAATCTTTGTACATTTAGAAATCTTCAGAAATATCTCATCTCCAAGGCCTGTATCCTCCACTGCAGGTCAGCTGTAATTGTCCATGTCTCACACGCATAGAGGAATATTGACAGGACTAATGGACACATTATTCTGATTTTCGTAAGTGTACATGTACCTATTAATACCATATGATGAAAAATATTCAATTCCACTGTGGTCGCTGCGATGTGCCATGGTACAGAACCATGGACACTCACAAAATCACTGGAGGACAAATTGAGAGTGACCCGGCTCTCTCTTGATATACCCCTGGCCAGAATCACTCTCCACAACCAAACACATGCAAAATCTCCACAATTCTGACATAGAACGATTACCCTTGTGAATGGTACAGTAATCTATGCAGATACGGCAAAACATAGATGGGCATGTCACATGTTAAAACGAAACAATGTTCGATGGACCATATCGTCAGCAATCTGCTACGCCTGAGGCAAAAAGAGGCACTGTGAAAGATCTCCAATGCATTGATCAGATCACCTTGCTACCAACAACAACACCCGAGACGCCTTACTGGAATGCTTACCATCCACTGGACTTTCGTGGCCCAAGACAGGTTCCATTGCAGACAAAGTTGGAACCCGCAGCAACGGGTAATCAAGATCAAGATGAAAAATTAAAAAACATGTTTCATTTTTAAATAATTTTTTTAATGTTTTTTTTTACTTGCCAGGTGACCTTGCTGCTGCATTACGTAGGAAAAACATGATTTTTGGTGCCTATCATTCACTGTTTGAGTTTTTCAACCCTCTGTTTCTGAGAGATCAAGCCAATAATTTTACCACCCAAGAGTATGTCAGGGTAAGAAATGGAAAGAGATATTTAGAGATGGAAGAGTGGTTGTGCAAGAAAATAGGTAAATCAATTTTATAAGACCACAGGGGAAGGAAGACTAACGTCTGGTCAGGCAAAATATACTGATCAGACATGTTAGTCGAGGCAGGCAAAACATACTGGCTAAGACCCTCGCCTCGGCTTCCAAGTAGCCCTCTCTGGAAACAGGCTGTTTTCATGGCAACCTGGCTAACAAGGTGAGGGATTGACGTGATCTCCGTAGCAGTGATTGACACACATAAGAAGCAAAGCATAGCACAACCGCCTGGAGGACCCCGGTCCACCCACCTTTACCAGCACAATGTGAGGAAAGCTACTGCAACCCGCCACTTAATGTCCTTTTCAGGGCACACAAAAGAGTAACCTACTCATTGTGGGCATTCGCAAACAACAACAAGGCCACAGCAGCACGAGTCTCATGGACGGAGATAAACAGGACATCCCAAATAGAAATCAGAAAAAGAATCTCATGCAGGTTTAAATGGAAGAGGAACTAGAAGGATAAAGCCAAGTGAGATTTTTAACTAACTTTTCTGTCAGATATAAAGTCTATTATAAGGTGGGAGGAACAGTTCCCTTCCTTGTTGACTTGCTTTTTTTAGCTAGGGTAACTATTTACAGCTGAGTAGTCTTGAGCCAGCCATGACCAGAGTGCAAAGATGGTCCCTTTGTTATAGGAGACAAGTGCTGTATTTACTCTGATAGTAGGAGACCATACAATGTTGACACATTAAAGAAGTTGAAGAACAAATTTAAGTTGAATGAATTCATAGTACTTTTCTCTCTTCACCTTAAGCTGATAACTTTTAGCCAGATTTTGCCAAGCCTTCCTGTCCTTGCTTGTCTGCTACAATATTCTGCTTTATGTCTTCTCTATCTTGTCTTCGATCCAAGCTTTGACTGTCTCCCATCATTCCCTCTCTCTTAGGAGACTTTGCGTTCTGAACAACTCACTTAAATCCAATCTGTCTTTAGTTTTTGTAGCAAAGTTGTCTGCTTCCATCAATATTTTTACCTATTTTATTCCTCATTTATATTAAGTAACCTTTTGCTGCATGTCTACTAGAACACTCTTTGCTCCTTGAAGGAAATGTAGCTGTTTCCTGGAGAAGAAAAACTATAAATAGGATGTTTGGTAGACGCTGGTAAGAGATAAAATGCAGTTAAATCTGAGTACGAGCTTGCTAACTTAACTTAATGTTTTTATACTGGTTTAGAAGACTGCAGAGTCTGTATACAACCAGTTTCTTGGAGCGTGGTTAACCGATGTGCAAGTCCATCTTAATAGACTCAAATACTAGAGTAAAGTAGACCCACAGCCTATTAGGTGCCATCTATACAGATCTTAACAAACCACCTATCCATGGCTGGTGTTATGCTATGTCACACAGTTAGTTGCCTCTTATGACATGCTTTCTGTGGGACAGTGGTGCTATTCTTGTCATTGTTGTACACAAAGACCCCATCAGACCACTTAGGTACTTGTTGTGGAATATGCCACGAGTAGCATTAGGTTTAAGATGAAAGCAAAGTGAACATGTTTGAATACTTGGTACACCTATTCAACAAATTAAAGATAGGTGGTACCGACGAATGCCCGTGCGGTACCGGTAAAATGACCGCTGAACATCTGCTGCAGAACTGCCCGACATACGAGGATCAGAGAGAGCAGATGTGGCCATCACCAGTGGAACTGCAAGACAAGCTCTATGGCAGTGTCGACAGCCTCAGGATGACCGCCGCTTTTTTCGAAAAAATAATGGTTACTGTCTGACTGCGTACGAAGAAGAATACTTGGTACACTAACATCAAATTCATGTAAGAAATTATTTCATAAACAAGGAATTGAACTGTTCTATTATTTTGTATTGATTACACTGATAGAAGTTTGTCCTAAACACTCTTGTCCATTTGTAATCCTGAAATAATACACACCAATTTGTTTTTACATTTGTTAATAATGTTGAACAAACTTTTATTATGTCTTAATTTGTAAGAAAATGCAGTTTTATTTGTAGTACAAGCTTTGACTTCTTATTTTGCTTCAGGCAAAAGCAATGCCAGAGTTGTACGAATTGGTCAATAATTACCAACCAGATATTATTTGGTCCGATGGTGAGTGGATGGCTCCATCCTCTTACTGGAACTCCACAGAATTTTTAGCTTGGCTGTACAATGACAGGTAATTTGAATAAATACCAATCGTCATGTCCCAATTGGAGCATTTTCAACTGTTAGCAAAATGAATGATAATATTAAATAAATATCTTATTCTTTTCATTTTGTTGTCACCATCAAATATCAATAAATTACTTAGTTGCTCCTCTTCTACCATGGGTTGTAGAGGTTTTTTCTTGTGGCTTATAGTTTCTACAATATGGGGTAGCCTACCCCATACATAAACTGCTTTTGTTACATCTCACGACATGTCTAGTAGGTTGCAGTGTAACTATTCTCTGTTTCTCTGCTGGGCCATGGTGACACATACATTAGCTATTCCTAAATCATTATCTTAGCCATGGCATAAACTGCTTGCTATCATATCATCCATTTGATCTGATTCAATTCATTCTTCCATTGTACTCCCATTGCTCGTTTGGACAGTGTTAATAAATCAATTTAGGTATTGTCAACTAGAAATACCTGCTAAAATCTGCTAAATTGTCAAAATTTGCACAAAAATTTATGGCTAAAGAAAATGTGCAATTTTGTATTACTATTCTCATTATAGTCCATAGTCGACCTGTACTTCTACAGAAGCGGATGCCCCTGTGCAGGTCCCAGCTCTGGTATGAGCTAGATGTAGCTGAGAGAAGGATTTCCTGCTTAGCGGGCAAGGCTCAAGCATCTAATTACTCTGCTGCATTGGGACAAATGCTGCGGAAGGTGGTTAACCAATGTGTGAGCCCATCTTAATAGACTCAAACACTACAACATAGTAGACCCACAGTTTCTTAGGCACCATCTATGCTGCTCTTAACAAACCACCTAACTGTAGCCGGTGTTATGCCCTGTCACACAATTAGTTGCCTCTTACAGCATGCTCTCTGTGGGGCAGTGGTGATTTTCTTGTACCCGGTGGACCACTAGTCTATGTAATGTAATTTATGAAAACACATAAGCAGGATACAGAAAATTGTTATCCACGATTGGTCACCTCCGCATGGTCAATAAATTGATGGACAGAGCAAACGAACTGCTTATACCATTATACTTAACTTAACTTAACGTCTTTATACTGGTTTAGAAGACTCTACAGAGTCTGTATACAACCAGTCTTGTATTTATTGACACTGAATAACCTTAAATAGTATTGAACATTGTCGACCAACGTTATGGTAAATGCTCTCAGAAATCAGGGCCTTTCTGATGACAGCAGAAAAATGATTGAGAAATACGACCATTGGTACATGGGGCGTTCAAGACAAACTGGGGCTTTTTATTTGTAATGACATTTTTTTTTCAAGTAGTTTAAATGCCATTTATTTTTCAACATAATCTCCTGCAACGTTTATGCACTTATTCCAGTGTTTAAGTTTACTAGAAAAGCTTCAACGTAGAAAGATTTGTCATAAACCTCTGAACCAATCCAGAACATCTTGTTTCACTTCGTCATCAGTTCTGAAATTATAACCTCCCAGGAATTCTTTTAGATGTCCAAATAGGTGAAAATTGCTTGGAGCAAGGTCTAGGCTGTAAGGTGGATGTGGCAATACCTCCCAGTTGAGTTGCTGCAGATAGCACATAGTGCTGTGAGGCGTATGAGGTTGAGCATTATCTTGACAAAGCAGGACACCCTTTGTGATCAAACCAGGCCATTTTTCCCACAGACAGTTATGCACATCATTCAAAATATGTATGTATTGTTCACTGTTAATTTCAGAGCAGAGGCACTGAGGGCGGCAGTGGAAGAAATGGTAACACACAGTGAAAATGAGAGCCATATAGTCCTGCTGACAGATGCTCTCGCCGTAGTCACAGCGCTAAAAAGCCAGAAAAACACTGAGCTTAATGACTTAAGAGCAGCACTCTGCAAACTGTGCCAGCAGTCCGCACCAAAAAGGGTAGTGGTACAGTGGGTTCCGTCACACTGCAACATCCAAGGCAACGAGGAGGCAGACAGACTGGCAAAAGAAGGTGCAAGGCTACCACAAACAGATACCAGTATGACGTACGAAGAGTCAAAACGGCTTATCAAAGCCAGATACATGACCAAATGGGAAACCGAACATACTGGTTACACCAAAAACGATGCCTATTACCAGTTGAACCGAAGAGAGCAGGTCGTTGTCTTCAGACTTCGCACTGGCCACAACAGACTGAGGTACCACCTATTCAACAAATTGAAGATAGGGTGTACCGACGAATGCCCGTGCGGTACTGGTAAAATGACCACTGAACATCTGCTGCAGAACTGCCCGACATACGAGGATCAGAGAGAGCAGATGTGGCCATTGCCAGTGGAACTGCAAGACAAGCTCTATGGTAGTGGCGAGAGTCTCAGGATGACCGCCGCTTTTTTCGAAAAAATAATGGTTACTGTCTGACTGTGCACGCAGAAGAAGAAGAAGAAGAAGTTCACTGTTAATAGTGGCACCACGAGGTAGAAAATCGGCATCCAGAAAAAGGCGTTCCAGTATCTGGATATTCACAGGAATGACTGGTGGGTTGAGGGCCACCACGGCCAGGATCATCACTCACAAATGTACAACCTTCTCTAAAACGTTTACACCATTCAAATGTCTTACTGCGGCTGAATGTCTCATCACCGTATTGTGTAAATTTCCACAGGTTCCACGCCTTCTTTCACAAGAAACTTCATCACAACACGCTGTTCCATGCAAACACTAACAGTGTTGTCCACCATTTTTATTTATCTGTCACGTGACTGGCCCATGGCAAGTGGACCACTTAGCAGTAATAGGACACAAGTGCCCCTAACTAATGATAGTAGTTCCAGCATTCAGGTAGAACTAGAACAAACAGTCCCAGTTTGATTTGAATGACCCTCGAATATACCATTGTTCAGTATATATTCTGATAGCAAGGGGATGGCTGCGCCATTTTTTCAAATCTATTTACAGCAGCTCTTTAAGACATCTTCAAGCAACTAAATTGAGTTGATAGAGGTGTAAATATAAATGGCAGAGGCTCGCTGGTTTACAATTTCCAGACGATATTGTACTCATCAAAGGATGAGACCCAATAATCCTTGAGCAACATTAATGAGATCAACAAGAGCCAGCCATTCTGAAGAATAATAAAAATAACCATCTGGCTTCTGAACCATTTAGAATTCTCTATGGTTTGACATCATCATTAATAGTTTTATATAAAATAAAACCGAGAAGCCGAACAGCAACAGCTGTACTAGTACCACTTTACGAGTAAACTCAGAAATATATTGCTATTGAAATTAGAAAATTGGTGTCTTGAGCACTGCCTATGATCCTTATGTGATGTATGATTTATAAATATCGCTGGCGGTTAGAGTTGAAAAAGCCAATTGTAGAACTTGAAATGATTACAAAACTGCAATCCATGACCGATAGAAGAGACTGCAGAGCCCAGCTGCAGTTAGAGAAACTCTGAAGACTGACTGACCATCCAATGCACCAGAGACTAAACAATTTGGGAAATGGGAAACTAAAGCGGAGAAACTTTGCAGAAATAGCCAAAGCAAAGATGCACGAAGATCCCATAAACGCACTAACAACACCAAAACCCATCACTACTGTACGAAAACCTACCTGGAGGCAGGATATATTTCCAGAGGTGGTAGAAAATATACCAGGTATTGGAAACAAAAACTGCCAGACTGAAAAAGAAAGGAGAGATACTACCCTAAGCTTTATATCGAAAAGCTACCCAAGCATGGACTGGACCCATGCATACACCGACGGTTCTGTTACAAACACTACACAGAACGGAGGGGCAGGAGCATTCCTGAACCTACCAAATGGCAGACAAATAACACTGTCATTCGCTACTGGTAAGTACACAAGCAATTTCAGAGCGGAGGCAGAGGCACTGAAGGCGGCAGTGGAAGAACTGGTGACACACAAAGAAAATGAAAGCCATATAGTCCTGCTTACAGATGCTCTCGCCGTAGTCACAGCGCTAAAAAGCCAGAAAAACACTGAGCTTAATGACTTAAGAGCAGCACTCTGCCAACTGTGCCAGCAGTCCGCAATAAAAAGGGTAGTGGTACAGTGGGTCCCATCACACTGCAACATCCAAGGCAACGAGGAGGCAGACAGACTGGCAAAAGAAGGTGCAAGACTACCACAAACAGATACTAGTATGACGTACGAAGAGTCAAAACGGCTTATCAAAGCCAGATACATGACCAAATGGGAAACCGAACATACTGGTTACACCAAAAATGATGCCTATTACCAGTTGAACCGAAGAGAGCAGGTCGTTGTCTTCAGACTTCGCACTGGCCACAATAGACTGAGGTACCACCTATTCAACAAATTGAAGATAGGTGGTACCGACGAATGCCCGTGCGGTACCGGTAAAATGACCGCTGAACATCTGCTGCAGAACTGCCCGACATACGAGGATCAGAGAGAGCAGATGTGGCCATCACCAGTGGAACTGCAATACAAGCTCAATGGCAGTGTCGACACCCTCAGGATGACCGCCGCTTTTTTCGAAAAAATAATGGTTACTGTCTGACTGCGTACGATGAAGAAGAAGAAGAAGAGTTGATAAGTGAGAAAGCTTTTTATTGCCATGCTAATATGTTGATGCTAACTAAGTTTATTTTGGCAGCATTTATATTTTATTGATGCAAGATATTTAAAAAAAAATGAAATAATGTAAATGTATATTGTGTAATATAAAATCTGGGAGGCGCCCGGTGTGGTGCTGACCACATCATCTACTATGTGCCGTGGGTTGCAAAATAATATGGGCTTAACACCATATTTCATATGCGCCGCATAGCGTGACAGGATCTTTACTTTTTACTAATATAAAATCTGAACTTAGCAATTAATTAACATCAGACAATCAGTCAAAGCCTTTTTTTATTTGTCAAATAGAAAATAGAAAAATCATGACTAGTGGAAAAAAGCAACATTTGCAATACTGGGCCATCTTGGAGATCTGAAACCCTGGTTCTTTGCTTCTCGTGTTTTTCCAGATGGTCTGGTCTTCTCGTTTTGCAGATGTGGCTAAATTATCACATTTCTTGAGCCTGTATTTCAAGGCTCTGTTATACCATCATTTTGGGGATCTTGTCTTTTGTTAGCATTATTGTACAAGTTAAAAATAGCAGTCATTAATTATGCTTTTCAACGCTAACTAAATGTTATGACTCTAAGGATTATTTCTAAACCTCAGCTTGAGTGGCAGAACCAGAACAAAACATGTTCTCAACATCTGCCAGCTCCATTGAAGGAGAATTGTGACAGCATGGTCCTCTTCAACTCAGAAGGGAAAAAACTGTATCAAAATGAGAAAAGCCTGAGATAGACTACCAAGTTTGTGAGAGAAATCGATATGGTTATTTGAGAGCTGTGACAAAGAAAAAGAATTAGAATGAGCAAAGCAAAAAGTATTTAAAATGTTACAAAATCTGAGAAATAGAATATAGGTTATTTGACAGGGCTGTCAAATAACTAAATTTAATTATAATAATTTAATTATCACTTTTTTTTTGTCATGTGACTTGAAGTTTTGAAAAATAAACAAACCATTACTATTTTTAGACTTTTGGTATCTGCAGAGTTGTGAATGCATGTTTTATTTAGATTTGAGAATTTTCTTATAAATAATTTCAGTTCAATAAACAATTTTCAAAATATGATTAACATGTGCTTAATTTTATCTGACTGATTTCTAGCCCTGTGAAAGATCGAGTTGTGACCAATGATAGATGGGGGTCAGATACAATGTGCACTCATGGTGGATACTACACCTGTTCAGATCATTTCAATCCGAGTAAGTCTTGTAACAGACCTACGGTTTCTTTCAGCAGTTTTAGACCCTCGAATAAGTGAGAGAAGGATTCATTGTGTCCAGTCCCAAGATTCCAAGAAGTCAGACTAGGGAAAATTTAAATCATTTGGCTGAGAAACGTAGTGATTCCACACCTTTTGGACACACTGGCTCGGTAGTGGGCCAGAGACTTGTGCGCTTGTAGATAGTACTTCACAAAAAAATGCAGTTCACGCCTCAGTCCCTGGTCCTGTCTCTGACTGTTTCAAGCAGGGAGAGATAATAGGCCAGACTTAGTTCCTATGAAAGTCGACTTCAGTAGTACCTCCAGGCAGGAAGGAATGTCACACCATTTTAATGGTTAGACTAGTTGGTGTGTTATATCTACCCAGCCGATCGACCAGTTTGTAAGAAAAGACTTGGAGGGGCTAGTTCTGTCCAGGGTGGTTGTCAGCAAACCATTGTGGGTGCAAGAATGAGTCAATAAAAATAAGGGAAACAGGAGGACACATTCAAGATGGGATAAGCCAAGAGGCAACAAAGATAAAAATGACCAATGGTTGTAACTGTAGTACTATGAATGACCACTGAGCATCTGCTACAGACTTGCAGAATATTTCTGCAACAGAGAAAGCACATATAGCCATCACAAGTACCATTCCTGAGTAAGCTTTTATGGGATACCAGTAACATGAGGCTGACCACCATTTGTTAGTTTCTAACATATTCTAATAATCTACTTAGATGGAAGCTCATATCGGTAATATTAGGGCATTGTATTTGTTCCAATCATTGTATGTGAAATCTTGTAAATTTGAACATAAGTTTTCATGTGTAGATATTAGTATTTTGTAGATTTTTTTGGTTCTGTGTTATTAGTCAGCAAACACTGCCATCTTCAGATTAATTAAAGAGACCTGAGACACAAGAGATTATAGCAGTCAGCTACTCATAGCTTGCGCCTGGGTCAGCAAAATATAACTGTCAAAGACTCTATTCAACCTCCAAGTGATTGCCCTGAAAGCAGACTGCACCCATGCGGTCTGACTTAGAGAATAATGATCAAAGAGGGAAGGGAAATCTAGCCCTACAAATGTGCTATGCTGATACAGGATGTGTTGGGCCGGACGACGCAGATAATGCAGCATTGCTGTAATCTATGATATAACATAACAAAATCTCCTGTTCAAAATGAATGATAAGGAATACTTTATAAAATTTTCTGAAATGACATAGTTACTTCATTCTGAAAAATATACTTTTTGTAATGATTGAGATATAGATTTTACTATTTATTTCATTTGTGATGTTCCAGAAACTTTACAGACTCATAAATTTGAAGACCCTACAACAATGGACAAGAATGCATGGACATTTAGACGTGACCTCAGATTAGGTGATGTTCACTCAATGGAAGAAGTTGTTGCTCTCATTGCACAAGTTGTCAGGTTCAGATCATTTTGTATATCATGTATTCTTGTCCCCTTTTCACTTATTACAAAGAATACGGTCATCACTACAGCTGAACCCTAACAGGAAGCCTGCACTAACCACTTCATGCAGTAGTGACTTTTGTAATCTCATGTACAACTCTTTGTAGTCACCTTTTATGGCATGCATGGATTGATGGTACCAGGGTTGAACAGAATAGAGTCACAGTAATCTTCAAAGCATGCTGTAAAACTTGACTAAAGAGGGTTATGTTTGGGACTAGCTACCTCATCATGTAAAATCATTGCTATTGAAACCACCACAGCAAGTGCTTGGATACAGGCTTCCAGTTTAGAAGCCATTTGTAGTCACCTGGTGTGAAAAGACAGATCATTATCATCATGGATTGTCATAGTGGCCTAATCTTTGCCCCTCAGGCATCTGCACAGGTAATATCATGTATTAGCACTCTGATTCCTCAACAATAGCACTCCAGTGGCTACCCTTACACTACAGAATCACAAGAAATGAAAGAGATTACGCACTGGCAAAAGATGGCAGCAAAAAACACAATTTAATCATCAAGTACCATACAGAGAAATCAAAAACATCATCAAAAATAAGTACATTCAACAATGGAGAGAAGACAGAAACATAAGCAGTACACCAGACCCAATTCACCAACTCAAAAGAAACCAACAAACTACCTTATTTTGAATGAGAACTGGCTACTGCAGACTACTAGAACATCTTTACCAACAAAAATCTCACACACCGATGAATGCCCTTGTGGAGCAAGGGGCCAGAACCTTGAACACATTCTACAGGACTGCCCACTCTATAGGGAAATGAGATGCCGGACCCGGCCAGAGGGTGTGGAGCTGAGCAGGATGTAATTCGGAGAACGGTATGCGCTGTCGCTAGTTTACAGATTGACTGCTATATTTGCACCTTTCGGTCCGACACATCCATCTTTGGCAGGGTAAACCTTCAAAACAAGCAAATTCTTTCCTTCTCAAGGATACAGGCAGGGAATTTAACCCTTTCCAGTCTGGCCTTATTTTTTAGATTTGTGTTCTACAATCCAAGGCAAGAGTAGCAACTCCATTTGTCAAATACTTCTAAATAAAAAGTCAATTCATGTTTCACAATTTGAACTAAAATTATGATTAATAGCTCTAAAGACACATATAATTAAATCACCTATGATATTAAGTATTCATAATAAGATATATATTAGCATGAAGTCTGTTGGGGGGGGGGAGGGGGGAGATACAGCAAAATTATAATATTAATTTTACTCAACACGTGTATTCATATTATTATCTGTGCCATAGCTGGTTTACAAGGGTACTGCAAAATATTCCAATATTTTCACTGAAATGGCACATAGCCTTCATAGTCTTATAATTGGACCTTCCATGTGATGATAGGAAGCACATCTAAGGACATTTAGCCAAGTGCAGACAAAAGAAAAATGATTTCTCAAAATCTTTGACCGTGTCAATTGAACACGTGTTTGTGATTTAAAAACAGTACTCTGTCAACTATGCCAGCAGTCTGCACCAAAAAGAGTAGTGGTACAGTGGGTTCCATCCCACTGTAACATCCAAGACAACGAGGAGGCAGACAGACTGGCAAAAGAAGGTGCAAGACTACCACAACCAGACCCTAGTGTTACCTACGAAGAGTCAAAAAGAAAAAGGCTTATTAGAGCTAGATACATGACCAAATAGGAAACAGAACATACTGGCTACACAAAAAACGATGCCTATTACCAATTGAACAGAAGAGAGCAGGTCGTGGTCTTCAGACTTCGCACAGGCCACAATAGACTGAGGTACCACCTATTCAATAAATTGAAGATAGGTGGCACTGACGAATGCTCGTGTGGTACCGGGAAAATGACCACTGAACATTTACTGCAAAACTGCCCGACATACGAGGATCAGAGAAAGCAAATGTGGCCATCACCAGTGGCAACACTAGACAAGCTCTATGGCACAGTGTCGACAGCCTCAGGATGACCGCTGCTTTTTTCTAAAAAATACAGGTTGACGTCTGACAGCGTACGAAGAAGAAGAAGAAGAACACGTGTTTGGAACCAACTCAGACATTCAAAGACAGTGTAGGTTGGCGTCTTTGATAATTGAAAATTAAATCTGAAGCATTACTATTTTCACTTTTGATTGTCTCACTTTCAGAGTATAAATCTGACTTGTATTCACCATCCACATCTAATCCAGATATATGATCAAATAATAAATAATCTTTCTGTGCTCTTAAGTCGAAATTCCATCGCTTGAAAAACTACAACTTTAAATATTTACCAAAAGCAGAGGATTGTCAGAAACTTCATTAATTTCAACCATAAAGATTTTCCAAGAAGCAAAATGGTGCTATGCAAAAATTCAACGGATCACTAAGCAGAAACTTCTGCTTAATGTTTCAGACTGTAACGGGTTAAAATGAAAGTCCTTTCCGTATTCTTTTCGATATTTTTGCATCTTTTTGAGAAGCTGATGATCAAGTGGTTTACATACAGGGTCTTTACTCTGGAGACATAGGTTCAAACCTTGGCAAAGTGTATGTTTTTTAACTTTGGAGTGAAATAAAGAAAATTTTGTCTGCAGCGGCAAGCAGCTATATAATCATCTGCTTTATAAGTCCCCATTCAGAGAACCCAAGCAGTTTAAGAAAGAGCCGTAATAATAGTTTGTGTTTCACTCACATGTCTTGTGTGTACTTTTTTGTTCACGCTTCCTGCTGTTTTAATTTGATTTGCTCTTCAATCAGCTGTGGTGGAAACCTGCTAATCAATGTTGGTCCTACCAAGGACGGAATCATTGTGCCCATATTTGAAGAGCGTCTCAGGCAGATGGGGCAGTGGCTGGGTGTCAATGGAGAGGGAATCTACGCCACAAAACCATGGACATATCAGAATGACAGTGTTAATCCTAATGTCTGGTAAGATTTTAGATTGTTAAAGTATTACTTTTTGTAAGTAGGTACTTGTCTTACTGTTGGGGAAGATGGTCAGGAAGAGAATTGATCACCAATCTCACAAAAAACTGAGATGTAGCTCAATCAAGTCTCAAACAATTCATTCCAAACTGCAGTGTGCGCTATGGCTGCACTTAGTCACTGCTCTTCTACCTTGTAGTGTAGAGATCTTCATTTTTTTGTTCTTGTGTATTATAGTTTCTACAGAATGGGATGGTCAGTCCCTTTCTTAACACTCCTAGGTCACATCTTACAAAATGTCTCAGGTTACTATTCTTTGCAGTTTGCTTTGGGCCCCAGTAACTCACAGACTGTAGGATTGCCATAACCATCTAAAACAAAACTTTTTGTGACAGAATAATGACCTTTCAAACTTCATAAAAACTTTGATAGAAAGTTGTATATTCTGTTGGTACATATACAAAGAGGAGTCGAAAAGTAACATTACCCCATGACACCCATATACTGGTGTGTGTAAATACACCATTTCCAGAGCCAGCGTTTGCCGGTGTGACAGGTGGACCATTATTTTAAGGCATATTTTGGGATGTACTGCTTGGATTTTGTCCATAATAACATGACGTCTACACAGTACACACATTCTCTGAGATAACAAATATGGCGGCATCTACAAACTGAAGAATTTTCTTGATGATTTTGTTGATTTTTGTTATGGAAAGTAGTTTAGAAAATTCAAGAAATGGCCATTCAAAAATGCTAACCATAGAACAGACCGTTGAAATTGTTCTCAGTTATTTGGAGACCCATTAATTAAATTTAGATGGTGATTACTTTGAAAAGTACATGTGATTATTTGAATTACGACATATGTGAATTGGTTTATGATCAAGCTAGAACTGTTCCTGACACAGTTTACTGGCATAACAAGTAGGAACATTGGATATGATCAGGTCAGTCAATTTGAGATAATACAATTAAATTATAGCTCATAGTTTTATCAGAGTAAATATCTTTCCTCTAATATCTACCTTGTGCGTATTTTCTCAGGAGAAATGGAATTTTGCGGACTGGGTTGCCAAGGTTCAAAGGGTTAATATTTTATTTGATACTGCCATATTATGGTATGTTTTTTTTTTTATTCCTCCCGTATGATCTGAAGTAAGGAAGTGATCACCCTACAAGTCTCTAACACCTTATCCCCAACAACAGTTTCTACTGTGGGACCATCTTTGGGTCTATTTTTTTGCAAATAAGATAAAACCAGAGCTCCTCTTTTATTGCAATATAATGATGTGTATCAATATGAAACTATTGAGTACTTGAGAGGTATGCACACAAACTATTGAGTACTTGAGAGGTATGCACACAAACTATTGAGTACTTGAGAGTTATGCACACAAACTATTGAGTACTTGAGAGGTATGCACACAAACTATTGAGTACTTGAGAGTTATGCATGCAAACCATGGAATGCTCAAAGTATGTGTGCAAATGCTTTTTGGTTCCTAGGGGCAAACAGAAAAAGACCACTGTTTCTTTCCATCTATTCTGTAAGAAATGACTAAAGAAGGTTGTGCATGAGGTTGGCAAACTCACATGTTAAAACCTTTGCTATAAATGTGCACAGCAATTTACTGGTATCAGGCTTTCCTAAAATTTGGTATGGGAATACATATGCAGTATTAGATCCATGCTTCAACAAATGAAGCAGTGGGGTGATAATTACCATCATATATACAAACCATAGAATGTTTGAGGTTATATATGCAAACCATAGAATGTTTGAGGTTATATATGCAAACCATAGAATGTTTGAGGTTATATATGCAAACCATAGAATGTTTGAGGTTATTTATGCAAACCATAGAATGTTTGAGGTTATATATGCAAACCATAGAATGTTTGAGGTATATATGCAAACCATAGAATGTTTGAGGATAAATATGCAAACCATAGAATGTTTGAGGTATATATGCAAACCATAGAATGTTTGAGGTATATATGCAAACCATAGAATGTTTGACATATATATGCAAACCATAGAATGTTTGAGGTATATATGCAAACCATAGAATGTTTGAGGTATATATGCAAACCATAGAATGTTTGAGGTATATATGCAAACCATAGAATGTTTGACATATATATGCAAACCATAGAATGTTTGAGGTATATATGCAAACCATAGAATGTTTGAGGTATATATACAAACCATAGAATGTTTGAGGTTATATATACAAACCATAGAATGTTTGAGGTTATATATGTAAACCATAGAATGTTTGAGGTATATATGCAAACCATAGAATGTTTGAGGTATATATGCAAACCATAGAATGTTTGAGGTATATATGCAAACCATAGAATGTTTGAGGTATATATGTAAACCATAGAACGTTTGAGGTATATATGCAAACCATAGAATGTTTGAGGTATATATGCAAACCATAGAATGTTTGAGGTATATATGTAAACCATAGAACGTTTGAGGTATATATGCAAACCATAGAATGTTTGAGGGATATATGCCAACCATAGAATACTTGAAGAATTAAGAATGCAAACCAAATAGTGTTAATGATATTAAATATGCAGACCATAGAATGCCTGATAGAATTGCCTGAGTGGTCAGCCGGGGTTTTTGTGTGTGACAAGAATAGCACCACTGCCTCACAGAGAGCATGTCATAAGAGGCGACTAACTGAGTGACATGGCATAACACCACTGCCTCACAGAGAGCATGTCGTAAGAGGCGACTGAGTGACATGGCATAACACCACTGCCTCACAGAGAGCATGTCGTAAGAGGCGACTAACTGAGTGACATGGCATAACACCACTGCCTCACAGAGAGCATGTCGTAAGAGACGACTAACTGAATGACATGGCATAACACTGACCATGGTTAGATGGTTTGTTTGGAGCAGCATAGATGGTTCCTAACAGACTGCGGGTCAACTTTGCTCTAGTGTTTGAGTCTATTAAGATGGTCTTGCATATCGGTTAACCACCCTCCGTAAGCACTTGTCCCAACGCAGAGGAGCATAAAGCTGCTCGAGCCTAGCCCGCTAAGCAGGAAGCCCTTCTCCTGGCTACATCGAGCTCATACCAGAGCTGGTACCTGCACAGAGACATCTGCTCTTGTAGAAGTACAGGTCGACTAAGAACTAAGAATGCTTGATGGATTTATGAAAACCATAGATTACTTGAAGAATTATGTATGCAAACCATATAGTATTTATGATATTAAATATACAGACCATAGAATGCTTGAGGTTTTATATATGCAACCGACGAAAGCTTGAGCTACACTTGCAAATCACTGAAATCTTAAATTATTTTGTGTTTATGTAAACCATTTAACACTGTAAACATACTAAACAATAACATTTTTTTAGGTATACGAGCAGAAAAGCTGGCAATGGAACGGTGATTGGTGTCTATGCCATTTTGCTGACTTGGCCAGAGTCCTCAACTTTAGTACTGGGCAGCCCCAAACCTTCTACTAACACAGTGGTGACACTGCTGGGATATGCTACCCCCTTTACTTGGACTCCTGTACAAAACTCTGGCATACAGATCAACATTCCACCTATTTCCGTCAACAAATTGCCATGCAAATGGGGATGGGTTTTTAAACTTTCAAATGTCAAAAACTAGTACATGTTTCAACAGCTTTTTTGATCAGTGGCTTTTCTTATTGTATAGAAAGTTGTTACAAAATTTAACTGTAACAGACTTTTCTAAAAATAGTTATTTTGCAGTAGTTGATTGTATTAAAATATTGATATTCCTTTATACCGAAGTAATTTTATTTTCGCTTTTGCTTGTTATATTATTCATTTTACCACAGTTAGATGCACGATTTTGTTTCAATTCTATTTTACTCTTTTGCCTTTTGGTAGTTGTCCTAAAAAGGACGTTTTGTTACGTTGTGTTGTAGTTTACAGTGAGCCTGCCATGTTTTTACCCAATACATGTAGTTTCAGCACAGCACATATTTTGGACTGAGTTTGCCTTCTTTGTTCGATCCTTATTCTCTCAGACAGCCAGCACATGTGCAAACTGTTTGCAGGATCATCACTTGAAGGCGAAATTAGGTCTTTGTCAGGTCTTCTTCACAGACCCTGACACATGCAGTCAACTATGAAGCACTGATTGCTGTCCTTTTTTCACTGCGTCTTCTGACCTTTCTTTTGTACTTAAAGAAGGTGGATTTGAGAGAAAGAAGTTTTCAATTTATTTCTTTTGACATAGCACAAAAGTATGAGAGCAAACATTGACGTGTTAGTAACTTGACTGTCAGTTTTTAATCACATTGTATATATATTAACAAGGTGTGTTCAAAAAGTATCCGACCTTAATTTTTTTTTTCTGTGGAAACAAATGAAGTATGGGTGTTATTTTTCGAAAGGGAGCTATAGGGGACTGTCATGTGCTAGCGTGAATTTTTCAGATTGCATCAGTCGCTGGCAGTCAGCCATTCAGTGTTGAATGCATTGAGCATCCTTCAGGTTTTCATTCACCATGTCAGCAGCAATGTCAAAGTTATTTAGACCGGTTTTTTTTACCCCTGTTGGGTTGTGCATCATGAGTACGCACCACAAGGTCAGAACATTGCGAAAGAGTACTACCTGGAGGTCATCCGTCACCTCATGATGCTGTTTGATGCAAACGACCGGACCTGTGGACAACAAGAATTTGACAGCTCCATCATGACAACACACCAGTCCATTCTTCACATCCGATTCACAGACTTTTTTGGTCAATCACAATATTCCTCTGGTTTGCCATGCTCAATATTCTCAAAGCATGGCTTCTTGCGATTTTTGGCTGTTCCCCAAGCTGATTTTATCTGAAAAAGGACCTGATTTGAGTCACGAGAAGACATTATGCAGAATGTGACGACTCAACTGTACTCCATTCCTAAAGAGGTCTTGCTGAAATGCTTCCAACAATGGTGGGGTGGCCTCAACAAGTGGGTGGGGTCTTAAGGAGAGTACTTTGAAGGGGATTAGGGTTTAAAACCTGCAGGTGAGAAATTGTATTTTTGAACACACTTCATATTTACACACTCAATATAAATGTTTACTTATCAATAAAAGCATATACCCACTGTCAAACAGCTCTACAGGTGTGGGAACTGTGCTATTTTGGTTGATGGTTAATTGTCATAGTTTCTGTATTATCACTGTTATCTACTCTAGTTAGGCGGAGTCAAGGCATGTGAGGTGTCCTCCTCTCTACCGTACAAGAGGCTGTGGTCATCTGTGAAAATCAATTCGTTGGGGGATTCCTCACAGTAATTGGCTATTTGAGTGATTTGATAGATCATGAATAAAAGAAGGGTGTAGCACACATCCTTGATGTTGCTTACTGGAAACCAGTTTGTCCGTCCTACACTTATCCAAGCTGAGGCGCAAGCCGTACTTCAGAAAGTACAGAAGGGATGGCTTAGGTACGAGTGGATAGTTGCTGTTGAGGCCTCAAACCTCCAGGCGCTGACCTGGATCTACTGTCCTGTTCATGTCGGGGTTCAGGGCAATGAAAGAGCTGACATCTTGGCTTCACAAGCTCCCATTAAGGGCACATTAGTGATGGATAGAAGTGACATTTGAAATCAATCAATGACCGCCTGCTGGATGAGGACACCGCAATAGATGAAGCAGCAATCCACAGACTACAAAGTTTCAACATTAAACGAGGTTCGAGGAGAATGGGACGCATGAGAGGACAACGCAGAAGAGTGTACAACCAGCGAGCTACATGGTCCATCAGCATACATACCTTACGCCAGAGACTGAGCAACTATTGGTATGCCCGGAGTGCAGTGACGTCAATTCTTAGAAACAGAAACACTTGTCTGAACTGCCCCCACGACCGATGTTGGTGTACATGACTCATATATTGTCCAGCCAGTAGTTGCCCCCTAACCCAGTATTCCTCAGAAACACCCTAAAATTGACTACTGATCAAATTAGGTGATATTTGAAAACAGCAGTAAATAATAATAAACGCTGATAAATACTACAACTATCTGTAATGTTCTACATTTTTGATGATATCCATTTTGCAATGTGAACTGTTACTTTTCTCTCTCCTGAAATTGAAATGATTTTTTATAAAGTGTGTTACATGTAAATAGGAACATATGTACTCAGTGGGTTAATATTTCAATGCTCTTGTGGGACATTTATTTGGATCAAATGGTTTTAGTGTTTTTTGTCAGGAGTAACATTGCTAAGAATTTTCTTTAAGCAGTGTTCTGTGCTTTTTAGAAAGCGTATTTTTCAGGGTATTTTGAGAAGCAACTAAAGAGGGTCTTACATGGAGCTGGAAACCTCACCCTTTGAAAAACCATTTCTATTGAAACCACACTGCAAATAACTGGAGTACTGCTTCCATGGACCTGGGAGCTTGTCAGGGTAATCCAGTTGCAGTGTTGTACCTATATTCCACCATCTTCTTCTTCTTCTTACGCTGTCAGACGTCGACCTTTATTTTTTCGAAAAAAGCAGCGATCATCCTGAGGCTGTTGACACTGCCGTAGAGCTTGTCTAGTGTTGCCACTGGTGATGGCCACATCTGCTCTCTCTGATCCTCGTATATCGGACAGTTTTGCAGCAAATGTTCAGCGGTCATTTTCCCGGTACCACACGTGCATTCGTCGGTGCCACCTATCTTCAATTTGTTGAATAGGTGGTAGTACCTCAGTCTATTGTGGCCAGTGCGAAGTCTGAAGACCACGACCTGCTCTCTTCTGTTCAACTGGTAATAGGCATCATTTTTTGTGTAGCCAGTATGTTCTGTTTCCCATTTGGTCATGTATCTAGCTATAATAAGCCGTTCTGACTCTTCGTATGTCACACTGGTATCTGGTTGTGGTAGTCTTGCACCTTCTTTTGCCAGTCTGTCTGCCTCCTTGTTGCCTTTGATGTTGCAGTGGAATGGAACCATCTGAAGTGCCAGGAACAAGAATTGTCAATCAATATATTGATTGAGGAAAAAAAAAGAAGAGAGAAATACTTTATTTAAAATGTGTTTGTACTGCTTGCCACAGTTGCTTCGTGCTTCAATAAAAAATTAGAAGACATAGGTACAATTCAGTATATTTTAAGTACATCTGATAATGTAATTATAAAACATAAACTGATAAAAAGTTGGTCAAACTGCACTTTCAATAGGTACTGGGAAATATGTATTTTAACTTAACGTCTTTATACTGGTTTAGAAATCTTTGTAGAGTCTGTATACAACCAGTTTCCTGGAGGGGGTTTAACCGATGTGTGAGTCCATCTTAATAGACTCAAGAGCTAGAGCAAAGTAGACCTACAACCTGTTAGGTGTCATCTATGCTGTTCTTAACAAACCACCTAACCATGGTCAGCGTTATGCCATGTCACACAGTTAGTCACCTCTTACAACATGCTCTCTATGGGCAGTGGTGCTGTTCTTGTCATTGCCATACACAAAGACCCTGGCAGACCATTCGGGTATTTTATTTAGAGATAAACAATCCATCCTTAAAACATTGCTCTACATAAGAAACACAATCATCTGACATCCTTTTTGCTCCCTGTGGATCAAAGGATGCAATTATTTTTATTCTTCTCCATTTTGCCAATTGCAAAGGTTAGTGTCACCACTGTAAGTAGTTTATTACCGGAGCCCTCTGTCGAAGACGGATGTGTCAGACGGAAAGGTGCAAATATCACAGTCAAGCTGTAAACTAGTGACACAATGAATTCCTCTTCTTCTGCGTTCGTTCACAATATCCCGCTACCAAGCCCTGAAGAGTGCTTTGCAAGTAGCAGGATGTAGTCCGGAGAACAGCTTGAATGCGATATTTGCACCTTTTGGTCCGACACATCTATCTTCTGCAGCAACGCATTCCATTCTTCGGACTACTTGTAAAGCCCTGTTCAGGGCTTGCTAGCGGGATATTGAGAATGAAGAAGAAGAAGAAGACAGGAGGCCAGTGCTAAAGCACTTTGTGTGCTTTTGCGGCAACAGTTTCTGTAGCAATCTTTTATATGATATGGTGGCTAGCCCCATGCTCAACTCTCTTGAGTTACCTTTCATGTTATTCATGGAAACCAATCAACCAAACTCTTTCCAGTTCCAGTGTGCATTTATTACAAGTCAGTCCATAGTTATTAGTTTTTAATAAAAATGAATGATATTATTTGGAATATTTTAAAATATTTCATTAATACACTGGGGACCCACTGGTTATTTATAATAGACCTCAAAGAGCCTAATAAACTACAATTGTAATGTGCTGATTATTTGAACTAAAATAATAGTAACCAATTTATTTTTCCAATTGACATTTTTATATTGATTAAAGAACACACAGCCAGTTACAAATCAAAGTTAAAAGAATTTTCCTTACAATAAATGTATATAATTAATCTAGCTGCCAGTTTAAGCAAGTTAGACAGAACAACAAAGAAAATAACTGGTCATACAATCCTGAGTGGCTGGAGATCTAACAAAATGACATCTCAAATACTTCCTCCCCTATGACAGTACCTGCTATAGAATTACCATTACCTTTTGTTTCTAATATTTGTTTTGTAACAGTGAATAAAGGATTAAACATTTTTATTGTAAAATTGTTGTCTTATTTATGTTGTGTTTGAAGCTACTCGTGCTGAGTTCTTCACTATTAACTACGTTTCTTTGGTGGCAGGTTACAGAAGCTCTTCGTGTGTACTGAGGTATACTGAAGGTGGACATGGGTCCTCCACACTGTAGTGCAATGTCAGACTTCTAAGTAGGCTTGCTATTATAGGGACCACAGTGTTGATTCCTACCTCGCTGGCCAGACTTCTGTAACGCAGTCTGTTTCTAGGAGTATAACAAGAATGATTGTCAGGGTCTTGAGGGGTGGACAGCATTGCACTTGTTCATGTCACATGATGGACTTTAATGTTGGGAATTCATTAGCACCTATTGGACATCTGTTAGTTGTGTTATGTTGACAAGTGAAAAGTTTCTCATATCTTGGTTACATCAGTAGATGATGCAAAGTGTTTAGCATTCCATGGATAATGGTCCAAAGGAAGAATCACTGTTTACATTTTGATGTTTTAAGAATGCTGAGCTGACTGCAGGTGGAGTGTCAAATATTGCATTCAGACTAAGTGATGTCAGTACAATGCAATGTTGACAGTTTTTGAAAGTTAGTCGTGAGAGTAATAGTTCAGTTTTGATCCTACATAATCCACAATAATAATTAAGTCTTTTGTAACTAAGACAAATTTAGAAAGGAAATTTATCACAGAAGAATATCTTAGGAGAGTATACCCACCAGAAACATGGATACATGTAAATACAGATGGATCATCTAACAAAGCCACATCCAGTGGAAGGGTCTATTATAGACTAAGGAACAGAAGAAAAAACTTGAGTATTAACAATGGGAACATATTCAAATAACTTCCATGCAGAAGCCCGCAGCTGAGCTTGTAATCTAAGAAAAAGATATCACCAAGAAAACATAGTATTGCTGACTGATACCTCATCAGTATTAGCAGCACTAAAAAAACACAAAGATGAAGATCTTTAGCAATGTATGTACCTCCTGACACAGCTCTCAGCAGAATACCCAAGATTGGGCATACAGTGGATCCCATCCCACTGCAATATTGAAGGTAATGAAGCTGCAGACAGGCTAGCAAAGTGTGGAGGAGCATCCTCACAAACAGACCTGAGCATCACTTATAATGAGACCAAGACCATAATTAAAGCCAACTTTAGGGGAAAATGGGCTGATCAACTTCCGAAAAGAAAACAGCTACTTTAATTTGACTAGAGAAAAGCAAGTCATCATCTTTAGACTGAGAACTGGGCGTAACAGACTCTTAATTTACAATAAATTGAGGATTGGGACAAATGGCAGGTGTCCATGTGGGAGCATACCATGACTGTGGAACGCATTTTACAAATCTACATGCTCACGCAAGAAGAGAGATTACAATACTGGCGATATGAGACAAAAGTTGTATGGAGATGAAACAACCTTACAAATAATGGTCTCCTTTGTAAGAAAAATCAAAATGTTCGTCTGAGGATGAACAAAGAAGTCTGTTGTAAAAATTAAAACAATTTTTAATGGGAGCTATCGAATGACATTTTTTAACTTGCACAAATGCTTATATTATTGCCATTGTTATAAACATATTTGGCACTTGTCAGTCATAATCGGTATATATAAAGTTTTTCTTTTAATTCTGAGAAACCTAGGTGAGATTGGTTTACATGTATACTTTGGTTAGTTTAGACGATGTCTGGTGTTGCTTAACCTCGAAATATGGATTGTTCTTTTATTATTACTTTGTAATAATTAGCATCATTGATGTCAACATAGGCACATCATTTATTTCATTGTAAAACACCAAATAACAGGAATGCCAAACTAAAACTGCAAAAAACTAAAAACCACACTTACAGAAAAACTTGAAATAAACTCAGTACCACCCAAAAAGGTCAACATTGTAATCACATACATTTCACCACTAGGTCATGCTGCCTCACATACATTTACAGGACCTTTTTAAGAACTGTCAGTTTATCATCATTGATGGCTTGCAGGAATAACAATGCATCTGTAATTAGTACAACCTACTGACATTCACTTGTTTATTATTCCTGCAGCAATAATTAGTACCTATATTTCAGCCATCCAAGGACTGGGAAATGATTGCTCAGGATCGAGCTGTTTGGAGACAGTCAGTTGGAAGGGGCTAGTGGCTGTCGACGCGTGTGGAGGCTTTCTGGTAGCAGAGAGAAGAGAAAAACTAAAGAGTTCGGTGACATCCTGGCAATCCAGCCTTTTCAGCATGGTTGTACGATCTATGGCAGGGACTGTCATTCGTGGATCGGATTTTACCGTCATAGGAGACTGTGTCCAAATACAGAAGAAAGAGCTGGACAGAACTCACTGGGCGCCACGTGCATTGTCTACAGAGACTGAGATGGCAATGATGATGATTCCAGGCAAGTAGTGTGAACAGAATTTCCAGCGGATGAACTAGTGCTTTAATTTCCTTAATCTGGGTAGAAAACAGATTCCTATGACTCTATTCATCACTACTCTAGTTGCTGATCCATCAGTTTATGCCTGGATACATGCTTTTCTGGGTATGATTCTTTGATCATTTTGCTGTTTTATATGCATATTGCTCTCCCATTTGACAGGTGGTAGTTATGAATGGTTTTATGCTGAGATGTTGGTGTTTTTCCCATGGGGTTGGAAGATGTATTGAATTTTCCTCCTTAGTGATGTCTGGTAATTTATCCTGACATATTCTAATTAATTTAAAAAAATTAATGTACAAAGCTGCTTTTCATCAATCTTCCACTGGCTTGATCTCCAAATCTGGTCTTCTTTGGATGTGCTTTCATGGTTTTGTACTTTTCTGCTTGGTTGGTGTTCAGTGTCTGTGATTTTTTGCCATTTTGTGGTCTTCATGGCACCCAAGATCACCCAACAGACTTGGTTCTGTATCTTATCTAAGGTTTGCAGGTGTTATTTGACTACTATTGACCATGCTGCTGATCCATAGTCCACTGTTTGTCTTATTTCCCCAGTGTAGACTTTTTAAGCACTGTTTCGTTTGCTCCTCAATTTTATCAAGTGTAACACAACTCTCTATCTATTACAATTCTTGAAATACTATATCTATTTTTACACAATGATAAATAGAACCTTCATGCTGCACATACAATTGTTATCATAAATAAAAATTCCCATAATCCCCATGTAAATCAAACAGCTTTTTTTATACTAAAAATTAATGTCTCTTCACAATTCTAAACTAAAATTACCTTCTATACAGAAATACGTGCAATCACACTGTAAATTCTCACACTACTTTGTCCCAGGTTCTATCGTTAGGTAAAAAAATTAGGACTCCAATCACTTCTACATTATCTACCTAAGCTGCGACTGTTCCTAAATACAAATTTTGCTTCTAGCTGATTAACTTATACATTGTAACACTTGGCAAGTTTGCAACAATATCTAACTGTGCTTATAGTCGGGTGAAGCCCATTCAGTCAGTCAAGTATTGATTCAGTTTGCTTTGTCACTAGTACTCGGCTATTGGCACCATCCCAACTGGATAGGGGGTGCTCACGTCTGACCATGTGAACGATGTAGTATATGTGGTTATCTCCCATGTCCGAACATCTGGACTCATACGCAATTCTTAGGGTAGGACTGGACATAATCCTTTACTCATTTGAAAATACTAAAACTGTAGAAACAAATCTACCATTTTGACTGATTAGAGGTTCTGAATTTGCTGAAAGAAACCTGGGGCCTTCCTTAAGTCTGTCATACGCGCTATTTTTCTCAGTATTACGAGTTTTCTTTTTAAACATACTTAGTTAATTTAACTTTTGAGGACGTTTTTTTTTTGGTGGCGAGGTAGATTGTTTTTTCTTACCCTCTGAGGTGTACTTGATAAGGTGGGCTATGGTCCTCCTGGCTGCAGTGCAATGCGCGGCTCCACAATAATATCCACGCAATGAGGATTACAATGTTTGTCCATACCGTGTTAGCTAGACTGCTGCGACACATCCTGTTTGCAGAAACATTGCGAGGAAAAGAGGTGAACTTGATCAGTATATTTCATCTGACCCTGATGTTAATCTTATCTCCCTATCATGTTAGCTAATATTTATATAAATTTAATTTTAATCGCCTGTAGTTTACATTTTGGTTTTAAACTATGTGTTTAAAATAATTACATATTTGGGGAAAAAACATTAGTTTCACGGCTTTATTAATTTATCCAATATTTCAGCTGAGACACAATAATATGAATATAAGTTGTCCACATGAGCAATTTATCTAGTATTAATAGTAGTAATAATAGTAGTATTAATAGTAGTAATAATAATAAAAATAGTTACCCAAGCGAAGAGCGGCGACAATTCCATGGATATGAATATATGGCACCGCTTATCTTCTTCTTCTTCTTCTTTGTACGCTGTCAGACGCCAACTTGTATTTGTTCGAAGAAAGCAGCTGTCATCCTGAGGCTGTCGACACTGCCATAGAGCTTGTCTAATGTTTCCACTGGTGATGGCCACGTGTGCTTTGTCTGGTCCTCGTATGTCGGGCAATTTTGCAGCAGATGTTCAGCGGTCATTTTCCCTGTACCACACGTGCATTCGTCAGTGCCACCTATCTTCAGTTTATTGAATAGGTGGATCTGGGGTAGTTGTCTCAATTTCAACCAGTGTTCGTAAAGCGACCTCAGTCCCGCCAGGCGGAGCGATAGCGCGGGCTTGAGGAAAACGCTCGCTCGACTTTTCCCGTAGAGCTATTGGGATGCGGTTTTTTTTGCCGTGTCCTCCACCGAGGTGCGCTTCTCTGGTCCGTATCGAGAAACGTCATTTCGTGGTGATTTATCTAAGGCTTATAGCAGAGCTCGACAGTTCGTCTCGCTGGTGGTCAGACTCTCGTAAAGAGCTTGTGACCAGCAAATGGAAAGCAGGAATCGTGCCTCAAGGCCCTGTGTTCTCCCGGGGACCAACCCTCGGGAGAAGGGCAGGCCGGCAGGCCAAATTGTCTCTAGCTAGTCCTAGTGAAATTCATCGCCGAGGTCGTTGGGATCCGTTCTGTACAGAGCGCTGCCATCCCTCCTCGAGCGAGCCCGGTCGGTCGGTCCGTCGTCTGGTGCGTGTAGGGGCCCCTGTCAGGCGGTCTTAGGTCGACGGAGTGAGGGACGGGTGGAACAACCGTCCGTCCGTTCCGTCAGTCAGTCCCTGAGGCCGTCCCAGTGAGGCTTTTTACACACCTGTCCTCCGCCGACCGGTGTGTGCGCTACGTACGTCTCCGACAGATATCTGGTTGATCCTGTCAGTAGTCATATGCTTGTCTCAAAGATTAAGCCATGCATGTCTAAGTTCACACTGTCTCACGGTGAAACCGCGAATGGCTCATTAAATCAGTCGAGGTTCCTTAGATGACACGATCCTACTTGGATAACTGTGGCAATTCTAGAGCTAATACATGCTTACCAAGCTCCGACCCTCGCGGAAAGAGCGCTTTTATTAGTTCAAAACCAATCGTCGTTTCCCCTCGCGGGGTTGCGGCGTCCCCACTGGTGACTCTGGATAACTTTGTGCTGATCGCATGGCCTCATGTGCCGGCGACGCATCTTTCAAATGTCTGCCCTATCAAATGTCGATGGTACGTGACATGCCTACCATGTTTGAAACGGGTAACGGGGAATCAGGGTTCGATTCCGGAGAGGGAGCATGAGAAACGGCTACCACATCCAAGGAAGGCAGCAGGCACGCAACTTACCCACTCCCGGCACGGGGAGGTAGTGACGAAAAATAACAATACGGGACTCTTTCGAGGCCCCGTAATTGGAATGAGTACACTTTAAACCCTTTAACGAGGATCTATTGGAGGGCAAGTCTGGTGCGAGCAGCCGCGGTAATTCCAGCTCCTATAGCGTATATTAAAGTTGTTGCAGTTAAAAAGCTCATAGTTGGATCTCAGGCGCAGGCGGGTGGTCCGGCTCGCGCCGGTTCACTGCCCGTTGTCTCCTGCCCTACCGTCTGCCGGCTCTCTCCCACGGGTGCTCTTCGCTGAGCGTCCTGGGTGGCCGGCGGGTTTACTTTTAAAAAATTAGTGTGTTCAAAGCAGGCCTCGGCTGCTTGAATAATGGTGCATGGAATAATGGAAAAGGACCTCGGTTCTATTTTGTTGGTTTTCGGAACTGGAGGTAATGATTAACAGTGACAAACGGGGGCATTCGTATTGCGGCGTTAGAGGTGAAATTCTTGGATCGCCGCAAGACGAGCTACTGCGAAAGCATTTGTCAAGAATGTTTTCATTAATCAAGAACGAAAGTCAGAGGCGTGAAGACGATCAGATACCGTCGTAGTTCTGACCATAAACGATGCCGACTAGCGATCTGCAGGAGTTGCTTCGATGACTCTGCGGGCAGCTTCCGGAAAACCAAAGTGTTTGGGTTCCGGGGGAAGTATGGTTGCAAAGCTGAAACTTAAAGGAATTGACGGAAGGGCACCACCAGGAGTGGAGCCTGCGGCTTAATTTGACTCAACACGGCCAACACTGAAATGATTGACATGCCGATACCACTTTCCTTGGGTCTAATATGGAACTGGTGCTGGATTTAGACCCCCAGAAATCTGGGGTTATGCCCTCTGTGGCTCGGTTGGTCTGCATCCAGTGTTTGAAAAAGGAATTGATGGAAGAGCACTATCAGGAGTGGAGCCTGCGGCTTAATTTGACTCAAGACGCAAACACTGTAGAACGATTGACAAATAGAGAGCACTTTCGTTGGGTCTAATAGTGAACGTGTGCTGGTATTAGACCCACGGAAGACAGGTCAGCTCTTTAACCTTCTAATGAAGGATCGCTACGGAAACCGTGTCTTAACACCGCGGAAACCGCAGGCTCCAGATACCTGGTCACGGACAAACAAAAGCCCTCGATTAATTCGTCCTGTCAAAAAAAATGAACGGGTGCTGGAAATAGACCATCGGAAGACAGGTCAGTTTTACCCTACAAATGACGGCGTTGCTACGGAAATCCTGCTCAACTCGAGAGGAACCGCAGACATTTGGTTCACGTACCAGGCTGATAAGCCAATGGCGCGAGGCTACCATGTGAGGGATTACGGCCGGACGCTTGTTAGCCGGAATCCCGCCCAAATTCTCAGCACCACTGCAATGGGAGGCTTCGATATGGTCGGGACCTGGGGATCGCGCCTCAACCCTACCAGGTCGAGCCACAGAAAGAGGTCTCTTCCATCCGCTGATCAAAGCGGGCGGATAGCTGCTCGATATTCACCCTATACGGCGATGGGGTGCGAAACCACCAACATAAGACTTAGTTCCTGGTCGAAGTATCGCAAACAGTAGAGCAGCCACCTCACTGTGAACTGTCGAGACTCACTCCTTGACCACGAGATATGTCCGCAAACCAGGCGAACAACATCTCCGTGACATTACCAGGCTTGTCCCCTGGTTAAATGCACTTCTGCTTCGATGTCTACCTCTGTACGCTATCAGCCATACCAATGGACGCAGAAGAGATGCAGACCAGCGGACATTGCACACCTGCCCCACTGTGTCAACATCCCAGGTGGCGGGGAATGCTAGGCGTACCATCCCTGCATAGAAGCCAAGAAAATAAAGGGAGCAAAGAGATACCCCACTCACATGCAAATGCTACGTTTCTGGCAGGACGTGACGATCCTGGGGTACAGACACACTGGACTGCCTCTCTTCCGGGTAAACCAGTCCATATCATATATAATCTCATATATCATCACCGCACCCTATAGACACGAGTAGTGAAGACTCGTTAGTCTGGTAAGACAACTTCCATAAGAGAGACAACTCTGATCATAAACAACTGCTGCCTTGCAGATAATCTGGGGACAGCCAAAGGCTAAGGAGGGCATCCCTACAGAAACGCCTGTTGAAATCGGATGCACGGGGCCGCAAGCCTAACAAAACAGTGCAACGTAAATCGCAGTATGATGACAGTACAACCGATCAGAAAAACGTATGGCGCTCATCCTGCGGAGTCCCGCCAGGCAGCGATAGTGCCGGGCCTCACGCCTCGAAGGGGCCCACCCTTGACTACTGGTGGTCACCCACCCATGTGTCGTGGAGTCAAGGCACATGGCTATGGGGCAACTTTTATTGACCAAAAACTCAAGACCCTCAAAATACTACAGTGGAATGCGGAGGGTGTCGTTAACAAAAAGCTTTCCCTAACACATCACCTGCATGAAGGTAAGATTGACGTGGCATGTATCCAGGAAACGCACCTCAACAAAAAACATAAATTCTCAATCAGAGGATACCAGACCTTCCGTCTCGATAGAGAAGGTCACAAAGGAGGGGTCCTGATACTGACCCGAAACTGCATACCGAGTAGCGCGGTATCTGTCAATCACACCGGACAAGCAGAAATTGTAGGAGTTGACATAATGGCTCAAGTGACGAAGCTCCGCATTTTCAATCTGTACGGACCACCAAATAAATCCCTAGCGCTCTCGAGTATGGACGTCAAAGACTCCAACTGCATAGTAGTTCGAGACTTCAACAGCCACTCGGAGAGATGGGGATACTCGGACACAGACAGCAGAGGTGACGAAGTGGAAGATTGGGAGATAGACACAAATCTCTCCCTAATCAATAGGCCGGAGGATAGCCCTGGTTTCTATTCTAGAACATGGCATACCACCTCGACTCCAGATTTGGCCTTCTCCACACAGGACATACACCATAAAATAGACCGCCAGGTGCTAAAGCAACTGGCAGGTAGCGACCACATGCCGATCAGGCTAGACATTGATATGGAAGTAGGCCCACAGGAAACAAAACCGCTCCCACGTTGGAATTACAAACGAGCCGACTGGGACAGATTTGCAATCCTGACAGACGGGCTGTGTGAAACCATCAACACACGAAACAACAAAATGAAGCCCATGGTGGAAAGCCTAAGCAAGGCAATAATGCAAGCCGCTACTGAAACCATCCCAAGAGCGGCCAGGAAAACCTATAAGCCCTATTGGAATGATGAGTTGCAGAAAGCGGAAGATGCAGTAACACATGCTAGGAACATGGCAGAGCGAGAACAATCTATGGAGGCAAACATCGCCCTCAAAGCCGCCACGGCGAAATACAAATACACTCTCAAGCAAACAGCAAGAGAGAGCTGGAAAAACAAAACGGAAAGCCTAAACCTGGACAAAGAAGGGAACAAGCTATAGAAGCTAGTCAGAGCCATGAATGACGAAACCCCGTCAAACAAACAAATTACCATCAAGCAGGGCGAAAACTTGCTCACTGGTAAAAAAGCTGCAAACGCTTTTGTCGATCACTTTGCCAGAGCAAACCACATCGAGGTCCCTGCAGATAGGCATACAGACATTAGTGAAGAGCAAAAGGGGCACGACAACATCAGTACGGCACCTGAAGAGCATATGATGGCCAAATTAACAATGAGCGAAATGGAAGAGGCCATGAGAACATTAAAGAAAAGGAAATCCCCCGGAAAAGATAGGATAACAAACGAAATGCTGATGGGGCTGGGCCAAACAGCGAAGAGGAAGCTGCTATCGGTCCTGAACCAAAGCTGGAAAAGGGGAATTGTACCCCAGGCATGGAAAGACGCAGTACTGGTTCAAGTACCAAAAAAAGGAAAGGACAAAACAGATCCAAATGGATACAGGCCTATCAGCCTACTGAGCTGTGTCGGCAAACTGATGGAACGTATGATAAACACCAGCCTGATGTGGCATCTGGAAGAAAAACGAATACTAATTCCACAGCAAGCCGGCTTTAGACAGCACAGATCCACTGAGGACCAGGTCATCCTCATAGCCCAGGAAATAGAAGATGCCTACCAGGCACAGAAGCACACAGTAGCGGTTTGGGTGGACCTGGAAAAGGCATTTGACAAAGTCTGGAAAGATGGACTTAGAGTCAAGCTAAGAAGAAGTGATGTCTGTGGGAAAATGTACAAGTGGATCAACCACTACCTCAAAAACAGAACGGCCAGAGTCCAAGTACAAGGGCAGATGAGCAGAAAGGTGACACTCGAGCAGGGAGTACCCCAAGGGGGAGTACTGTTACCCACACTCTTCCTGGTGTATATAAACGACATTACAGAGAATATACCAAGAAGAGTCCATAGCTCAATGTTTGCAGACGATCTGGCTATGTGGACCTCTGAAAAGAATCTCACCATAGCAAGAAATCGGATGCAGCAGGCCCTAACATCGCTGGAAGATTGGGCGAACTCATGGCTGGTCAAAATAAACGAGGAGAAAACCACATGTACAATATTCTCGCTTTCAATCAAACCCCAAAATACCAAGTTAAGTTTAAATGGCAAATTCCTGCAGCCAAACGACAACCCAAACTATCTGGGAGTCACATTTGATCGGCGCATGACATGGAAAATTCAGATCGAGAGAAACCGAATGAGAGCCAGAGAAAGAATGGCAATCATGAGGAAACTTGCTGGCACAAGCTGGGGAGCAGACGAAAGCATACTAAAGAAACTGTACACTGGAAGAGTGAGACCAGTTCTCGAGTATGGCATTGCGGCATGGACAACAGCAGCAAAGGCGAACTTCGATAAAGTTAGCAAACTTCAAAACCAAGCCATGAGAATTATAACAGGAGGCATGAAGTCAACGCCAATTGTAGAACTTGAAAAGATTACAAAACTGCAATCCATGACCGATAGAAGAGACTGCAGAGCCCAGCTGCAGTCAGAGAAACTCCGAAGACTGACTGACCATCCAATGCACCAGAGACTAAACAATTTGGGAAATGGGAAACTAAAGCGGAGAAACTTTGCAGAAATAGCCAAAGCAAAGATGCACGAAGATCCCATAAACGCACTAACAACACCAAAACCCATCACTACTGTACGAAAACCTACCTGGAGGCAGGATATATTTCCAGAGGTGGTAGAAAATATACCAGGTATTGGAAACAAAAACGGCCAGACTGAAAAAGAAAGGAGAGATACTACGCTAAGCTTTATATCGGAAAACTACCCAAGCATGGACTGGACCCATGCATACACCGACGGTTCTGTAACAAACAATACACAGAACGGAGGGGCAGGAGCATTCCTGAACCTACCAAATGGCAGAAAAATAACACTGTCATTCGGTACTGGTAAGTACACAAGCAATTTCAGAGCGGAGGCAGAGGCACTGAGGGCAGCAGTGAAAGAAATGGTGACACATAAAGAAAATGAAAGCCATATAGTCCTGCTTACAGATGCTCTCGCCGTAGTCACAGCGCTACAAAGCCAGAAAAACACTGAGCTTAATGACTTAAGAGCAGCACTCTGCAAACTGTGCCAGCAGTCCGCACCAAAAAGGGTAGTGGTACAGTGGGTCCCATCACACTGCAACATCCAAGGCAACGAGGAGGCAGACAGACTGGCAAAAGAAGGTGCAAGACTACCACAAACAGATACTAGTATGACGTACGAAGAGTCAAAACGGCTTATCAAAGCCAGATACATGTCCAAATGGGAAACCGAACATACTGGTTACACCAAAAACGATGCCTATTACCAGTTGAACCGAAGAGAGCAGGTCGTCGTCTTCAGACTTCGCACTGGCCACAACAGACTGAGGTACCACCTATTCAACAAATTGAAGATAGGGTGTACCGACGAATGCCCGTGCGGTACTGGTAAAATGACCACTGAACATCTGCTGCAGAACTGCCCGACATACGAGGATCAGAGAGAGCAGATGTGGCCATTGCCAGTGGAACTGCAAGACAAGCTCTACGGTAGTGGCGAGAGTCTCAGGATGACCGCCGCTTTTTTCGAGAAAATAATGGTTACTGTCTGACTGTGTACGCAGAAGAAGAAGAAGAATGCCCGTGCGGTACCGGTAAAATGATCGCCGAACATCTGCTGCAGAACTGCCCGACATACGAGGATCAGAGAGAGCAGATGTGGCCATCACCAGTGGAACTGCAAGACAAGCTCTATGGCAGTGGCGACAGCCTCAGGATGACTGCCGCTTTTTTCGAAAAAATAATGGTTACTGTCTGACTGCGTACGAAGAAGAAGAAGAAGAAGAAGAATAGGTGGTACCTCAGTCTGTTGTGGCCTGTGCGGAGTCTGAAGACCACGACCTGCTCTCTTTTGTTCAACTGGTAATAGGCATCATTTTTTGTGTAGCCAGTATGTTCTGTTTCCCATTTGGCCATGTATCTGGCCCTAATAAACCTTTTGGACTCTTCGTATGTCATACTAGAATCTGGTTGTGGTAGTCTTGCACCTTCATTTAAAGTCAGTCTGTCTGCCTCCTCGTTGCCTTGGATGTTACAGTGGGATGGAACCCACTGAACCACTACTCTTTTTGGTGCGGACTGCTGGCATAGTTGACAGAGTACTGCTATTAAATCATTAAGTTCAGTATTTTTCTGGCTTTTTAGTGCTATAACCACGGCCAGTGCATCTGTAAACAGAACTATCTGGCTTTCATTCCTTTCGCCTGTCAGCATTGCTTTTACTGCAGCCTCTGCCTCGACTCTGAAATTGCTTGAGTATTTTCCAGTTGCCACTGACAGTGTTATTTTTCTACCATTTGTTAGGCTCAGGAATACCCTTTCCCCTCCATTCTGTGTTGTGTTTGTTACAGAACCGTCTGTGTATGCATGGGTCCAGTCCATGCTTGGGTAGTTTTTCGCTATGTACCTCAGGGTTATGTCTCTTCTTTCTTTTTCAGTCTGACTGTTCTTGTTTCCAATACCTGGTATATTTTCTACCACCTCCGGAATGATGTGCTGCTTCCGTGTGGGTTTGCGTACATTAGGGATGGGCTTTGGTGTTGTTAATGTGTTCATAGGGTCTTCGTTCATCTTTGCTTTGGATATTTCTGCAAAGTTTCTCCGCTTTAGTTTCCCATTTCCAAATCTATTTAGTCTCTGATGCATTGGATGGTCTGTCAGTCTTCTGAGTTTCTCTGCTTGCTGCTGGGCTCTGCAGTCTCTTCTGTCGGTCTTGGATTGCAGATTTGTAATCTTTTCAAGTTCTACAATTGGCGTTGACTTCATGCCTCCTGTTATAACTCTCATGGCTTGGTTTTGAAGTTTGCTAATTTTATCAAAGTTCGCCTTTGCTGCTGTTGTCCATGCCGCAATGCCCTACTCGAGAACTGGTCTCACTCTTCCAGTGTACAGTTTCTTTAGTATACTTTCGTCTGCTCCCCAGCTTGTGCCAGCAATTTTCCTCATGATTGCCATTCTTTGTCTGGCTCTCATTCGGTTTCTCTCGATCTGACTTTTCCATGTCATGCGCCGATCAAATGTGAGCACCGCTTATGATTGTGCAGTTCGATCCAAGCGCGACAATGCCACGTTGGGAATTCGTGGACAGCGTTAGTATTAAAGTCCGCCTAGCATTCTGTTCTTTAGTGCAGTTCGCTTTTTCTGCGCCTCAGTAGTGGTGCTCTTCTCATCGATGCGAACACGTGTGACGGCAGTGTGCTAGACTGAGTCATTTGTAGCACGTAGATCTCGGGAGGCGACATCAATGGATAAACTGTTCAAATAAACATTCAGGGATTTTTTGTAACGTTTCTTCTGTTTCGCGCCCACTCTCCACAGCATGTCCTGAGCTCATCGCGCAACAGTTGCTTAGTGAGGCACTCATCGGGCGTGCGAACATGCTCAGTCCATCTGATCTGGGCTCTCTGGATGCATTGCAGTCTCAACTGCTTAGAAATAGAGTTGGGCACTATATCCTTCCTACCGATCCTGAGCAGCCTGTGGAGACGGCTCACCTGGAAAAATGTGAGTTTTCTGAACTGCCTGCTATAGACTGCATAGAAACTGTTTACTGTGGTTCTACTTATATCCAAGTGGTACTGAGGAATTTGCGTATGGTCCTTCCTGGTTGTTGAGTAAAGGTAGGATTATCAACAGAATCACCATTAAGAGTGTCGATCTCCGCCTCATTGGCCCGGTTGCTGTAACACGGATGTACTGTGTAGACGTGATTAGGGGTATTGGAAGTGAGAGAGCTGACGCTCTAGCAAAAGATGGCAGCAAAAAGGCACAATTTAATCATCGAGTACCATACAGAGAGATCAAGAACATCATCAGAAATCAGTATATACACCAATGGAGAGAAGACAGAAACATAAGCAGTACAACAGAGCCAATTCACCAACTCAAAAGAAATCAACAAACTACCTTATTTCCCCTGAGAACTGGACACTGTAGACTACTAGAACATCTTTACCGACTAAAGATCTCACACACCGATGAATGCCCATGTGGAACAGGGGGCCAGCATTCTGAACACATTCTACAGGAATACTCACTCTACTGGGAAATGAGATACCAGACCTGGTAAGACGGTGCGGAGCTGTGAAAAAAGCTGTGGGGCAGCCGCTATGACCTGGTGAAGACTTTAGACTTCATCATGGCGACTGGCTTGCAGATAAAGCGTGACAAAAAGATCAAAATGCAAAGAAGAAAAAAGATGAGGGGTATTGGTTAGTGCGCTGACCCTGACGTTAAGCAGAGGGTGCTAGATAAAAGTTGTGTTTTTGTTCTCAAACTATTTTTGAAAGACCGATTCCACACAAACATTGACTGTACATTGATTGTACTTGACTTTGTCCTTCCATTTGTGTTGTTATGCGGCATTATGATCTGACGTTTCTATTCTTGGTCTAAGTGTGTTATTTTTGTATTATTATTCCCGTGTTGTGGTAGGATTTATAATGTATCATCTATCGATCAGCCACGTAGTCTGCTTCGCGCGTTATAATCAGATGTTTGTGTTGTATAAGCACACAATGGTCACTGATCCTCCCTCTCGTTTGCTATGTACGCGGCACGGCATATGAAGCATGCATTTATAATATCAGTAGTTCTTATTATAGTGCGGGAGACTGACATCGAGGTTCTCTCGAGGGCTAACATGCCCAGCATCCATGCACTGCTAGAAAAAGCACAACTAGAATGGACCGGACACCTCGTCCGTATATCAGACGAATGGCTCCCAAAGAGGCTTCTCTATTGCGAGCTCAGAGAGGGATGGCGCGAGCGAGGGCGCCCAAAGAAACGTTTTAAAGACGGTCTGAGGGACTCACTGAAAATTTGCCAGATAGATGTCGACACCTGGGGATGTCTTGCGCAAAACAGATCTGACTGGAGAAGCGCAGTCAAAGCGGGTGTAGCTACCAGCGAAGACCACCGTGTTGTTAATGCCCAGAGGAAGACGCGAGACCCGGAAATCACAAACAGCGGGACCACCAACACCTTCTACAGACCTCGTGTGCCCGTTATGCAGCAGATGTTTTCGTGCCCGCATTGACCTGTTCATCCACATGTGCACCCACACTCAACATGGAAATCTGTGACTAAGATGATGTCGGCTATTAAGTTCTCATTATATCTTTCTTGGTGGCACTAACGTAGCTTCTGTACATTAAATAAGAACCAAGTCTAACACTGGTAGCAAAGATCAGATAAGAAAAGCAATGATGTGGTAAGATAATAATACTTTAAAAGAAATCTATGTTTACCTGGAACGCCTACAGTTCCTCACTAATATGAAGAAAAAAACATTCCTTCTAAAACTCTCCTTTGCTAATGACTGCCCCATTTAGATTTGTTCAAAATTAGACTTGGAATTTTCAGCGTCGTGCACTAATTTTGGTTTGTGAAATCAACCAGAAGAAAACAGGAATAATATTGCAACGTGTTCAGGTCACGCTTACCACGAACGAAATATTACTGTGCATGGCCAACATCTTCAATCAGTTGAAAGCTGTACCTTGCTATGTACTCTGACCAGAGGAGACAATATCGCATCTGAGGTACTCACCAGTATTGTCAAGGCAAAAGCTGTTTTTGGAAGACTACGAGCAAATGTTTGTAGCCGACAATGAATCAGTGTTGCCACAAAGATAAAAACATGTGTGTGATGTGATGCTAATCACTCTTATGTACGTGGAAACAAATGCTAGACATGTCAGAAAATTCAACAATGTCCACGTGATCTGTTTCTGAGTATTTCTAGCACGTGGTGGCTTCTGCGGCTGACTCTTATCAGCACTATGTTGTCCGTGAATAGAAGATGATTGAGGCGTCAGCTATCAACATTGGATCCAAAACCCCTCCAGTCGCAACAATTGATTGATGATTCCAGGCAGGTGTAGAAGAGGTTCGGTGAGATAGAATCCCATTCTTGTATTGGACCCACAACTGAGTGCTAAAATTGATGTAAGGAGGTAGTACAATTTTTGTATCGGTGGTAAGCACTTTGATGTAGCCAGGATAGGTGCCTTATTCCATTAGCGAATGTCATACAAATTGTAGCTCTACAGAACCAAATGTTTTGTTGTTGTTGTTTGTTTGTTTTGTGTGTGTTTTTTTCAGTCAATGAAGGTGACGATGAAAGGTGTTTGATATTCTCGGGCATTTCGATAAGACGACACCAGGTTGAGATATGGTCCAATACACTGTAAGAACGCCGAATGCCAGTTTTCTTGAATTGGTTGCGTGTTATCGAGGGTGGGACGAACTCTTGTAAGAATGCATTTCGTGAAGCGTTTGTAAAGGATCGTGAGAAGAGTAGTAGGAAGATACATACCAAGGTCTTCTTTGTCTCCTTTTTTGTGTAAGAGCAGCGTCTTAGAAAAACAGTGAACAAAAGCTAGACTGAGTGGTTGTCCGCAAGCGTGGAAGTCATTTGCAGTGATGTCATACTGGCTGGGTCATTTTCGAGATGGCATATTTTCAAGGACTTTCTAAGGATAGGATATCTCAGTTCAGTTCAGTTCTTTCCGTAACCTATCAGGTCGTTGGCGCACACTTGAAGACACTCCCACAATCCCACGCCATCTCTCTCTCTCTCTCTCTCTCTCTCTGTCCGCTGCCGCCAGTCATGCCTCACCATGACGATGGTTTGGCCCCTCAGTGATGTCCCCGTCCATTCTTTCCTGGTACGGAACCATGCAGTATCGAATTTGTAATTCCGTTGTACCTTGTGATGTGCCCATACCAAGACATCTTTCGCCTTTTGATAGCTGTGAACATATCATCAAAGGCCCAATTGCGTTGTCCACTACTCGTCGTATTTCTACGTTCGTGACACGATCCTTATATCTAACATTTAAGAGTCTTCTAAAGCACCTCATTTCCATTGCATGTATTCTACACTGGATATCCGCAGTAATGGTCCAAGACTAAAAAATACACAAATATTGAGAGCACCAATGAGCGAATTAGTCTAACTTTTATGTTGGGGGCGAACTATTCTGGCAATTATCTCAGGCTGCGAGCCTTCGTCACTGATCAATGATACCAGATACTTGAACCGGTGTACAGCTTCGTAGGACATCTGGAAGAGGGAAAAGTTAGGATGTGAGGGGGATTGGAGGAGGATCTGAATATTGAACAGTTCAGTATAATAATATTTCATGATTGCATTCACGCCCAGCCTCGATGTTGTGCAGGTTCCATCTGAAGCTTTTAGACAAGGAATGACTGGATGAAGTTGAGCTTAGATCCCGAGATGCGCATTTGATGGTGCTTCGAGAATCTGGAGCAGCTAGGAGACGCTTTGGTGAACACTCGGCGTGATCTTTGTAAAGTTGTTGACGGCAGATTTTGCTTCCAGTGTTGAAAGCTATATGGGTCGCCAACAAACGAGTCGTCTTAAGCCGTCTCTCTAACCATCTGTTTGACAGGTGATATTCGACTTGCCGTGTGGGTGAAACTGATCATGTGATATTGTTCGACTAGGTTATTAAGCGAACCTAAACTAAAATAAAGCATTTTCAAAAAGTAACTTACATGTGACTAGGTGAGTATTAAGACTGAGAACGTAAACAGGACACTTCAAGGTGTGAAAAGACTTCCTGATTTAATAATATAAGATCGTTAAATAATATAATAAAATATATATAATAGATGTAAACAGCTATTTATCAAACAAGTTTGTAAAAGCATAACTAAGAAATGGCAGGAAATTATGATTGATTCGTGGAATGAGAAGAGAAATGAATGATAACAAGCGTACTTAAGTATGAGAAAATGTACGATGATAAAGATAAGAAATTGCATTGAAGAGCCAGGCATACGAAAATAATGTTATATCTGACTCAATGTTCTCGAGGTAAGGTGTTTGCCTCGGGTGCCGGGGGTCGCTAGTTCGAATCACGGTGGAGACCGGGATTTTTTATCACATGTATTTTCTGTTTAAAAAATTCTCTTAATTTCTGAGTAGTGAGATCGGACTCCCGTGTCAGTGTCAAGCACGTCAAAAATTCTTTGGCAGTTGGAATTGAAAAGAGTAGGCTTAAAGGCCGCTGCCATGACAAAATTCAAGTTAAAAATATGTGCAAGTTATTTGTACCTTTCCCAAGGTGGTTTGTTAAGAGCAGCTATAGATGGCGCCTGACAGGCTGCGGGTATACTTTGCTTTAGTGTTTGAGTCTATTTAGATGGACTCGCACATCGGTTAAATCACCCTCCAAGAAACTGGTTGTGTACAGACCCTGTAGAGTCTTCTAAACCGGTATAAAGACGTTAAGTTAAATGCAAATATCTTTAAGCTTGCTGGTTGTTTTCATTGTTGTTTGCTCTGTTCTGTTGCTAAGAATCTACTTCACTGCACTCCGGGCATACCCATAGGGGCTCAGTCTCCTTAGAAAGCAAAGTGTGTGGATACCCCGGTACTGATGATTCATGCAGCTCGTTGGATGTACACGCTTCTCCTCCGTCCTATTTTGCGCACCACTCCACTTGAACGTCGTTCGATTTCAAAGCTCTGCAGTATGTGAATTGCTGATAAATCTATTGCGGTGTCATCTTTCAACAGGTGGTCATTAGAAGACTTCAAAATTTCACTCCAATCCATATATAGTGTACCCATAAATGGTGCCCGTGAAGCCAGGATGTCCGGAGTGGTCTGTTGGGGTCTTTGTGTATGACAAGGACAAAAATAGCACCACTGCCTCACAGAGAGCATTTCGTAAGAGGCGACTAACTGTGACATGACATACCATCGACCATGGTTAGGTAGTTTGTTTAGAGCAGCATAGATTGCGCCTAACAGGCTGCGGGTCTAATTTGCTTTAGTGTTTTAGTCTATTAAGATGGATTCACTCCTCGGCTAACCACTCTCCGTAAGCGCTTGTCCCAACGCAGCAGAGTATTAAGCTGCTCAAGCCTAGCCCACTAAGCAGGAAACCCTTCTCCCGGCTACATCCAGCTCATACCAGAGCTGGGACCTGCACAGGACCACCCATCCCTGTAGAAGTAAAGGTCGATTAAGAACTAAGAAAGTATGTCAGTTCTTTCGTTGGCTGAACCCCAGCATGATTTGGGCAGTGGCTCCACACCAACCAATGCAGATGTGAGGTCTCTGCAGTTACCACCGACTTATGCCTTAACCAGGCCTTCTGTACCTTCCGAAGAAAAAATGTGAGTGTCTGACACGATGACTGCCGTTGTTAAAGAGATCTCAGATAGTCGTCTAAGAGGTGCAGTGACTGCTTCCATCTCCATTCTCTTACTAGAGGTGCTTGTTCTGTATTCCCCGCTCTGCTCAGCATCAACCTCACCTCCCACGCTAGCAGAGAAGCCTTAACCAGATATCTCACCGCGTAGCACCGATCTATCGGTATATATGACATCACTATTCTGAGTGTTAGCATTGATCAGTTGGTTAACCTTGAGCTCTGCCGTCCTGTCGCATCACTATCTGCACTCCCTGCCTATGGTTTTAATGACGTGGTAATTTGTTATTCTATACAGTCTCCTTCTCGCTAGCCAATTCTATAAATAGTGCTGACCTATTATTCTCACTTCACTATCGTCTCAACTGTGGTCGGCTGTCCAATTGTTCTCTTTGACTGTTTCTCTATGGTGTTCCTATATTGATTCTTGATCCATTGATGTCAAATGCGTTATTGTGCTTGTCGCTTCTCTGTGGTAACTAGCATATAGTCGACTTGTGTCAATTTATATATGGATGCCTCGGATAGATTTTCCATCATGCACCTCGTCTTCAAAATCAGTTTCTCTAGAGCATCACATAACCAGTGACATCTACTTACTTACTTAGTCGCTCCTCTTCTACCGTGAGGTGTAGAGGTTTGCCAAAGAGAACGCCACACTGCTCTATCCGCCGTCTTTTTCCTGGCCTCTTTCCAATCCAGCCCTCTATCACTTAGGGACTGTCGTATGTTGTCTTCCCAACGTACTTTGGGACGTCCTCGGGGTCTGCGTCCTTGACTTTTGATCTCCCATGACCGCTTTGGTATCCGATCTTCTTCCATTCTACAGACATGGCCAAACCACTGTAGTTGGGACTGCTCCACTCGTGTCTGCAGGGGTTGAACTTCAAGACTGCTACGTATTGTCTGGTTACGGATTTTGTCCCTTTTCGTCACCTGAACCACCTTTCTTAGGTACCTCATTTCTGAAGTTTGTAATTGCCTTTCTTGGGCTGTAGTCATTGCCCATGACTCACATCCATATGTCAGGACAGGCACATAGGTCGAGCAGTATACATCCATCTTTGTTTTCCTGCTTATTTATCTTCTACTGAGGAAACCTCTGTTTACTGCATGACCAGGGACATCACCATTCTGAACAGGTTTCAACCATTCACACTTTAACCTTGACAGTGTGAGGATGCCCAGTCCGTAATCTACAAATGTACACAAAATGTTCACTAATATAGACATAGCTATAGAGTCTTCATGCACTGATGCCTTTTCTATGGTGTATTGAAATCCTTCAAATCGTTTCTAATGTATGCCGCTCCCAGCTACTTGATGTGGCAACACTATACTCCATCGGGGCCTGGAGTCGTGTTCTTGCTGGAGCGTTTAATATACGCTACTTCTGCTCTAGTTAGGACTTGTATTCTTTGCATTGATCGTATGATGTATGTGCTATAGCGTCTGAAGGGTGTTATCATTACACACCCCTGTTATAAATTCTTCCCATCTCTCGTTTCTAGATTAGTTCGCCTAGGTTTTCAAACAATACGTTTTTTTCCCCATCGCATTAATTTCGTCGACATTTTTAAGCCGTCTCTTTGAAGCTTTCCGCCACTCTTCTGTTGCCATTTTCTTTTCTTGTCATGTCCGTTCTACTGATTGATTTCATCAGGATGGTTGGACAAAAATAGTTATAGTGGCCCTGCGTCAAATTGTCTGAGGCAGTTTATGTAAAACACTATCCTGGTCATGCACCTGATATCTAAAAAAAAAACACAACCTGGCTATGTTTCCTATGCCTGGTGGGGTTTCCCTTCACGATAAGGACCGCACGTAGCAGGTGGTCACACATTTATTTCAGATACTTTCGCAAAAATAAAATAATTAACACATTTAAACTAAAGGAATACAAATAAAAGTATTTCGCTTTAAACTACCTAACTATTATATCGAAATTTTAGTGCACTTCTACTGATGGCAGATCCGCCCTAAAGTACCCAAGGTCCTCTCTAAAGGTGCATTTCTCTGATCAGCTGGTTGGGCTGGAGCAGAACAGGTTAAACTGGTCAGGTTGCAGTTGGTTGTCTCGAGCACGGGTTGTCCAACGGATGACTAGCTTGTTCGTTTCAGGGTTGCCAGTGTTGTTCTGTAGCTCGAGCGAATCTTGAACCTAGTGGGCGATTTTCCATGTATTTTTTGTTGTTGCCGCGCCGGTACAGCAAAGTGATTGCTGGGCTCCAGCGTTGTCTTTCCATCTGGCGCTGTTACATAAGTGATAGGCACATGAGACGGCGCTCGAGCGAGCCATGTGTTGTCCTTAGCTGGATCACCATGACTTTTATCAGAGACCAGGTTTTACTTCTATGTCACAGTGCTGGTAGGAAAACTGAATCTAACAAGGTCTGCTCGTAGTTAACGTAACTTAATGTTTTTTAAAATGGTTTAGAAGACCCTGCAGAGTCTGTATACAACCAGTTTCCTTTACATGACCTTGCTCTAAAAGCTATGCGCATCCATTTTATTATTAAATGCATTAATTGTCCCTGTCTCCACTACTTCCCGTGGCAATGTATTCCAAGTATTCACCACTCTCTGACTAAAACAATAATTCCTAATATCTCATATGGACCTTTCTTTAGTTAATTTATAGCTATGCTCTCTTGTTCTTGTAGGTGGTTGTATTTTGAAAAAAACTTGTTATAGTCAAATGTATCCGTTCCTTTGAATATTTTATAAACCTGTATTGTGATCTCGAATTCTTCCCTTTTGTAAGTCACTGTAGGTCGGTTTTTCTTAGTCTTTCCTCATAACTGTAATTCTGAAATCCCACTATCAGCTTTGTCGCTTTTTTTTGGTATCCTTTCCAGCATCTTTATATCCCCTCTATGATAAGGAATCCACGCTTGTACACAGTACTCCAATGTAGGTCTAACTAATGATTTAAACAGTTAGACTATCACTTCCTTTGTCCTATGTTTAATATTTCTTTTTACCTACCTGGACGTGTTCATTACCTGTATGATCTATTAAAACCCCTAGGCCCCTTTCCTTTTCTATCATTCTAAAAATTGTTTTCGAATTTTATCTAAATGCGACCTCAATTTATGCACTTCTGTTTTAGATGAGACACTATTGCATAGTTTCCATCGTCGACTCCATGCATGCAGATAAAAGGTTGGGCGAGATGTCACGCTGTCAATTATATTTATCCGTGGCGATACTTGTCATTATTCGATGGTTTGTTATTTATTAAAATTGGGCTCTTTTCAGGATGTGGTATCCGTATGTTAGTGTGACCCTATTCCTTGTAGGACTTATATCAGCCACTGTACCTCAGTCTGAATATGTTAAACAATTCAAGATAGAACGCGATCAAGAACGTTATGAACCTACTTGGGCTTCGCTAGATAAGAGACCCATTCCTCAGTGGTACGATGAGGCAAAGATAGGTATCTTACTTCACTGGGGTGTGTTTTCCGTTCCGAGCTATGTTGGTGAATGGTTCTGGTACTGGTGGCAGGGTCGTTACCCCGAGAGCAGCGTAGTTCAGTTCATGTATGACAACTACAGACCTGGATTCACCTATTCTGACTTCGCACCCCAGTTTACAGCAGAGTTCTATAATCCAAACCAGTGGGCAGACATCTTTAATGCATCTGGAGCAAAGTAAGTAGTTGTATGACAGTGGACGTGTGTTTCTATTAATATACGTTAACATTTATATTGTGTACACATATAGATACATTATCATGTCAACGTTATTCTTATGTCCCCCTAGAGAAAAGTGAGTTATTCACTCCTGTATTCCATGAATTACGAACAAACAAGTAAATATTTATTATTTAGTAACGTTTTTCGGCACAAGTTTTTAGTTATACTAAGACATGTTTTTTGTTGTAGGGAAAGGGGGGGGGGGCTGTTGTCAAAATTTGATAGATTAACAAGTTGCACTAGTGTAAGCTGGGTACACAACTACAGCTCTTTATGTTATGAGGAAGTTGGTTAAAATAGGAGAAATAGAAGTCCACGCAAACGGTCATCAGTCAAGTTCAAATAGGAGAAATATAAGTCTAGGCAAACGGCCAGCAGTCAAGTTCAAATAGGAGAAATAGAAGTCCCGGCAAAGGGTCAGCAGTCAAGTTCAAATAGGAGAAATAGAAGTCCAGGCAAACGGTCAGCAGTCAAGTTTAAATAGGAGAAATAGCAGTCCACGCAAACGATCAACAGTCGTGAAACGTTAAATTAAAACTTGTAAAAATATAATATGAAAAGATCCCGAAATATCAATGGCAAAAACGAAGACGTTATAAGGAATCAAAATAACCCGATTTAACGTTGGACATAAACGACCTATTTGATGTCAAAAGAAGTGGCAAACCCCACCTGCTTAGTCATTATGAAGGTCCAGACATACTAAAGTATGACGTAGAAAGAGCCATATGATGAGACAAAGTACAGCTGCGGGTCTTGACAAGATAACAACAGATGCTGAAAACATTGTACAACTTGGGCAATGATACTATTACGTAGCTATACAACATCTACAAAATGGGATAAATCTCCGAAGACCTGACAACTTCAGTTTGCTTTGCCCCAAAACAATTTTTTTTTAACACTAAATTGTGACGACTATACAACTATACGCTTAATGAGTCAAATCACTAAGATCATCACCACCGGGTGGTCAGTCTGGAGATTGGTTGTAAGGTTGTCTGAGTATGTCTCTCCATTTGCCCCTATCCTCTACAGCTCTCTTCATTGCAGCATAAGTTCGTACTTTAATATCCCAGCATGCCTGAGATGTGAAGGTGAGTCGTGGTCACCCCAGTCCTCTCTTTCCTTGAATCTTGCCCTCTAGTATCTTTTGTAGAAGACTTTCATGTCTCATATTGTGACCCAGCCAATCTTGCCCTCTAGTATCTTTTGTAGAAGACTTTCATGTCTCATATTGTGACCCAGCCAATCTTGTCCTCTAGTATCTTTTGTAGAAGACTTTCATGTCTCATATTGTGACCCAGCCAATCTTGTCCTCTAGTATCTTTTGTAGAAGACTTTCATGTCTCATATTGTGACCCAGCCAATCTTGCCCTCTAGTATCTTTTGTAGAAGACTTTCATGTCTCATATTGTGACCCAGCCAATCTTGCCCTCTAGTATCTTTTGTAGAAGACTTTCATGTCTCATATTGTGACCCAGCCAATCTTGCCCTCTAGTATCTTTTGTAGAAGACTTTCATGTCTCATATTGTGACCCAGCCAATCTTGCCCTCTAGTATCTTTTGTAGAAGACTTTCATGTCTCATATTGTGACCCAGCCAATCTTGCCCTCTAGTATCTTTTGTAGAAGACTTTCATGTCTCATATTGTGACCCAGCCAATCTTGCCCTCTGTTACTGTTTGCCCCAAATTTGTGAACTTCTTTACTTGTTCGATTATTTCTACCTCGATGGATATATTTATGTGTCTATGATGCGTAGATATTACCAAAGTCTTTGTCTACGATGTGTTTTTTATCATGCTAAGATCTTTGGCAGTGCTATTAATTTATCAAGCAGTATTTGCAACGTTGCTACTGATCCTCCCACTATCGCTTGGTCATCGGCAAATTTGATGGCATTAACTTTCATACCATTAACTCTGACACACCTATTATAACTTCGCATAACCTTGGTCATCGGCAAATTTGATGGCATTAACTTTCATACCATTAACTCTGACACACCTATTATAACTTCGCATAACCTTGGTCATCGGCAAATTTGATGGCATTAACTTTCATACCATTAACTCTGACACACCTATTATAACTTCGCATAACCTTGGTCATCGGCAAATTTGATGGCATTAACTTTCATACCATTAACTCTGACACACCTATTATAACTTCGCATAACCTTGGTCATCGGCAAATTTGATGGCATTAACTTTCATACCATTAACTCTGACACACCTATTATAACTTCGCATAACCTTGGTCATCGGCAAATTTGATGGCATTGACTTTCATACCATTAACTCTGACACACCTATTATAACTTCGCATAACCTTGGTCAGTCATCATTATCTCAGAATATGCGTTATAAAGACTCGGTGAAAGCAAGCAGCCCTGTCGTACACCCTGTTTTATGCAAACTGGATCAGTGAGACCTTCTGTGATTAAAAAATCGCCTCTTATTGTAATACAGGTTCTTGATTAACTTAATGAGTGTTCTTTCTATACCTATTTGATGCAAAATCTTTAATAGTTTGCTCCTTGGAACTCAATCAAAGGCTTTTTCTTAGTCAATAAAACATAAACAATGTACGTCCTTGATCGATCATTCTTTCTGCTTGAAGCCGTAATGATGCGATGGCAACCCATGTACCTCTGACCTTGCGAAAACCAAAGTGGTTATCTTTAAGTACCTCCTCTATTTTCCCATCAATTCTGATATGACTAATCTTCAAAAGAATTGTAGATGTGTGTGTTATCAAACTAATCGTTCGGAATTGGCCGCATTCGATAGCATTTTATTTTTTTGGCAAAGGAATTAATATTGCAGTAGTGTTATCTTTTGGCCACATTCCCTTGATGTAAATGCCATTAACATTTCACTGAGAAACTCTTGAAAATGTTACATCAAATTACAAATAAAATAGAGAAGTGACTGAACAACAGTTTGGTTATCGAAAAAAACAAATTCACGGCACCATAGAAGCCATATTCTGCATTAGAATGTTGGCTGAAAAATATATATTCGTAGAAGTCCTAAACACTTTTTTGGTCTGCTTCATAGACTACAAGAAAGCATTTGGCAAAGTACAACATGAACAGCTAATTGCATGCTTCCAGGAGATATAATTCTATGTGAACGATATCAGACTCAATGATGACTTGTACGGGGAGCAACTATACTGGTCCGAAATAAGTTATGGTTCACTTACAAAATCTCACCGTACAAAAATGTAAAATGTGAGAAGTCCATTATATTTAATTAAAGTTTTGTTCCGTTATTTGGACATCAGAGTGCGGCTTTCATGGGAAATTGCTGGTTAATGGCCAGTAACGTACATGGGCGCAATGTGCATTGATACAAGCTAGGCAACTATGCCTCATGGATAAAAAATCGACCTTCTGAATATATGTTCTGAGTATTCGTCTGCCACTCCTGTAGACGGTTTTGAAACAATTGGTTCAGGCATGGCCATCTGTAATAGATATATGGCCATGTTCAGGTCACCGCCTAGTAGGTGGTTAACTCTTGCTGAGCGTCACAGAGATGCTCAAAATGATTGAAATCAGGTGAGTAAGCTCGCCAGTAAGTTTCATTTGACATGGACCCGCCTGTGGGGTCCAGGGGACTCTTCAAAGATGAGTCCAGGTTCACAATGGCATTTAATAATGTCAGAATTCAGATGGGGTGACGGCCTAAAAAGCGCTTTCAAGATGTATGTCACAGTTATAGAGCATGATTGCTATGAAGATGGTGTAACAGTTCCAGTCCGAGCATGAGCGTTTAGGGCAGGCGTAATGTGGTCGGCGACTCTGAGAACAAAGGTACCTGAATGTGTGCCAAGGTCACTCATCGTCTCTATACTAAGTTAACAGGGGAAAACGGGGTTGGGGGAAAGAATGTGTTTACAGGTAAGAGGCTAGGTGCTGACCACTGGCGTTCCGATTTGGGTAGTGGGATGAGTGACAGACAAGAGGCCATCCCACAGAGCCATCCCCTAGAGATCCATTGGACTGCTCTGATACTGCTTGAGAATATATAATACTAGACAAAGTTTAGCTCAAGCACAGACTGGACATGGATAGAGAAAGAGAGAGAGAGAGAGAGAGAGAGAGAGAGAGAGAGAGAATTTAGCTAGAAGTCTGTATAGCTCGCGGACAATAGAAGAGTGATTGATAGGCTGTTTTTACTAATATGTGAGAACAGGGTCGCTGAACCAGCATTCGCCTTCGAGTCTTGGCCAGTCGCTCTATAAGGTGTGTGTTGGCGCCCTGTGTCTAAGAGAGATCTAGATGTATGTGTGGTGTGTGTAGACACCGAGGGAACGATGTATGTTTTGAAGAGTTACGCAAGTGTACAGATCGACTAGGTGAGATCTAAATGTATGTGTGGTGTGTGTAGACACCGTGTGAACGAGGTATGTTCTGAAGAGTTACACCAGTGTACAGATCGACTAGGAAGGATCTTGATGTGTATGTAGACACCGAGGGAACGATGAATGTTCCAAAGCGTATGTATACGCAGATCGATTGAGTGTGTGATAATATGTGAGTATACGTTGAATATATTGAATGTATTATGTCCAGATCACCCGCCTGAGGGGATCTGAGTGTTACAGAATACGAACATGAGGACGAGCTTTTGAGAGTGTGTTGACGGGGAGGGGAGTGTGCGGCTAGAATTGGGTTGGATTAGTTAGGAGCAACATCAAAAGCTTATGCTTGTAAACTCCATGTATCTATTTAGATAAGATTGTATTTCTTATATTGTTGTAATTTCATCGCACTGACTTTAATAATTGTTGTACGGGTATGATATAATAAATATGCCACCTGGTGTGTGCTATGGTAATTGCTGTGTGTGGTCGTGAATGATGTGGATGAGTGTGGTAACATTATAGACAGTGGAAACCTGGACTCTGCTACGATGACTCAGTCGTGGTATTGTGGTGGCTGTGACATGAAGTGCAGAACAACTCTGCATCGTGATGAAGGAAACCTGACAGGCATTATCTACAGGGATGATGTTCTTCAGACTCTTGCACTGACATATCTTCAGACTAAGGGGCATGGTGCCTTGCTTAAAGATGACAACGTCCGTCCCAGAGATGTTCGTGTTGTTAATGACTTCCTCCAGTAGCAACACGTCACCAGAATGGACTGACTAGCTTACTCACTTGATCTCAACCCTACTGAGCATCTCTGTGACGTCTTGGGGGGGGGGGGGGGGGGGATCTACAAGAGCTTGCCATCCACCCAGTGGTGACCTGATCCAATTGTTTCAAAACTTCCCGCAGAAGTGGCAAGCGATCTCCCAGCACACTATCAGAAGGTTGATTTTATTTATGAGACATCGCTGTCTAGCTTGAATGAACCGGTGAGGGTCACACACATTGAGACATCGTTGTCTGACTTGAATGAGCCTGTAAGGGTCACACATATTGAGACATCGCTGTCTCGCTTGAATGAGCCTGTGAGGGTCACACACATTACTGACTATTAACCAGCAATTTCGTATGAAACTGTCGCACGCATTGTCCAAATTGCAGAAGAACAACATGAGCAGTATTTCAGACAGAAGGGTGTGTCTTATTAAACAGCAATTTCTCCCAGACAGGTTTGTTCTTCTTCATAAAACTATCACACTAAGAGGTTCAAATGACGGAACAACAATTTGAATAAATGTAATTGACTTCTCATTTTGCAATTTTTGTGTACGGTGAGATTTTCTAAGTGACTCTTAACTTATTTTGAGTAGTAAATTACAACATTTGGGAATCAAGACGATGAGCAGCGCATGACCTGCATCGGTCAGCGACCCATAGCTGACTGCTAGCGTCAGGGCCCACGAACCAGAGAAATACATTTTAAGAGCTACTGTAATTATTAATCAGCGCAGTAAGTATATGTCATTTACATGTTTTTCTCGAGTGGTCTGCCGGGGTCTTTGTGTATTCACTTCAGTTCTTCAAGTTCTATCTCGGCATCGAAGGTCAGCTGCAATGGATCTCCAGTGTGAAATGGTTCTCTTGTCGCAATGGTGCAATCTGAAAGTCTTTTTCTGGTCGATCTCCTGATATCTACCCACTTAAAACTTTGTCTGCCTCTTGAACGACTGACTTTCACCCTAGCCTCTAGTATGGTCTTCAACAAGGAAGTGTGTCTTGTTATATGACCAAAATAACGTAACTAGGTAACCCTGATTTCGGTCAATAATTCTCTTTCTACGCCCAACTATTTCAACACCTCCAAATATGTTTTCTTCTTTTTCCAAGAACTGCGTCCTAATCCTCTATATACCCACATTTCGAAGGCTTCAATGCTCTTTTCCAATTTTGTGTATTACAAAGACAATAATAGCACCACTGCCCCACAGAGAACATGCCATAAGAGGCGACTAACAGTGGTACGTGGCAAAACACCGTCCCCCTTCCCCCTCCCACAAGAAACTGGTCTGCAGAGTCTTCTAAGCCAGTATAAAGTCGTTAAGTAAGTTATGTCATTAAAAAAAAAAAAATGATCAATGGCTCCATTTATACAATTTCACAAGTATCAGAATGAATTTATGTTGAAAACTCAGAAGACTGACTGACCATCCAATGCATAAGAGACTAAACAACTTTGGAAATGGGAAACTAAAGTGGAGAAACTTTGCAGAAATAGCCAAAGCAAAGATGAGCGAAGACCCTATGAACGCATTAACAACACCAAAGCCCATCCCTACTGTACGCAAACCTACCTGGAGGCAGCATTAATTTCCAGAGGTGGTAGAAAACATACCAGGTATTGGAAACAAAAACAGCCAGACTGAAAAAGAAAGAAGAGATACAACCATGAGGTACATAACGAAAAACTACACAAGCATGGACTGGACCCATGCATACACCGACGGCTCTGCTCTGTAACAAACACAACACAGAACGGAGGGGCAGGGGTATTCCTGAGCCTACCAAATGGTAGAAAAATAACACGGTCAGTGGCAACTGGAAAATACTCAAGCAATTTCAGAGCGGAGGCAGAGGTACTGAGGGCTGCAGTAGAGGAAATGGTGACAAGCAAGAGAAATGAAAGCCATATAGTCCTGCTTACAGATGCTCTGGCCGTAGTCACAGCACTAAAAAGCCAGAAAAATACTGAACTTAATGATTTAATAGCAGTACTCTGTCAACTATGCCAGCAGTCCGCACCAAAAAGAGTAGTGATACAGTGGGTCCCATCCCACTGTAACATCCAAGGCAATGAGAAGGCAGACAAACTGGCAAAAGAAGGTGCAAGACTACCACAACCAGAACCTAGTGTGACATACGAAGAGTCAAAAAGGCTTATTAGAGCTAGATACATGACCAAATGGGAAACAGAACATACTGGCTACACAAAAAATGATGCCTATTACCAGTTGAACAGAAGAGAGCAGGTCATGGTCTTCAGACTTCGCACAGGCCACAATAGACTGAGGTACCACCTATTCAATAAACTGAAGATAGGTGGCACTGACGAATGCACGTGCGGTACCGAGAAAATGACCGCTGAACATCTGCTGCAAAACTGCCCGACATACGAGGATCAGAGAAAGCACATGTGGCCATCACCAGTGGCAACACTAGACAAGCTCTATGGCAGTGTCGACAGCCTCAGGATGACCGCTGCTTTTTTCGAAAAAATAAAGGTTGTTGTTTGACTGCGTAAGAAGAAGAAGAAGAAGAATATAAGATGTATTTTTTTCTTCAGTCAAATCTCTATAACGGGATAGTAATATTCAATAAGTTGATTTTATAATATCTTCAGTTTGTTACAGGGAATTAATTTACCTTTATTATTTTTGTTCTCTCTCCTATAACAGTGTTAATTATTTAGTTTTAACTATTCTCATTCCTCCCTTAATCTTTACTAGCACCTTTTATCAGTATTTTTTTCTAAACTTCTGAATCTCATAGAAATTACGATTTGCTTTCTGGCAATAATAATTTTCTTTGCATTCAAGATATGTTGTTCTGACAACTAAGCACCATGAGGGATTCTGCAACTGGCCCACGAAGTACTCATGGAATTGGAATTCTATGGATGTGGGACCAAAGCGGGATCTTGTGGGTAGGTTAAGAATCCTGCTGAAGTCGGATGTGTCGAAACGAAAAGTACAAACATCACGACACAATGCATTCCGTTCTCCGGACTACATCCTGCTACGTTCAAAATCCTTTTCAGGGCTTGGTAGCGGGAGATTTAGAACGAAAGAAGAAAAAGAAGGTTAAAAATGTGGGACCAAAAAAGGATCTTGTGGGTAGGTTAAGAATGTAGGACCAAAGTAGGATCTTGTGGGTAGATTAACAAAGTGGGACCAAAGCGGGATCTTGTTGGTAGGTTAAGAATGTAGGACCAAAGCGGGATCTTGTGGGTAAGTTAAGAATGATTATTTCCTTTTGACCAGAGAAACAAAGGAATTATAGTTTTCTACCCTCGAGTGGTACACAGGTTTAAAATGTATAACCACTGTAACCTCCCAAGCAGGCTGAAATAAGCAAATAGAGATTGTTGTGCCATGGGGCAAGCAAACTTATCACCTAAAACCATTGCTGTAAAACCATCACTACACGTTCTCAATTTTTCATGTGTTGTCCAAATGGTAGCATAGAGCCAACACTGCATTTGGCAAGAAGCCTAAACTAAAGTATTTATGTGTTCGTGTCGTCGTGGTTTGAGTAGCAGTTTGTTTTACATGATGAGGTGGCTACCACTTACACAACCGTTGTTTATTACCTTTTATAACAAGTGTAGTAGGTGCAGTGGGCCTGTTATTTCTGGTTTGATAAGAACACCGCAGAAAGCATGTTCCTTACCATAGACAAAAATTGCATGCCTGCCTTGTTCAACCACATGTCCTTCATTTTGCTGAGCTTTTCCTGGATAACTCTCCATGGTTATGGAAACCATCTTTTTTGGATGCAGACGATGTGTCCATTTGATGGGTTTTATACAGTTTACTTTTATCCTTGATAAAGGACATGATTTCTGCGTTGTCCTCGTCAAATCAATCTTCACGCTTTCGTGTGGTGTATCCAAGTGTTTCATAGAGTAGAACCAGCATCAGAGACGCCTCCATTGCTCAGGAACGCCAGATTTCAAAAGCGAGGAGAAAACATATCCAACTCTGGCCGTATATACTGCGTATGTGAAAGAAGTTTATGTGCCAGAATTGGCCTATATAGCCACCTCCAGACTCACCTGTGAGGTGCAATACAACATACCTGAATGATGTTATCACCATATATTGCGTGGACGGCTATTATTATTATACTGTTTCATACAAATGGTAAGTAAATGGATATCAACATACATGTGAACTTCAAGCTAACCAAAACTTGTAGCATGTGTAAAAACCACACATGTACGCACGTGCATTTTATTGTTGTTATGGCAGTAAAATAGGTTGAAATGTCTGTCTGATCTATTGACAATAAAACATACACGTTGTTTAGAATATCAGCGATTAACAGTGCATTTCAAGGAGTCCGTTTGATTAACGTTTAAATATAGCACTGAGACACATATTTTTTGCTTAATTTAAAATAAAACATTTAAGGGAAAAGACCTGTACAAAACCGTTTAAACAATGAACACTTAACTTGACTTAATTTTTTTATACTGGTTTAGAAAACTCTACAGAGTCTGTATACAACCAGTTTATTCCACTTTAAAAATAACTGTGATCATCCAATCTATTCTTGAATGCATTAACTGATCCTGCCTACACCACATCCTGTGGCAATGCATTCCAAGTATTCATCTCTCTGACTGAAAAATGTTTCCTAACATCCAGTCTGGACCTGCCATTAAATAATTTGAAGCTATGCCCTGTAGTTCTTGTAGTCTGTTGAACTTTGAAAAACTTGTTATAGTCTAATTTAACTTTTTCATTGATTAATTTATAAACCTGAATTAAGTCACCTCGAATTCTTTTCTTTTCTTGACACAGCAGACCAGTTTTTCTTAGTCTCTGTTAATAACTATAATTCTGGAATCCCACGATCAGTTTTGTAGCTCTTCTTTGCATATTTTCTATCATGTCTATATCCACTATGTGATAAGGACTCCGCACCTGAATACAGTACTCCAATTCAGGTCTCACCAATGATTTATTTAGTTTGACTATTACTTCCTTACTTCGAAGTGTAATGTTTCTTTTAATCATACCCAGCATCACTTTAGCCTTTTTCACAGCCACCTGGACTTGATCTTGCACATTACATGTATGATTTATTATAACACCTAGGTCCCTTTCCTTTTCTATATTTCTAGTTTTGTTCACTCCCATGTAATTATGTTTCATATGTGATTTTCCCATGTGAATGACTAAATGTGTCTACATTAAACTCCATCTGCCAGTTCACATACCATTTATCAATAGATCCACCTCTGCATAATTTTGTGTCATCCAAAAATTTTGCAATCATGGATGCAATTTCATTATCCAAATTATCTATATATCCCTGAGGCACTCCACTTATCACACCAGTCAGAGTACTCCTTATTTATGCTTACTCTCTGTCTGTCATACGACATTTTCCCCATTGCTAGGGTAATCGAGGGGTTTTGAAGGCTGAGGACTACAGGCCGCTCCGCCACTGCTGTCGCCACGTCGTGTGCTGACTGTGTTTATTTCACCCCCAACAGAAAAACAACATATGCTATACCGGGGATTCGAACCGCTGCCGTCCTTGTCGGCAGGCAGGCCTCGAAACCATTCAGCCACGCGCTCCTCCCTGTCTTCTGCCTGTTAGCCAATTTTCTATCCAATTGGCAACTCCTCCACCTATACCATGTGATGTCAATTTCAGAGACAATCTCTGATAAGGTACTTATCAAAGGCCTATGCAAAATTAAGATAAATAACATATACTGGCTCTCCAACATCCAACATTTTGGTAACCTCCTCCACAAATTCTAATAGATTTGTTAAGCCCGATCTCCCCTTAGTAAAACCATGCTGACTCTTCTTGATGAGATTAAACTTGTCTAAATGCATAGTTATGTTGTCTTTAATAATATACTCTAAAATTGTGCAGAGTATGCTTGTCAAACTCACTGGTCATGCAGATCATGAAGGACATGCAAAGAAAGAAACAGATGACATGTAAACTACATAAACTTGACATATGTGTTTTATAGGCCCTTTTTTAAGCAGCGTGCATTTTCATAAGCTTAAAGTGATATGGGGGCCAAAGATACAGCAGTGAATGAGCTGACAGCAGCCAGGGGCTTGTAATGAGTGCTTTCTTCAAGGCCAATTACACACAACTGACCAAGACCCTATTCTGCCTCCAAGAGGTGGCCCTGGAAACATACTGCAACCATGCAGCCTGACTAAGAGATAAGGGATCGAAGAGGGACTGCAAATCTAGTCCAGAAATCCCTAACTGAAATCGGATGTGTGGGACAAATGGCGTAGATACCGCAGCGTGGTTGTAAACTACGACACGATGTTACACACATAATCTGCAGGACCAATGTCGAAGAAGAAGGAATCAAGGCTAATCATATTATTTCTTTAACATTAGCAAGTTACTTTATATAATTTTACCTTTTCTGTAAAGGAGGGGGGGGGGGGGGGGAGACATACTGACATCTGGTCAGGCATAACTTGCTAATCAGACATGTTAATCAGCGTCAGCTATAAGATACTGACCAAGACCATCACCTTTTCTTCCTCGAACTTCTCCCTGAAAACACGCTGTTTTCATGGCAGCTTGGTTAACGAGGTGGAGGATCGACGTGATCCCCGCAGTAGTGAAAGGGCACGGAGATGAATAAGCATAGCCCAACCGCCTAGAGGACCCCGGTCAACCTTCTTCAGCACGCTCGGGATGTGAGGAAAGCTACTGCAACCCACCATTTAACACCCTTTTCAGGACGCATAAAAGAGCAATCCAATTCATTGTGGACATTAAACAACAACTGTTTAGGTTTTATTAACGTATACAAAAAATGGTGTAGTTTATTATATTTTGTAAACATTTGAACATCCATAGCTACACATTAAACCAATGGTCTCGAGCTAAGGCGTTCGCCTCGGGTGCTGGAGATCGCGTGTTCAAATCACGTCGGAGACCGAGATATTTCATGTGGTGCGCATTTTAAAAATCACTTGGCAGTTGAAAATCGAAAAGAGTAGGCATAGCGGCCGCTGATCGGGCAAAATTACAGTTAAAAATCGAATCTAATTATTCTAGGGCTTCTCGTCCCACAGAGAATATGTCGCAAAAAGAGGACTGTGTGGCTATAACATAAGGTCTTGATTATGTGGTTAGCGGAGCGGCATAGATGGCGCCTGACAAGCTGCGGATCTACCTTTCTCAAATTTACGCTTCCACTACCACCAGTCGCTCCTCTTCTACCTCTACGCCTCACGGTAGAAGAGGAGCGACTAAGTAAGTAAGTAATATTCCAGGGGCTACCAATCGTTATGTTGGTAACAGATACTGGGATTGACCTGGCAAGTCATCAGCGGATTTTCGCCTGCCAAAACAAATATGAAACAAAGGAGGTCACACCTTCCCCATGACGTCTAACGACACAAGTGGACTGAAGATAAATAGACACATTAAACGTTTTTTTCTTGTATTGGCTGTTATTTAAGGACCACGCTCATAAACATACGGTATAATTTTTTTTATTTTGAAAAATTCTTTATTGCACAATTTTAAAACAAAATTTTGTGTGATGTTATGTGAAGTGAGGTGAAAATTCCCATGAGATGAAACGTGAGATGGTGGGAGTTACACTTTGTGAGGTGAAAGGTGACATACATTTATTTGTGAAAGCATAAATGAATGTACCTATAAATTAATGCCCATATAATTGAATGCACATGTGTACTTGCTGATACATACCTATTCATTTTTGCACATACATATATCTTTTCACACCCACAGGCACATAAAAATATATCCATACATATATATATATATATATATATATATATATATATATATATATATATATATATATATATATATACACACACACACACGCGCGCGCGAGCACATGTATGCGTATATGCATACATACACACTCATACTTACACCCATGTATACATACATACATACATGAATTCATGCATATATACATACATACATGCATCCATCCATCTGTCTATCCACCCATCCTTCCATACATACATATACACACATACATGCACATGCATGTACACATGTACATACGCATATATATATCTACGTATATGAACATGAATAAACTCACGTGCCCACATACATATATACAACATGCGTACATAGCCGTATATACATATTTGCTTACACACACACATTTGTATATATATATATATATATATATATATATATAAGTATTATATTTTTCCAAAAAAGCTATATAGCCATAAAGGTTTTGTGTACTTGTACAGTAGTCAAGAGGGTGAGTAATGTGTGACCTAGATGAGAACCATTAGGTTTCTGTCAGTCCACTCTGCCATAAAACCCCGCCTATTTCCTGTCAATTGTCCTTTGAGTCAAGACTGAGGAAATGACCGATGGAGGAAAGGACCACCATAAAACTGGTGAATTGAAAAGACAGGAGATAAGATTTGACCGCTGGGGAAGTGTTTGAGTGCTTTAGTTCAGCAGAGAAGCCCCCCCCCCCCCCCCTTAGTTGTAATGGGGGAAATTGATACTTTCCCGCTCTACGAACTGTTTAATACTTGATTTTTGTTTGTGGGGTTTGGGGAGAAAAAGGAGGGATAGTCTCAAAACGGCAAACATTCATTCACTCTCTTTTCCCCATTAACACATTTTTTCTTATTTGAATTGGCAAGAGAAATTGAAATTGAAATTGAAATTGAAAATAATGAAGCATATTTTCACTTACATATTTCACAGTACAACATTTACATTTGTATGTCGCTACTGGACAACGCCTTTCTCATGAACATGTGTAGTAGAGTGTCTGGGGAGTATGTTCTGAAGCGATATGAGACTTCAGTTCTACATTTCCATATGATGTGTCTGTATCCTGATAGCAGAATTAGCATTTGTGTTTGAATGTTTGGTGTCGTGTCTGGTATAGTGTTTAACATTATTGCCTTATACATGTCTACCTTCTGTCTTGTTTGTGTCTCGATTATATCTTGTAGAATTTGTCTTGTGGGTATGACTGTACTGCACGAATAGAAAATGTGGTCTTCTGTTTATTTTTCTCTCATCTGACATAGTTGACATTTGGGTTTGCGTTGTTTTCCTGTGTTTATGGGAGTTAAGTTGAAAAAAAGTCTGTAAGCGACTTCTCTAGCTTTTGGGGTAATGTGTGGGTTGTGTAGATTTGTGAACGTGTTCGTGTAGTGTGTTTTAAAATATTTGTAACCTCTTTTTATTCTAAGGTGTAGTAGGGGTGCTTGTAGCTTGACTAGATGTTTGTATATTAGATTTGTCTTCTGTTGTGTTAGTTGGTCGTGTCCTAGGATGGCTTTTATGTATGATGTGTAGTAGTGTGGTAATGTCCCACAGAAGTGTGGTGTTGCGTTGTTTATTGGTATCAGCTTGGATATACTGAGGTCAATGTAGTAGTGTGGTAATGTCCCGCAGAAGTGGGGTGTTGCTTTGTTTATTGGTATCAGCTTGGATATACTGAGGTCAATGTAGTAATGTGGTGTTGCGTTGTTTATTGGTATCAGCTTGGATATACTGAGGCCAATGTAGTAGTGCGCAGTGTGTGTTGTTCTGGATGTGTTACAATCCGCCCGACATGGCCTATTTGGAGGGACTGTATTTTGGTTTGTATGTTTTGGAGTGCGATACCTCCGAGTCTCTTGTCTTGTGCCAGTGTGTGTTGGCTTATGCCGTGTATGGTGTTTGCGAAAATGAAACCCCTAATGAGTTTGTTGATATCTTTGATTGTCTGCTGTGGGGGTTCAAACACTGTGGCTGTGTAGATTAATTTGGGGATGATGTATGTGTTTACTATTATACCACGACAAAAAATTGTGGCTGTTTTGAATCTGTAACTTTGTAGCATGTCTTTTATTTTGGTCGTTAAATTTTAATATTATTTTGGGAGCATTTGAAAGTTACTGAATATACATGTACATACTGTAATGCCATATGGAAAAAGACGTGTTTTAGTTTTTTAAATAACCGATTTATGCAAGTAGGTATTATAAATTTTGTAAATAGTTTTAAATAATTGTTTGATCTATTGCAAGTAGTTATTATACATTTTGTAAATAGTTTTAAATAATTGTTCTACTTACCAGGTGCCCTGGCCACTGCTTTACGTAGGAAGAACTTGTATTTTGGCGCCTATTATTCCCTGTTTGAGTTTTTCAACCCTCTGTTTCTGAGAGATCAAGCCAATAATTTTACCACCCAAGATTATGTCAGGGTAAGAAAAGGAAAGAGACTTTTTAGAGATGGAAGAAGTAGAGTAGCTGCGCAAGATAATAGATAAATCTATTTTACAAGGCCACAGAAATACGAGTCATCAGCGGAGGACGGAGATCATTAGAAATTAGAAGGAAGAAATCTGTTGCATCTCTATGTTGGAATGGAAGAGGAACTAGAAGGATAAAGTCAAGTCAGGTCTCTAACTAACTTTTCTGTCAGATATAATGTCTATTATAAAGTGGGGTTGACAGTTGCATTCCTTGCTGATTTGTTTTCTCTTGCTAGGATAACCATTTACAGTTGGGTAGACTTGAGCCAGCCATGACCTGGATGAAAAGATGGCACTTTTGTTTTGAGAGACAATTGCTGTATTCGCTCTTGTAGTAGGAGACCATTCAATGTTGACACATTAAATAAGTTGAAGAACAGATTTAAGATGCATGGCTTGGCTTCGTTCGTTCCCAATTTCCCGCTACTAGGCCCCGAAAAGGGCAAGTAACAGAATGTAGTCCAGAAATCGGAATGCGTTATGTTGTAGTTTACAGCGTGACTGCGATATTTGCACCTTCCGGTCCAACACATCCAACTTCAGCGGTCATTTTTTTTTAGTACAGGGCTAGCCTTCCCTTCGTCGATCCTTTCTCCTTAGTCCGTCTGCTCTGTTGCAGCCTGTTATCCAGGATCACTGCGTTGAGGTTTAAAATGGTCTTGGCGGCGCCAGTTCGCTGGCCCTGATGCTAGCAATCAGCTATGGGTCGATGTCCGCTGCAGCTCATGCCTCTGCCCAGCATCTTGATCCCAAGTTGTGTGAATTCATTGTACATTTCTCTCTTCACCCAGAGGTCATAGCCTTCAGCCAGATTTCGTCCTGAACAACGGAATTAAATGTCTTGAGTGTTTGTAGCAAAGTGTTCGTTTTTCATTATTATGTGTATCTATCTCTTTCTTAACTTGTATTACGTAACCTTTTGCTGGATGTCTAGTAACATACTCTGCTCCTTGAAAGAAATACAATTTAAATTCATGCAGAGGAAACACTGCTATACTCCGTCTTTTAATTCATAAACAAGGTATGAAGCCATTTTCTACTCAACTGCATGTCAGATCTAAACGATTTTTCGCATGCAGCCTTAGAATATCCACGACAAAATATTGATATTATTTAGTCCAAATATGTTTATAATTTTTTGGTAAATCGGCGAATTCCTTTAATCTATTAGCACCATTCCAAAGAAATGGCATTACATTTTAAGATTTAACAGTACGCAGTTAAATTCCTCGTGTTGTTCAAAGGCGTATCTCCTTACCTCTTAGACTACCTGAGCCATTTCAGGTGGCGTATTTTTGGACTCATTTTTACACAAGCCACTTAGAGTGGCTAGTCATGTTATATATCTTTTAGGAAAGTTTAGAAAACAATTTTCGAAGCTTAGATCAATCAAACATTTTTAATGTCACTTCCTTTTTATGAACTTTACAATTTAAGAGCCATTTGAGCTTTTTTTCTTAGACAAAGAGGTTCGAATTTAAGAAATTAGCTGATCAATCGATTTGCTCCAGCAAAATTTATTTGATAAAACTGACTTCCAGTGATTGTAAGCAAAGATTATCACCAGAACAAACACTACATCTTATCTATTCATGGAAAATGATAAAACTGACATATGATTATGTTGTAATATATTATGGTGACATAACCTGAACTTATATAATTTTCTTTGCTGACTTTTTTTCACAATATCATTTCAAAAATACAAAGGCACACTAAATCTTGATTTACTGACATAAAATGATACAATTTGTTTATGTTGTGTATCAATGGATATTCTATCAGTGACGGCTAATTTTGGGAGCGTCAGACATGCACACAGCTTGATATATTATGGGAAATTGAAACTTTAAAATTGTGTTTTACAATAAACGTAAATTACTATTTACGTACTTTTTTTTCAATATAAAGACACAAAGTAATTAAGTTTGATAGCCTTTAAATTCTGCACATTTGCAAATGAGATAAATTAATGTAATGTTTAAAATTTAAAAAATTATGATAAAATATGTTATGTAACTCTAACCTAAAAACATAATTATGAAACAGGCGGTGTAAAAATGTGGTTTTAGTGTCGGTATACTAAGAGTTAAAGTCTTTAAGGATCAATTGATTGTCTGCGTTGCCCTTATGTGCAATCATAAAAATGGCACCAATATGCAACAGTCAGTACAGCTCTTTGGTCACCATTACACCGCAAGATTGTATCAAACACGCAGCTAATTTTATGTTGCTAAAAGCATTTGAATTTTGAAATGTATTTGTTGTCATTGTATGAACACTTAATTGTTTTAATAAACATACGGTAATTCATCCAAGTCTGCTAATCAGTATGTTAACAAAAGATTATATTAATCATTCCGAATCTGTTGATTCAAAGAGGTTGTTAGTTGTTGTTGTTTGATCAAATCCATATCATTGCCAGTACTGATCTTCTTCCCGGAGCAGATGTTCAACACACTTCTTCCAGAGCTGAATGTTTATTTTTGAAAGGTACTCATGTGTCAGCACTTCAACATCCCACAATTTAAATGTTCTGTTCTGCAACTTGTCCTTTGACTTTAGCTCACACAAGTTCTATAGAGTTTAGAAGTGCATGTTATGCAGCTAGTCGCAGATAAGTGTGACCGTACTCTTCAATGATTTTGTCAATATGATACATCTTTGTCTTATTTGCCTTCTCACATTGGTACAAAGATGACCTATCCAGACCAAGCGCCAATTTGGTTTGTTTCTCTGGGTCATAAATATTGGAAAATAAATTATCCATCTTAGATTCCCTGCTACAAAACAGATCCAAATGGATACAGGCCCATCAGCCTACTGAGCTGTGTCGGCAAGCTGATGGAACGTATGATAAACACCAGACTGATATGGCATCTGGAAGAAAAACGAATACTAATTCCACAGCAAGCCGGCTTTAGACAGCACAGATCCACTGAGGACCAGGTCATCCTCATAGCCCAGGAAATAGAAGATGCCTACCAGGCACAGAAGCACACAGTAGCGGTTTGGGTGGGCCTGGAAAAGGCATTTGACAAAGTCTGGAAAGATGGACTTAGAGTCAAGCTAAGAAGAAGTGATGTTTGTGGGAAAATGTTCAAGTGGATCAACCACTACCTCAAACAAAGAACGGCCAGAGTCCAAGTACAAGGGCAGATGAGCAAAAAGGTGACACTCGAGCAGGGAGTACCCCAAGGGGGAGTACTGTCACCCACACTCTTCCTTGTATATATAAACGACATCACAGAGAATATACCAAGGAGAGTCCATAGCTCAATGTTTGCAGACGATCTGGCTATGTGGACCTCTGAAAAGAATCTCACCATAGCAAGAAACCGGATGCAGACGGCCCTAACATCGCTGGAAGAGTGGGCGAACTCATGGCTGGTTAAAATAAACGAGGAGAAAACCACATGCACAATATTCTCGCTTTCAATCAAACCCCAAAATACCAAATTAAGTCTAAATGGCAAATTTCTGCAGCCAAACGACAACCCAACCTATCTGGGAGTCACATTTGATCGGCGCATGACATGGAAAAGTCAGATTGAGAGAAACCGAATGAAAGCCAGGGAAAGAATGGCAATCATGAGGAAACTTGCTGGCACAAGCTGGGGAGCAGACGAAGGCATACTAAAGAAACTGTACACTGGAAGAGTGAGACCAGTTCTCGAGTATGGCATTGCGGCATGGACAACAGCAGCAAAGGCGAACTTCGATAAAGTTAGCAAACTTCAAAACCAAGCCATGAGAATTATAACAGGAGGCATGAAGTCAACGCCAATTGTAGAACTTGAAAAGTTTACAAAACTGCAACCCATGACCGATAGAAGAGACTGCAGAGCCCAGCTGCAGTCAGAGAAACTCCGAAGACTGACTGACCATCCAATGCACCAGAGACTAAACAATTTGGGAAATGGGAAACTAAAGCGGAGAAACTTTGCAGAAATAGCCAAAGCAAAGATGCACGAAGATCCCATAAACGCACTAACAACACCAAAACCCATCACTACTGTACGAAAACCTACCTGGAGGCAGGATATATTTCCAGAGGTGGTAGAAAACATACCATATATTGGAAACAAAAACTGCCAGACTGAAAAAGAAAGGAGAGATACTACCCTAAGCTTCATATCGAAAAGCTACCCAAGCATGGACTGGACCCATGCATACACCGACGGTTCTGTAACAAACACTACACAGAACGGAGGGGCAGGAGCATTCTTGAACCTACCAAATGGAAAACAAATAACACTGTCATTCGCTACTGGTAAGTACACAAGCAATTTCAGAGCGAAGGCAGAGGCACTGAGGGCGGCAGTGGAAGAAATGGTAAGACACAGTGAAAATGAAAGCCATATAGTCCTGCTTACAGATGCTCTCTCCGTAGTCACAGCGCTAAAAAGCCAGAAAAACACTGAGCTTAATGACTTAAGAGCAGCACTCTGCAAACTGTGCCAGCAGTCCGCACCAAAAAGGGTAGTGGTACAGTGGGTCCCATCCCACTGCAACATCCAAGGCAACGAGGAGGCAGACAGACTGGCAAAAGAAGGTGCAAGACTACCACAAACAGATACTAGTATGACGTACGAAGAGTCAAAACGGCTTATCAAAGCCAGATACATGACCAAATGGGAAACCGAACATACTGGTTACACCAAAAACGATGCCTATTACCAGTTGAACCGAAGAGAGCAGGTCGTTGTCTTCAGACTTCGCATTGGCCACAATAGACTGAGGTACCACCTATTCAACAAATTGAAGATAGGTGGTACCGACGAATGCCCGTGCGGTACTGGTAAAATGACCGCTGAACATCTGCTGCAGAACTGCCCGACATACGAGGATCAGAAAGAGCAGATGTGGCCATCACCAGTGGAACTGCAAGACAATTTCTATGGCAGTGGCGACAGCCTCAGGATGACCGCCGCTTTTTTCGAAAAAATAATGGTTGCTGTCTGACTGCGTACGAAGAAGAAGAAGAAGAAGAAGAAGATTCCCTGCTGAAAAAAAATTGTATAATAAAACAATAACCTTCTGCATTGTTATAAATCTACAATTCAAACTCATTTTGAAATTGATATCAATGTCACTTTTGAAAAAAAAGCAGCTTTATGTCACAATAGCGACCCACAAACTATAATATTGTGATACGCCTATTACTGAACTACAGTTTCGCATAAACTACCTTGGTTGTTTTCCACACTCCACAAAGTGTTTAATTTGTGCACAAGATAATCATGAATTTGTTTTTACTAAGCCTATTTCAATGTCAAAACATCTATTTTTAACACACTATGACTGTGTACCGTAAACAAGTTAAAATTATGTCCAATTCAGTGATATAGCCTCGTAATGAATACATTTTTCAAAATACGTAAAATTTCTAAGAGAAAAAAATATTTCCTCAACGTTATGGACATTCTAAGGCTGCGTGCAAAAAATCATTTAAATCTGTTTAGTAGAAAATTGCTTTGGACCTTATTTATTAATTAAAAGACGGACTATAACTATAAATTAAGTGTTCAGTAGACAGCAGCACGAGAACAAAATGCAGTTAAATCTGAGTACCAGTTTGTTGTGGAATATACCACGATAGCATGATTATGTTTAAGCTGAAACAAAGTAAGCATGTTTGAATACTTGATACCAAAAACGATGCCTATTACCAGTTGAACAGAAAAGAGCAGGTCGTGGTCTTCAGACTTGGCACTGGCCACAATAGACTCAGGTATCACCTATTCAACAAATTGAAGATAGGTGGCACCGACAAATGCCCGTGTGGTACCGGCAAAATGACCGCTGAGCATTTGCTGCAAAACTGCCCGACATACGAGGATCAGAGAGAGCAGATGTGGCCATCACCAGTGGCAACACTAGACAAGCTCTACGGCAGTGTCGACAGCCTCAGGATGACGGCTGCTTTTTTTCGAAAAAATAATGGTTACTGTCTGACTGCGTACGATGAAGAAGAAGAAGAATACTTGATACACTAACATCAAATTCATATAAGAAATGATTTCATAGACAAGGAATTTACTTGTTCTGTTATTTGATTACACTGAGAGAAAATTGTTCTAAACACTCTTTGCTTTTTTCCATTTGTAAACCTGAAACACGCACCAATTAAAATTTTCCTTTTTTAAAATAATTTTGAACAAATTTTTATTATGTCCTCATTTTTAACAATATACAGTTTTATTTATAGTACATATCTTGACTTCTTATTTTGCTTCAGGCAAAAGCAATGCCAGAGTTGTACGAATTGGTCAAAAATTACCATCCAGATATTATTTGGTCCGATGGTGATTGGATGGCTCCATCCTCTTACTGGAATTCCACAGAATTTTTAGCTTGGCTGTATAATGACAGGTAATTTGGATAAATGCTAAGGGCAGTTGCTAGTTTTCAAATCTATACCCTAGATAGGGTTTTGGGTACACAATCTAGTGAATATCAGTAGAAATTGAATCAACTTTAGCAGTTACAATTAATAACTAACTAGAATTAGCAGAGCATGATCATCAAAAAGCTAGAATTCATCAACTATAGCAGTTTAAAATAATTTATTAACTTTTGAACCTCTCCAAAAACAGTTATGAAAAAAAAAATAAGATAAACTATGTGCTTCTCATTTGTATATGTTTTATATACAACTTCTGCAGTGTAACAATTTTTTTTAGTTCTCATATACAGCTTCTGCAGTGTAACACTTATCTTTAGTTCTCATTATTTCAAAATGAGTTTTCAACTCGGCTCACAGTGTTATTAACTTTTCAATTTCAAATTTTACGGTTAGTTAGTTGCCCATCACAAGGGATGATGGCGACATCATAAGACGGTTTTGTCTTGATGAAGTAACTTGCACTGTATTTTGATTATAGTGATGAAGGACCTTCACTGGCTATCGACCTCACTCTTTGGTCCTGATCTACATTGGACCAGTGGCAAGACATAAGTCGAGATGACTAGAGGAATATAGGGTACAGGCACTCTGGTTCCACCTCCCTTGAGACCAGGGGTCGCTTGAAACCTGTGGGACGGTCGCCCACCGTTTTCGTTCATCGTGTTGACCACAGCAACCCCACTGGATGACCGTAACAACTGATGAACGCTTCACAGTAATCATCAAGGGCTTTTCTATTAGTAAATCATGTTGGCTGTAGGGGATTCATCCTCATTGTAGCTAATTCATGATGATCGTGGTAATTCATCTTGGACAACCAAGACTCACCATTACATCTCTGGCATGGATAGACATTAAAGTACGAACCTATGCTGAAATGAAGTGAACTACAAAGGATAGGGTTCAATAGACAAACATGCTCAGACAACAAAACAACCAGTCTTAGGATTGACCAATCAGTAGATGAATATAAATTATAAAATCTAAATTTAGCCATATAATTAATTGAAATCAGCTTAAGTGTTTTTTTAAATGTCTATAGATCTGACTATCAGTCAAAGTTGTTTTTTGTCAGCTAAATTAGGCTATCCTGGAAATTTTAGTTTAATCCCTGGTTCTTTACTACTCATGTTTCTCCAGATGGCCATCGAGTTCTCTAATTCTACAGATGTAACTAAACCATCACATTTCAGACTTTCACTTGAGCCTGTATTTCAAGGCTCTGTTATACCATCTAGTCAGGAACTTTGTCTTTTGTTAGCATTATTGTATAAGTTAAAAATAGCAGTCATTAAGTATACTTTTCAGCACTAACTAAATGTAATGAACTTCAAGGTTTATTTGTAAACCTCAGCTTGAGGGGCGGAACACAACATTTTCTCAAAACCTGTCAATTCCATGAGAGATGAACAGTGACAGCATAATTATTTCCAAAACAGGATAGGGAAAAACGGTATAACGATGAGAAATGCATGAGATAGACCATCAAGTGTATGAGGGAAATAGATGTTGTAAATGGTCACAATGAGTAAGTTACTCTTGTGTGCATCCTGAAAAGGGTGTCAAGTGGCAGGTTGCAGTCAGTAGCGAAGGGTTATGATAATTTTAAGGTAAGCTGAGTCAGGGACATAATCATTCACCTGTCCTAAAAATATAAATTTAATCAATGAAGGTCGGCTTAATTTATGGCTATTGTGCTGTGAGAAAAAATACCGTCTCCTAGCTACCAATTGACATGATTCATATGTTGTGTTAGGCTGGACGCAATCAACGTTGCTGCTTTACACGTTTGCTAACATCTCACTACACTTTAATTAAAAAAATTACCATTACAATTTCAATTTTGAATTTATTTCACATGTGTTTTATGCAAATGGATGTCTTTTCTAATTCTTCACAAAACTTATGGGATAGCTCAACCTATCTTTTCTAATGCTTTGCTATAACTTGCAGTAGTTTTTCCCACATCCCAAGCATGCTGATAAAGGTGAAACAGGGTCCTTTAGTCAGCTGTACTATACTTGACTTCATCTGCGTGTCACTTACTACTATGGCGATCAAATCGATCCCCACCTTGTTAGTCTGACTGCCAACAACACCAGCACATTTCCAAGAAGGACTGTGAGGAAGTCGAGGTGGGGAGTCTTGGCCAGTATATTTTACTTGACCCTGACTAACATGTCTGATCAGTATGGTTTTCCTCCTCGAGGAAAATATATATGGTTATTTAACTTAACTTAACTTAATGTCTCTATACTGACTTAGAAGACCCTGCAGAGTCTGTATACAACCAGTTTCATTTACATCACCTTGCTCTAAAAGCTATGCGCATCCAGTTTATTCTTAAATGCATTAACTGTCCCTGCTTAAAAGCTATAGGATCAAGATGCTGAACAGCGCATGAGCTGCAGTAGTCAGCGACCCATAGCTGACTGCTAGCGTCAGGGCCAGCGAACCAGAGCTGCCAAGACCCTTCTACACCTCCATGCAGTGATCCTGGATAACAGGCTGCAGCAGGGCAGACTGGCTAAGGAGAAGGGATCGAATAGGGAATGCTAACTTTGTACTCAAAAAATGTTTGTTGAAGTCAGATGTGTTGGACCGAAAGGTGCAAATATCGCAGCGAAGCTGTAAACTACAACACAACACATTCCGTTCTCTGGACTACATTCTGCTACTTAAGCCCTTTCATGGTTTGGTAACAGGAGATTGAGAATGAATGAAGCCAGCCATTTAAAACTATGACAAAGAACAACTAGAATGGGAAAACCAAATCGTAAATAACATGTTTAAAAATCTGGAAAACAGAATATAGATTAAAATGACAGAGTTATTAATGCTACTAAGATCACTGTGATAGCACTGTACTTTTGTGGAAATGATAGACATGTTACATTCAACATATTGCATGGAATTGCCAGATCTTCTGTTTTATATAAATGTTCCATCGTTACTTGTGTGAACACTAACACACTTTCCCAAATGTGTCCATCTTGTTTTGCACAGTCCTAGCACCGCCAGGATTTAACTTTTCATCTCTATAGCTACCTGTGCTGTTTTACCTTATGCGTGTATATATTTGGTTTAAACTATTTTATTTGTCAGTATCTGGTTTTTAATTTTGTTTTCTTTATGTGACCAAACGTTTTGAACAAATGACCAATTACTAAATTTAGGCTTTTGATATCTGCAGAGTTGTAAATGTATGTTTTACTCAGATATTGAGAATTATCTTACAAATAATTTCAGCTTATTAATCATTTTTTAAAATATGGAAGACAAATGTTTAATTTTATCTGACTGATTTCTAGTCCTGTGAAAGATCGAGTGGTGACTAACGATAGATGGGGTTCAGATACAATGTGCAAGCATGGCGACTCCTACACCTGTAACGATAGTTTCAATCCCAGTAAGTTTTGCTGTTTGGAGTTTGTTGCATCACTCTTTGGTTAGTAGAAGGAATATATCACAGTTGTTTTCTTAAGGCCAGTGTTTTTCTTATTAATTCTTCTTCCCCTTTCATTTGCTTGAAAATATAATGTATATATCTGAAATGCTGTCTCTTGTATAAACGTTATTGTCATTTGTAGTTCACATTAAATTTCTCATCCAGTGTTGTTTCCCTGGGCCAGTTAATTTTTCCCAGAAATTTTTCTCGGATCCCCTAAAGTCTGTTATCTTGAAATGGTGAAAGAGCTTGCATGTTTCAATGATCCTTCTTCTTCTTCTTCTTCTTCTTCTTCTTCTTCTTCTTCTTCTTCTGCGTTCGTTCTCAATCCCCCGCTACCAAATCCTGAAAGGGCTTAAGTAGCAGAATGTAGTCCAGAGAACGGAATGCGTTGTGTCGTAGTTTACAGCTTGACTGTGATATTTGCACCTTTTGGTCCAACACATCTGACTTCAGCAAACATTTTTTGAGTACCGGGTTAGCATTCCCTCTTCGATCCCTTCTTCTTAGCCAGTCTGCCCTGCTGCAGCCTGTTATCCAGGATCACTGCATGGAGGTGTAGAAGGGTCTTGGCAGCTCTGGTTCGCTGGCTCTGATGCTAGCAGTCAGCTATGGGTCGCTGACCACTGCAGCTCATGTGCTGCTCAGCGTCTTCTTTCAATGATCCAATGAGCTAAGCCAGCGAAAACGAGAACAATGACGCAGTGGAGTGAAAGTTGCAAGGAAGCTCCACGGCTGACTGCCCTTCTGAACAATGTATTAGACAGGTTAAACAGCACAGGTAGCTAAAGAGATGAGAAATTACCTGGTGGTGCTAGGACTGTGTGATACAAGATGGACACATTTGGGAAATATGACTCTTCTAGCAAAATGACCATTTCCCTTTGTTTGATCCTGTTGAATGCCTTGGTATAGTCTATGAAGCACAGATTAAAATCTGTTTATACAAATTTGTTTAAAATTCAACACTATTAACAAAGAACAAATCATGCTGGAGGGAGAGTCGTTGGAAGAAGGGGGTACACTTACCTATTTGGGCAGCACAATTGACACACCAGGAGGTACAGATGCAAATGTAAAGACCAGACTGGCATTCCTGACGCAAGATTGACACACCAGGAGGTATAGATGCAGATGTAAAGACCAGACTGGCATTCCTGACGCAAGATTGACACACCAGGAGGTACAGATGCAAATGTAAAGACCAGACTGGCATTCCTGACGCAAGATTGACACACCAGGAGGTATAGATGCAGATGTAAAGACCAGACTGGCATTCCTGACACAAGATGGACACACCAGGAGGTACAGATGCAGATGTAAAGACCAGACTGGCATTCCTGACACATGATTGACACACCAGGAGGTACAGATGCAGATGTAAAGACCAGACTGGCATTCCTGACACAAGATTGACGCACCAGGAGGTACAGATGCAGATGTAAAGACCAGACTGGAATTCCTGACACAAGATTGACACATCAGGAGGTACAGATGCAGATGTAAAGACCAGACTGGCATTCCTGAAAACAAGATTGACACAAAAGTTAGAATATTTAATGCCAGTGTCAAGTCAGAGCTGCTGTATGAAGTGGAGACATAGAGAACGGCAAAGGCCATACAACAAAGACTCCAGTCCTTTGTTAACAGATGCCTACAAAGGATAATGTGGCAGGATCTGGTGAGAAATGAAGACATATGGGAAAGGAGCCAATAACAGCCACTGGAACAATAAATTAAGCGAAGAAAATGAAGCTCGGTAGGACATAAGCTGAAAAAGGCACCATCCAACAACATAGCCAGACAGGCTTTTACATGGATTTCTCAAGGGAAAAGAATAAAAACATAAACGGAAAAGAGCATGTAAGAAAGAAAGAATATGAAATGATTATACCTGCCAAGAAGAAGAAATAGCAGTCCAGAGCCGCTTATGTTGGTGAAATGTCAATGGTATATGCACAGAGAAGAGCGACAGGCTTTGATTGATTGATTGATTAATTAATTGATCATATTTGGGGCATCCTTTAGTATGTGCTCTGCAGTCTAGGATGTCTGTATATATGTACACATGGCTGAGTTGCCAATCTTAAATTTTATGTACATGTGGCTGCTGAGTCGGTTGTATTTTCCAGTATAGAAGTGCTAACAAACTAAAGATACAAATAACCAATGACTGTAACTGTGATACAAATAGAATGGCCCCTGAATATCTGACTGTTTGTATCAGGGTCAGCGAACCAAAGCTGTTCAAGACACTATTCTGCCTCTAAGTAACGGCCATGAAAGCTGGATGCCTAGATGCTGTCTAGCTGATATAATAGGGACAAAAGAGGGAAGGAAAATCTGGTCCCAAAAATGTGCCATTCATACACTCCATTTGTCTGGTTGAAAACTTCGACGAAATGTAACAAATCGTCTATTCAGGAAGGAGGACGAAGAAGATTCATGAAATAATTTGAAGCAACATAATTACTTCACTCTGAAAGACATGATTTTTGTAATAAATTTGAAATATAAATTTTGCTATTTATTTCATTTGCAATATCCCAGAAACTTTGCAGACGCATAAATTTGAGGACGCTACAACGATGGACCATTTTGCAATGACTTTCAGACGTGACCTCAAATCTAGAGATGTCCGCTCGATAGAAAAAATTGTTCAACTCATTGCACAAGTTGTCAGGTTGAGATCACTTTGTATATCAAGTATTCTTGTCCACTTTTTGCTCATTACAAAGGATATGGTCACCACTACAGCTGAGCGGTTACAGGAAGCCTTTGCTAACCACTTCGTACATTGTTGTAGTGGTGGCTTCTGTAATCCCATGTACAACTCTCTGTAGTTGCCTTTTATGGCATGCATGAATTGTTGGTATCAGGGTTGAACAGAATAGAACCACTGTAACCTTCAATGCATGTTGCAAAAGGTGACTAAAGAGGGTTATGTATGGGACTAGCAACCTCATCATGTAAAATCATTGCTATTGAAACCACCACAGTGGGATCAAGATGCTGAGCAGTATATGAGCTGCAGTGGTCAGCGACCCATAGCTGACTGCTGGGCGTCAGGGCCAGCGAACCATAGCTGCCAAGACCCTTCTACACCTCCACGCGGTGATCCTGGATAACAGGTTGCAGCAGGGCAGACTGGCTGTAAACTACGACACAACGCATTCCGTTCTCTGGACTACATTCTGCTAATTACCCTTTCAGGGTTTGGTAGTGGGAGATTGAGAACGAACGAAGAAGAAGAAACCACCACAGCAAATGTTTGGATACAGGCTTCCAGTTTAGAAGCCATTTGTAGTCAGTCACCTGGGGTGAAAGCACAGATCATATCATCATGAAATTGTCGAAGTGATCTAATCTTTGCGCCTCAGGTATCCGCAGTATCCACACAGGTAATGTCATCAGGGGCCATCTGTAGTCAGTTAAGGGTAAAAAAAATAGCTTGTAAAAAAAATGTTCATACTGTTGGGATTGGCCACAATGAGTAAGATGACTTTTGTGGGTCATGAAAAGTTCATTAAGTGGTGGGTAGCAGTAGTTTTGCTCACATCCCGAGCATGCTGATGAAGATGGACCGGGTTCTCCAGGCGGTTGTGCTATGCTTGGCTTCATCTGTGTGTCGCCCAGTACTGTGGGGATCATGTAAATTCTCCACCTTGTTAGCCAGGCAGCTAAGAAGACCAGATCATTTTCAAGATGTGGATGTTGGCCAGTATATTTTGCCTGATCCTGACTAACATGTCTCATCAGTATGTTTTGTATGACCAGAAGAAAGCCTTCTTCCCGCAAACATAGTATCCACACATATAATGTCATCTATTAACTATTTGATAAATCATATGCTTTTTTAAAGAAATCTTGACCTTCAAAACAAACATGTTCTCTCATACTGACCTCGAACCAAAAGATATACAGAGAGTTTAACCCTTTCCAGTGGGGAGAAGAGACTATCATCCAGTCAGGTAAAAAATGCTGATCAGACAATGTTAGTCAGGGTCAGGTAGAATATATTGGCCAAAATCCCATCTCGCCATTCAGTTCCCCATGGAAACAAGTTGTTTCATTTCAGTCAAGCTAACAAGTTCGCGATCGACATGATCCCTGTAGTAGTGAATGACACGCAGATTAAGCCAAGCATAGGTCCACCTTCATCAGCACACTCATTATGTGAGAAGAGCTACTGCAGCCTATCACCTAACAACATTTTCAGGGCTTGCACATGAGTAAATTTATTTATAGTAGCAGTAGGCATTCAACAGCAACAACCCTTTCCAGCTTGCTCTTATTTTCTAGATTTGTGACCTACATTTCAAGGCAGGTGCAGCAACTCCATTTTCAATTAGTTATTTTTAAAAATTAATTGATATTAAACAAATTGAGCTAAATTTATTTCTAATAGATCTAAGTAAAAGTAAAGTAAAGTGGAAATTCAGCAGAATTAACCGCTGGTTGGAAATGGAGTTTTTGAAGACTCCATTGCACTAAGCCGCAGCCTGTGAGGAGTGGGGTGGCCAGTGCTCTTCCTTGCTGTTTTTACTTTCCCCAACTCACGCGTCAGGCACCCATTTACAGCTGGGTTGACTTGAGAAGCGATTCCTAATTAAAATAACAACTCTGATTTTTGTAGTCTCCGGCTGCGATTCAAACAAAGGCCCATTGTTGCCACAGAAAATAGTGAATTGCTCGCTATGAACAGAGCTAACGCGGCCATCCCCCCCATTATAGATCTATAGACATATAATTATACTACCTACGATATGAAATATGCATAATACAAATTTATATTAGTATGAAGCGTTAAATGTCCTTAATGTGGAAGAAAGGAAAATACTGCTAAATTATTATTAATTTTAGTCACTATTATTGCGTTATTCCATCTACTACTCTTTTTCACTTTTCACGATCACTCCCCTCTCTCTCTTCTTACTTCACACTCTATTTCATTTAACTCTGTCCAACAATCACGCTCTTATACAACTTTCACACGCACTCTCAGTGTGAGGACCTTCCATTGCATTTTGGTTGTGTTGATCTCTGAAAGTGCCCTAACTACCATAGGTACATACAGACACACACACACACATCCAAGCACTGGTTAATATGTCCTGATATCACCTAAAAGGCTGTGGCCCAGGGTGGAAAGGGGTGTGCCTTCCCTAGTAAAATACAGAGAGACTAACACTTTTTAAAAACAAATTATTCCATCTAAAGCATTATTACATTCACTTTTATTTGTTTCACTGTCAGATTCTAAAGCAATGTTGTATTCAATATCCACTTTTAATCCACATATGTGATGATTGGCCTGATTAAATAATAAATCTCCACTTTTAATCCACATATGTAAGGGGACGGCGTGGCCTAGTGGTTAAGTGGCACGGCTCACAACCAGAAGGTGCTGGGTTCGATCCCCATCACAGCACCGGCCGTTACCCCGGGGAAGCAAAACCTTAGAAAATGCAGGAGGAAGCAGACCCTTACATAAAATGCATGCTGAAGTCGGATGCACTGGGCCGACAGGCGCAAAATAAAAACCACAGTGTAACGCACACACGCCTTGGGGAATAGATAAATAAGGCGAACGCAAAAAAAAAAAAAAAAAAAAAAAAAAATCCACATATGTGATGATTGGCCTGATTAAATAATAAATCTCCACTTTTAATCCACATATGTGATGATTGGCCTGATTAAATAATAAATCTCCACTTTTAATCCACATATGTGATGATTGGCCTGATTAAATAATAAATCTCCACTTTTAATCCACATATGTGATGATTGGCCTGATTAAATAATAAATCTCCACTTTTAATCCACATATGTGATGATTGGCCTGATTAAATAATAAATCTCCACTTTTAATCCACATATGTGATGATTGGCCTGATTAAATAATAAATCTCCACTTTTAATCCACATATGTGATGATTGGCCTGATTAAATAATAAATCTCCACTTTTAATCCACATATGTGATGATTGGCCTGATTAAATAATAAATCTCCACTTTTAATCCACATATGTGATGATTGGCCTGATTAAATAATAAATCTCCACTTTTAATCCACATATGTGATGATTGGCCTGATTAAATAATAAATGATCTCTCGGCTCTTGACATCTAAATTCCATCACTTGGAAAGCCACAACTTTAAATATTTACCCAAAAAAAAGCGTAAACACCAGTATATTTTCTGAAATTCTTTATTTAACAAAAATTGCACATGTACCAGAAATTCAACCGTACTATAGGTAATTACAAGACACAAAACAGCTCTGTGCCACAGCACATCACAGATGTTAGACTGTCAAGCTGTAAACTAGCGACACAAAGTATTCTGTTCTCCGGACTACATTATGCTACTTGCAGGACTTAGTAGCAGGGGATTGAGAATAAATGCAAAAGAAGAACAAGTAGATGTTAGTGGACATTTCCGTTCAGTGTTTCAAATTATAACTGATTTTTTAAGACTAAAGAGTTAAAGTGGAAGCCAAATCAAATTCTATGTATTTTTTATATTTTTGAATTACTGTCATTTTGAGGAGTGGATGACCAAGTGGTTTACTTACAGGGCCTTTGCTCTGGAGACACAGATTCAAACCTTGGCAAGGCCTAGATTTTTTTCCCATTGGAGGAAAATCAAACTTAGCCGCATACTTAACTATGATGGCAGAGATAAGTGGCCTTTATTCATTCACCACATAAATCCCCCAAACAGTTGGAGAAAAGCCATATTTATATATTGGGCTGCTATCATGTCTTGTGTGTATTTCTTTTTTAATTTCCTTGAGTTTTTTAAATTTGATTTGCTCTTCAATCAGCTGTGGTGGAAACCTGCTACTCAATGTTGGTCCTACCAAGGATGGAATCATTGTGCCCATATTTGAAGAGCGTCTCAGGCAGATGGGGCAGTGGCTGGGTGTCAATGGAGAGGGAATCTACGCCACAAAACCATGGACATATCAGAATGACAGTGTTAATCCTAATGTCTGGTGAGATTTTAGATTGTTAGTGTATTACTTTTTGTAAGTAAGTATTTGTCTTACCGTTAGGGAGGGCAGCGAGGAAGGGAATTGGTCACCCACCTGACAAAAAGCTGGGTTGCATTGAAGATCTTGTCTCGCCACCGCACCCCCAGGATTCTGCGCAGGCATTTCATATGACAGCTGTTTAGCCACCTCTCCTGGTGCATGTAGGTAGACCATGTCTCACTGCCATAAAGAATGGTGCTCAGAACACAAGCCTGGTAAACAAGTGTTTTTGTTTTAACAGTGAGCTTCTTGTTCTCCCAGACCCTTTTTGTTAATCTGCTCATTGTTGTTGCTGCCTTGCCTATCCTGATATTGATCTCTTGGTCCAGGGATAGTTAATTATTCACTGAGTATCCAAAGTACGAAAAATGATTTACTACAAAGTAAACCATGGAGTAATTGGTATTGGCACACACACCATTGAACAATTGAGGTATTCATGGAAATCATAGATGCTTAAAGTATATCTGCAAATGCTTTTTTACCTCCCAAGTTGCTCCAGGTGCAAACAGAATAGAACCACTGTTTCCTTCTATTCATGCCACAAAAGATAACTAAAGAATGTTGTGCATGAGGTCAGCAACCTTACCTTTGCTATAAATCCACACTACAAATTACTGGAATCAAGCCTTTCTCAAACTTGGTTAGCGGAGCCAAATGGGGTGCTAGATTCAAGCTTCGGAAAATGGAGCAGCCTGGTTATAATCATCATCATGTGTGTGAAGCAAACATTGCTTGAAGTTTATATATGCAAACCATAAAATGCTTCAGATACACTTGCAAACCTTCAATTGTTTTGCTTTCATGTGTTCATGCAAACAATTTAACACTGTAAACAAATTGAACAATTAATTCTGTAGGTATACGACCAGAAAAGCTGACAATGGAACGGTGAATAGTGTCTACGCCATTTTGCTGACTTGGCCAAAGTCCTCAACTTTAGTACTGGGCAGCCCCATACCTTCTACTAACACAGTGGTGACACTGCTGGGATATGCTACCCTCTTTACTTGGACTCCTGTACCAAACTCTGGCATACAGGTCAACATTCCGCCTATTTCCATCAACAAATTGCCATGCAAATGGGGATGGGTTTTTAAACTTTCAAATATCAAAAACTAATATATGATCCAGCAACTATTTTGATCTGTGGTTTTTCCTATTGTATAGAAAGTTATTACATAATTTTAATACATATTTGTTTCTTCTCTTCTACCATAGCACAAAAAGTGGGAGCATATGTCAACATTTTAATAACTTAACTCAGTTTCTGGTCACTGACAATGTTTAGTTATAATAATACTATGTGAAGATATATATATATATATATATATATATATATATATATATGTATATATATATATATATATATATATATATATATATATATATATATATATATATATATATATATAAATGTAAAGATAAATGAAAGACACAAGCATTTTTTTAAATTTATCACAAATATTTTATATCTAAACCTAGAGATGCTCCACATATGCACACAGATTATATATTTGTTATTCACAAATTAGTAAATAATAATTACACTGAGAAAAACCACTACTATACGCAGTAAATAATAATAACACAGAAAAACCACTACTATCTATAATGTTTTATACTTTTGCTTATATATATTTTGAAATGTAAACTGTTACTTTTCTTTCTCCTGAAATTGAATGTTTTAAAAAAATGGATTGTATGTATATTAGTATATAAATACATATATACTTAGTGGGTTAATATTTCAATGTTCTTGTGGGACAATTTATTTGGCACAAATGGTTTTGGTGTTTTTGTCGGGTAATATTACATTGAATTTTCTTTAAGTGATGTTCACTGTGCATTTCAGAAAGTGTCATTAGCTTTTTATTTATATATTAAGCCTTTAACTTCTACAGTTTTTTTTTTAAAATGCTTATTAATTATGTTCTTCTTCTTCTTCTTCTTCTTCTTGTTCGTACGCTGTCAGACATCAACCTGTATTTTTTTCAAAGAAAGCATCGATCATCCTGAGGCTGTCGACACTGGTGATAGCCACATGTGCTTTCTCTGGTCCTCGTATATCAGGCAGTTTTGCAGCAGATGTTCAGCATTCATTTTCCCTGTACCACAAGTGCATTCGTCAGTGTCACCTATCTTCAGTTTATTGAATATGTGGTACCTCAGTCTGTTGTGGCCTGTGCGGAGTCTGAAGACCACGACCTGCTCTCTTCTGTTCAACTGGTAATAGGCATGATTTTTTGTTATGTTCTTCTAAAAAAAGAAGTCACAATTCAATTAAGAAACTATAAGGAATAAGCAAGAATGTACAAATATCTTGGGCAGGACATCAGAGAATAAATTATTAACCATGGGGTATTTCTGATGGATTTAGAAAAATTAATATTAAGTGGCATGAATCAAATTTCTACATGTACAGCTCTAACAGTCCAATTGAATCACAACATGTAAGGTATATTTTAGTCCGCATTTGAATGAAGCAGAAACCTGGACACTGAAATATTCACATATTAAAAAGAGTGACTTCATCACTCAGGCTTATAGACAAATAGATAAACAAGGACTGCACAAAAATAACAAAGAAAGTAGTCATGAAATAATTATATGTAAAAAAACAAGTAGAATAGAACAAGTAAAACTACTTATTTTTAATATCTGTTTGGATAATACAATTTTTTTCTTTATATTTTTAAAAAGAAAATTTGAACAAACAAAGAGCAGGTGAAAAAAACAGATTATGGTTCAGTTTGACAAGAGAACAAATTATAAACAATTTTTTTTCCTGATTATTTAAAATAAAAATTCACTATGCAGAATTTGCTAATACATTTTTGTTTCCATTATTCTCAGATTAGACATCATTTATTAATATTTAATGGTTTATAAATGGAATACTATAAAATGTGTGCTTAGTTCTTCATTTATCTTTGTATGAAAGATGGGAGTAGGAGGATCAAATAAAGGAGAATATCTATTTTGGTCATTTAGTGTTACTCCCTGTGTGCACACTGAGGCCCATTTTTGGGAGGAAATAAAACAGTCACTGCCACCTACTATGCATGTCATAGAAGGCAACTATGGGGATTGTGACCTTATGTAAAGCTAAGTGTCACAGAAAACACTCCAGCTACAGCACATAAATGCTTTGATGCAGACTTCCTGCAAGGAACCCCCATGCTCCTGCTAGCATAGAAAGGGCATATGACTATGATACCTATTGTTGTCAATCAATACATTGATTGGTTAACAAAAATTGTATTTTATTTTAAATTATTTTTGTTACAGCTTGCCATGGGTACAATTCAGCACATGTTAAGTGTGTCTAGTAAATGTAATTTATACAACATAAAGTGATAAAAAGTTGGTCAAGTGTGAACTATTTTTAGGTGCTATGACAAATGTATTTTATTTAGAGATAAACAATCTATCGTATAAAATTGCTCTACATAAGAAACAGAAATGCTATACATGTAGGTGTGATCATTGGACATTCTTTTTGCTCATGGTGAAACAAAGGATGCAATTATTTTTCTTGTTCTGCCTTTTGCATCTAACGATGTATAGTGTCACCACTGTAAGTGGCTACTTATAAGAAACTTTGTGTGGTCTTGTGAAGGTGGTTTCTGTAGTAATCTGTTTTATATGATGAGATTGCTAGTCCCATTTCCAATGCTCTTTAGTTGCTTTTTATGACATATTGGGGCTGTCATTTTTTATTAATTTTTTTCGTTTGCCTTAATTTTCTTTTCCCCAAGGCGGTGTGCATTACACTATGTTTTTATTTTGCGCCTGTCGGCCCAGTGCATCCAAATTTGGCATGCATTTTATGTAAGGGTCTGCTTCTTCCTGCATTTTCTAAGGGTTTGCTTGCCTGGGGTAACAGCCAGTGCCGTGTTGGGTATCCAACCCAGCACCTTCGGGCTGTGATTCGTGTCATTTAACCACTTGGCCATGCCGTTCACTGCCCTGTCGTTTGTCTTCAGAATGATGTTATCACATGTATCTGGAAGGTTGGGACAAATCATCAGATGATCTGGATCTTGTACCACACCACAGTCACATGTATTACTGTCTGAGAAACCCCCATCTCTTCATGTTTTTCCTACATAGTGACATACAAGTTTTAAATCTATTTACTGTCTTCTAAAGTGAGTAGGAAAAGTGATATCTGGGGGCAGGCTCCTCTTGAAGCTCAATCCCTTAGTCATGTATCATTTCGTACCATAATTCAGAGAGACGACTTTCAGGGTTTGACTGTATGGGCTATGTTGATTTAAAGGAAACTATGCCTGGATTTGAGTCATGTGATCTACTCCTGATGTCCAAACATTGGGTGTCTATGGTTGTTTTCCTGTTTCTTTCATTCAATTCTAGTAGCCACGCTTCTTCTGATGACAGGAGGAGCTATGCCAATTATAGGGTATACTTTAGCAGTCAACATTATCCAAAAATTGACTAGTACCTCCCCATTTTAACCTCCCCTTATTTTTTAAATAAGGTCATGTCTGGTATTACTGTTGTTTACTGTCTATTTATTCTCCACCTCATACTTTTATCTCCAGATGTGTTTGTTGTTTTCTATCAATTTTGTATATAAGTAACAACAGATGTTGTTTTTTTTAAAAATCAGTATCAACTCACTCTTTGAGAATAGTCTTAAAATTTATCTGCAACTAAAACTAGAAATGATATTTAAGAACTTTGGTAGATGTAAACTTTAACTTGCTCATGTCAGCTATTTTGTTATTTTAACAATATTGTCAGTTTTGACAAGGTGTCCGCCTTGGGTACCAGAGGTCGCAGATTCGAATCACGGTGGAGACCTGGATTTTTTATCATGTGGACCTTCCGGTGAAAATTTCTCGATCTAGTGGGATCGGACTCTCGCGTTCAGTGTCGAGCAGGTTAAAAATCCCTTGGCAGTTAGAAATCAAAAAGAGGAGGCCTAACAGCCGCTACCCGGATAAAATTCAAAAGTTCAAGCTAAAAATATACACAAAATATTATTTGTACCTTGCCCCAGGTTGTTTGTTAAGAGCAGCTATAGATGGTGCCTAACTGGCTGAGGGTGTACTTAGCTCTAGTATTTGAGTCTATTAAGATGGACTCGTACATCAGTTAAACCACTCTTCAAGAAACTGGTTTTATACAGACTCTGTAGTCGTCTAAACCAGTACAAACACGTTAAGCTAAGTTCTTTATTTTGTATTGGATCTCTTCATTACATGAACAGTTTACTGCAAACATGTGTTTTATCATTTCCACTGAGAAGAGCTATGTTCTAACTGATAAAAGCAAATAATTGTGCATGTTGCTGGCAATTTAATTGCAAGCTGTGTTTATGACTAAGGATTTATGCAGTAGAACAGCTGTTAATAACATTTGCAGATTATAGCTCACAAAACAAAATGCAACACACACAAATTAAAGGTAATTTATTTGAATTAGTTTTTAATCGTCGTTTAAAATCTTGAGGAGTCAATAATATGATTACTGCACCAGTCCAAGTGAGTGTTATATATATGGCTAGCAACCTCTTCATGTCAAATGAATTGATACAGAAACTAACACTGCAAAAATGCTTTAAGTGCTTCTGGTGCAAGCTTCTTTTAAGGGGCCAGCTGCAGTGAGGACTGATATCTTGTAAGAGCAAAAAGGGAGACAAGAAGAAGACAAAGAGGTTTATAATCAAGATTATTACAAATATTTAACAGGTCTAACCATTTCTGGCACAGTGAGCATTTATTACATGTCAGTTCATTTTATTTGTAATAATGATCGGTTTTTATTAAAAATGTGTAATATCATTTTGAATGTTTTAAAATATTTCTTCAGTATACTGGTGACTCATTGGTTATTTATAATAGACCTCAATTGGTCTGATGACACCCTGATTGACGGCTCACCCTGGGGGCTACTCTTCCCCTTCTCTCTCTTCTCTTACCTCACTCTGTTTCATTTGACTCTATCCCACAGTCACACCCTTGCACAACTTTCACACGCGCCCTCGTGGTAAAGCCCTTCCATTGCACTTTGGTTGGGCTAGCTTCTGAGGGCGCACAAACCTAGCATAGGTACATACAGATGCACACATGCATCCAAGCACTGGCTTATGTGTCCTGATATCGCCCAATTGACTACGGTCTGGGGTGGAAAATGGCGCGCCTCCGCCAGTAGAAACTAGTGAGGCAAACATCTAAGCAAAAAAAAATAAAAGATGACACCCCACCTCTCCCCCCACCACCACCACCACCAATGCTGTATTGTGCTGATTATTGGAAGAACAACACAACATCACTTTCACATGAGGTTTATAACTTCAGACACACACACACAACATTTAGGGACCTTACTCCAGTGAGCAAGAACATCCTGTCTGGTTTGAACCACACAGAAACATCTTGCATCACTGAAACACTGGCATAGGTACATACAGGCGCACACATGCATCCAAGCACTGGTTAATACCTTCTGATATTCTCCTCCCCCCCCCCCCCTTTCCCCAAAAAATACTGCGGTTCAGGGTGGAAAGGGACATGCCTCCGCCAGTATAATACAGAGAGGCAAACCTTTGAGGAAAAAAAAAATTGTACTGATTATTTTAACTAAAATAAAAAGTGGCCAATTTATTATCCAAATTGTCATTTCTATATTGATTTTATAACACATAATCAATATTTACAAATCAATGTTAAAATAAACAGGGTAATTGTCCATTAAATAAATAATGTATGTAACTAATCCAGCTGCCAGTTAATGATACCTGACGTTGAGTTAAGCATGACAAGGAAAGATAAACTGGTCATACAAACCAAAACCAAAGAATCTGAATACCGGTCAAGCCGCGGCCTCGTGATCAGGTGGTGTGGTTTCAACTCCAGACTCTGCCGTCGTTTTCACGGGTGCTTGATGCTGAGTTTCCTGCATCTCGTAGTCGCCCCCTAGTTGTCTTGTCCTTGACTTGCCACTGGGGTCTGGTAGTACGAGTCGAGAGAGTGAGGATAAAAGGTAGCGCAGTTAATCCTTACTAAAAAATAGCGTTAGCAAAATTAATTATGCCATCATCGTCTACGATGGACGGCGGTCTTTGCTTTTGCCTTGGTTCGCCCTTATCTATTATTTTAGTAACCTCCTCCATGAATTACAATATGTCAAGAGCATGTCTGAACTGTCTGACTGTCTGCTTCCAATATAATTGGCTAGTGCTTATTTCAATATAATAATTAGGTTATATAGGTCTAAGCTTAAGTGTTGGCACATGCCCTTTATTGTTTGTTGTTGTTGCTTAGATGTTTGCCTCACTAATTTCTACTGGCGGAGGCGCGCCATTTTCCACCCCAGACCGTAGTTCATTGGGTGATATCAGGACGCATAAACCAGTGCTTGGATGCATGTGTGCGTCTGTATGTACCTATGCTAGGTATGTGCGCCCTAAGAAGCTAGCCCAACCAAAGTGCAATGCAAGGGCCTCGCCATGAGGGCGCGTGTGAAAGTTGTGCAAGAGTGTGACTGTAGGACAGAGTCAAATGAAACAGAGTGAGGTAAGAGAAGAGAGAGAAGAGTTGCCCATAGGGTGAGCCTCATCATTGCCTCCCCTTTATTGTTCTTATGTGAAACTGTATTTTGAAGGTGCTTGTTTTGGTTTTTTTAGCTAGCATTGCTAACTTAAATGTATTAGAATCCAAGCCTAAGTAGTAAACTATAGTAAAAAAAACAACAAGTAAACAATTATTATAAACAATTGAATTTTCAACTATTAATTAACTGAGTTGATTATACCATTTTTTAATGGCGTACATTTGAAGGAGTATTTGTCCAATATTTGTTTTTCTTGTCACTATCGTTATTCCATGGGAGACAATTGCTTATTCACATGTTGACTTGTCTCCGCACTTGCAGCTCTGTTTTGCTCTTTTCCAATTTGTCTTCAATCTCTCTTTGTAACATGGTTTTAAAATAAGCCGCAAACTCCTGTAAATAAAAAAAAATGTCTTCTTTACATTCCTGATTATTTTCTGTTAACAGTAAACGCACACAATTCATCAGTATATTCAGTTTTCTAGTGCCACAGTTATGTCTTCAAATGGTTTGTTAACTGCCCATATTATATTGATAGTGCTCATCACAGAGTCAGCAGCAGAAGTAAAAATAATGACGCATCTACTCGATGGAAAGGGTTAGAAAGCTTCGCCCCTTGTGATCCAGTTTTCCTTGGCAAGGTACGGTGGTGGGGGGGGGGGGGGGGGATACGCATAGTCTGTACTGTTTCGTTTCATCGGGGGTATGATGCCGCCACTGCATGCTGGAGTTGTTTCCGGTAGGGTTGTGTGTGTGTGTGTGTGGAAAAGACGAGAATATTACGACTGCCACATTAAGACCATGTCATAAGAGGTTACCGTACCAACAGTGCCATCTAATTATCTATCACAGAAATCTCTCCAATGCATGGTTTTGTACACCCTGTCATTTACATAGACCAATGGAGAGTAACCTTCTGATCTTAAAAGCAAGCTATAGGAACAATATTCCTTACACGATGCAGGAATAAAAGAGTAGATACTTTTTTTAAAAATGTTGCTTTAAAACGGATCCACTGAAGGAATTACACCTAGATTAGTTTATTGTCTTTTACACCTCTTGATTATTATCATCATTTGCATTTTTTGTTTTGTCTTACTTATTCCTTCAAGTCATTGCTTCAGATTTCGTACCCTGGCAACATAGTAGCATTCGACCAAAACATACAAATAAATGTCACTTCTACCATATCTTTAGTGTTATCTCGTTATTTGTTTCTTTTCAATCAACAAGACGTGCCAAGGTCACCGTGTTATCTTAAAAGTGTTACCACCAGGTCATTTTAACTATCTTTTTCATTGTTATCTGTGATTTATTGTCACGTGGCAAGGGCATCGAGGACAACGAATAAACAGCCAAGGTCACTGGACACCACAGTACAGGAATGTGTTTTATAGAAAGCTATTAAGAGTTAATGGCAGCGAACACACACACGTAATGGGTATACTTTGAGGGAGGCAAAAAAGCAATTACAATTGTGTGCAATTTAATTAAAAAGAAGAAGTTGACATTTTTGTGAAACGTATTAGGAAACGTATTAATAGCCGGACACGTAAAGTGACGTTATGGTGACCTACACTTTAAATCGTTGACCCCGACGTCCACCAAGGTATTGTGGGATGGCTTGCGACATGACCGTGGTTCTTCGTGGTACTCCAAGGAAAAGACATATGAATTTAGACGACATTTGGCTATCTGGCTGTGCCCGAACAAACACAAGGACTACAGTATGATAGTACAGCAGAACAGTGTTAAGGATGCCAGTTTTGTAATTCCAGGTCGCAACAATGCAGGCAGACCCACGTATGATCAATCTCTTTCCGCAGACGACGAAGAGAGGCTACTAGTGGTTCGCAAAGTTCGCTTGTTTTACCAAAAATGATGGTCATAATCTAAGGTTGTACATACAGCCATTTTTTTCTAGAATCGCGTATGATGTCAAAATTGCGCAATATATGGGTTCTGTTTCTAATAATCGACGGCACTGCACTCCGGATATATCCATAGGTGCTCAGTATCTCTCAGCTAATTGTGCAGGATCTACATGATGATGGTCCCTGTAGTTGGTTCTACACTCTCATGCTCCGTCCTCTCATGCATCCTACTCGGATCAAACCTCGTTTGATGGCTGTGGATTGCTCTTTCATCTGTTTTGGTGTCCTCATCCAACAGATAATCATTGATTAATTTTACAATATCACTCCTACCCATCACTGATGTGTCCATGATGGGAGCTTGTGAAGCCATGATGTCAACTCTTTCGTTGCCTTGAACCCCAGCATGACCAAGACAGTTGATCCATGTCAACCCCTGCATGTCTGAGGTCTCAACAACAGCTATCCACTCGTACCTCAGCCATCCCTTCTGTACCTTCTGAAGTACAACTTGCTCGTCAGTCATGATTATTGCCCCTGTTAAAGGGGTCTCAGATAGCCATCTTAACCCTTTACACCCTAACCTGCCCATTGTATGTTCTTTTGAAACCGGAAACACTACTACTATATTAAATGCAACTGTTCATTGCTTGTTCTGTGCTGGGATATCATTTACATCGCATAAGCAATATATGGTATATTAATAAGGCAGAGAAGTATTTCCCTGCGCTTATAAATATGTATTTCCTATTTTAAGGCTTAGGGTGTAAAGGGTTAAGGCTGAGATAACTGCTTCCATCCATATTCTCAAACTGGAGGTTACTGACATGTATACCCGACTCCACTCAGCAACGATCTGTCCTTTCACTCTAGCAGAGATGCCTCAGCCTGATGTCCCGCTTCTCAGCATCGATCCGATGTATGGATTGTTAGGGGGGAAATATAGAACAGTGGATAAATAATTTTTGGACTGTAATACACCATTACATGGAAGACTATTAACAACATAATTGATAAACGTCACTAGGAACAGTACGCTGTGGCGAGGCATGATCGCCTACATGTTATTGTTTATTTCGAGCCCATCCGCGTTAAACCATACATTCCAACCTTCGGTCTAAATCAGACTCTATTAAACTTCTTTTCTATTATGACAGGCAGCCTGGGTCTAGTTCTAATCATAGAGCTAAACATCAATAGAGGAATGACTGACTATAAGATGAGGACACAGTAGTAGTAGTAATAGTAGTAGTACTAGTAATAATAGTAGTAGTAGTAGTAGTAATAGTAGTAGTAGTAGTAGTAATAGTAGTAGTAATAGTAGTAGTAGTAGTAGTAATAGTAGTAATAGTAGTAGTAGTAGTAATAGTAGTAGTAGTAGTAATAGTAGTAGTAGTAGTAATAGTAGTAGTAGTAGTAATAGTAGTAGTAGTAGTAATAGTAGTAGTAGTAGTAGTAATAGTAGTAGTAGTAGTAATAGTAGTAATAGTAGTAGTAATAGTAGTAGTAGAAATAGTAGTAGTAGTAGTAATAGCTCTTTACAGTAATAACGGACTTTTCGATGATGACACTGTAGTAGTAGTAGTAGTAGTAGTAGTAATAGTAGTAGTAGTAGTAGTAGTAGTAGTAGTAGTAGTAGTAGTAGTAATAGTAGTAGTAGTAGTAGTAATAGTAGTAGTAGTAGTAGTAGTAATAGTAATAGCCCTTTACGGTAATGACTGACTGACTACACGATGAGGACGCAGTAGTAGTAGTAGTAGTAATAGTAGTAGTAATAGCCCTTTACAGTAATAACGGACTATTCGATGATGACACTGTAGTAGTAGTAGTAGTAGTAATAGTAGTAGTAGTAGTAGTAATAGTAGTAGTAGTAGTAATAGTAATAGCCCTTTACAGTAATGACTGACTGACTACACGATGAGGACGCAGTAGTAGTAGTAGCCCATTTCAGTCATGACTGACTATAAGATGATGCGACTTTAGAAAGGTATCTCTCTACTGCGTTTCTGTTTTTCTTTCACCTTGCGACGTTGTCATTTCTCTTCTCCGTCTTTTGTAAGAGTTTTTTTTCCCTAACATGAGAGAAATATTCAGGGTACATCTCGACTTGGACTTTTTTTTTAAATTGTTTTTTCGTTCGCCTTATTTCTCTAATCCCCAAGGCGGTGTGCGTTGTACTGTGGTTTTTATTTTGCGCCTGTCGGCCCAGTGCATCCGACTTCAGCATGCATTTTATGTAAGGATCTGCTTCCTCCTGCATTTTCTAAGGGTTTGCTTGTATGGGCAACGGATGGTGCTGTGATGGGGATCAAACCCAGCACCTTCGGGTTTGAGCCGATCCCCTTAACCACTAGGCCACGCCGTCCCCGACTTGAATTTATCAGCAGCTTCGTCATTCCAAGATGGCAGACTTATGACCATTGTCTTTATGTCACGCTCGCACACATCTTTGAACCTCAACTGTGACCATCGACCAACTGTTCTGAAATCCACAAATTGTCCATAGTGAACATCTTTGAGGATGCGACCATCCGTTTCTGGCTGAAATTCATCACTCTCTTATCATCAAAAAGCTTGTTTGATAGAGAAAAAACATAGTTATATATTGAGGCTGTGACTTGCACTACACTTGAGTTTAAGTTAGGAAGCTTCACATTGGCCGTTCTGAGCTATATTGTTCCAGCGGCAAGACGTAGTCAAGATGACTGCAGATATTACAAGATGCAATGCTAATAGAAAACAACCATGCGTTCTATTATTTCGCCTTGTTCTGTGCGTTTCACACTACATTGCTCAGATTCGAAAATTTTTTTCACACGCATAGTCCACAGAGTCGTCTTCACGTGATTAGATAGACAAGCCCTAGATCGCCGATGGTTGAGTGTTCCCGGCTACCCTCAACTGGTTAAGCCCGTCAGCCGAAGCGGCGTCCTGGGGGGCGTTGTCGCTGTGTGCTACACACTTACTTGGAATCATAGGTGAGAGCTCGGTGACAGGTGGGGATCAAAGGTTGACGAACCACTTCCAGCGATAGCACATGTTCTTCCCAACAGAGGTCCTCATTTCCCTACCACTATGCCCATTTCCTACCAACCCACCGCCTGTTTTTCATTATACAGGTTCATCCATAATAAAATATAAATGTACACCTTCTTGCGACGAATTTTAGCATGTAAGACAGGTACAACCATTTGTAATTTAAAACGAAACAAATTCTCCCCCCGCAAGAAAAAGTCAGACGAATTTAACCTTACATCACCCCCCCCCCCTTTCCGCACACAACACATGCATAAACACCACACACGCATACACTTACACACTCGCATACATATACACACCCACACATTTATTTGCGCCAACCTATTTACGGTAGGGACACCTTATAAATTTGAAGCCAAGTTGAAAACTACAAAATACAGTAACAGGCCAATATGGTCAGTCCATATTTCAACCCTGTCACATGACTTGTTTACCGATGACAGTAAACAAGTTCACAAGTCAACTTGATGGCGGTACTACATCCGCATCTCATCACAAATAAAGCGACAGCTGTAAATAATCAAGTATAAAAGACAACATAATTGTGACCACATAATTAACATGGCGGTTTTCTTGCGACACATTCACATGTGTATGGTTTTATTGTTTATATCAGTCATAATAATAGAAGTATGCTTGGCCTCTGGTTTAGGCGTTACTAAGTTCTCGCAGGAAAATCAAGGGGTAGAGATTGAAATTAATAATGTGTTAAGAAGGAAGAACCAAGAAAAGTCAGAGCTGAGATTCCATGATGGGTATAAAGAAAAGTCAGAAAGACAATTTCGTGACACGAATAAAGAAAAATCAACGCGAAGGAAAAAAATACAACAAGTTCGTTATGATCCAACTTGGAAATCTATCGACTCCCGGCCAATACCTCAATGGTATGACGATGCTAAGATTGGCATATTTCTTCACTGGGGGGTCTTTTCTGTTCCAAGCTATGTGGGAGCGTGGTTCTGGTACTGGTGGCAAGGACCTGAGCCAAGGCAAGACATTATCGATTTCATGAAGAAAAATTACAGGCCAGGTTTTACTTATGCTGACTTTGCACCAATGTTTACAGCTGAGTTCTACAATCCAGATCAATGGGCTGATATATTTCAAGCTGCAGGAGCCCAGTAAGCAATATTTTGTTTTATCTGAACTCTGTTGCAAATTTTAAGAAAATGTGCTCTCCCTTCTCTACCCAATCGATCATTTATACTAAGTGAACACACAAAATATTTGTGTTCTGAAATTTCTTATGTTTATCACACTACTCATTGTAATAAAATGTATTGTACCATGCCAGCACAGTGAATGAAATGACAGCAATCAGCGACTCATAGCTTGCATCAGGGACAGCAATCAGGGACTCATAGCTTGCATCAGGGACAGCAATCAGGGACTCATAGCTTGCATCAGGGTCAGCAATCAGCGACTCATAGCTTGCATCAGGGACAGCAATCAGCGACTCATAGCTTGCATCAGGGTCAGCAAACCAGAGCTGACCAAAACACTATTCTGCCTTCAAGTGGTGGCTCTGGAAACAGGCTGCACTAGTATAGTCTGGCTAAGACAATAAGGATTGCAATTGGAAAGCAAACCCAGTACCTAAAAAAAAAACCCAGATGAAATCGGATAGGCATAGATATCACAGCCTCACTATAACTATAACATGTTCTTTTCAAGAAGAAGAATTACCGCACTATGAATATAAATTACAATTTTGTCTTTAATTACTTTACATGAAACATTACAATTTTTGAAATAGTTGTATGTGATGAGAAGGGCATTATAATATTTCAAAGCTACTATACATGACCTTATTGGGGAGGAAAGAAAAGGCCACTGTACATTTTATCAATGTACAAATATATGCATAAAAAGGGTTGTGTATGGGGCTAGCAATTTCATCATGTGAATCAAAGTGCTACAGAAAGCATTATTGCTTCATCTTTTCCCATATTTGTTCCTTACAAATCAAAGAGCTATTATATCACTGCATGTTGGCACCCTAACAGAAAGCCTTTGCCAAACAACTTGATGTGATTTTCTGATGTTGATTTCTGTATTATTTTGAATCTGCTAACCGCATTCCACGTCTCTTTAGGTGCTTTTTAGCAACATGCCACGAAGGTTATATTGGACCTATTTTTTATTTTTTTTACTCCTCGAGAGAAATTATCTACGCTGAGCACATTACTACTTTAGTGCAAACTTCCTGCAAGTGTACCAACTGCAGTTGTGACCCATGCTCCTATTGAAGGAACAAAGGATGTATAATAAGCCAAAACTGTGATTCAGTATACTAGTTTTGTTACAAGAATATATTTTCTCATCCTAGATATATTGTTCTAACAACCAAACACCATGAAGGTTTTTGTAACTGGCCAACCAACCACTCGTGGAACTGGAACGCAATGGACATTGGACCTAAGCGTGACCTTGTTGGTAGGTAAATGGACATGTTTAACACTAATAGAGAGTAAGGGCTGATGGCTATCTAATCTCATCGTATCGTTATTATCCACTGGAAGAGGATGTCATGTATTGGTGGAACTCAAGAATGTGGCCAGAAAATAATATTAACGGAGAGCAAAAATTTCCAATAATTTCCCTATGAAATTGAAGGACGAAGAGAAACAGAATATCTTGTACTCACCATTGCCCACATTGATACTCTGGGAGGCTGAGAGAGGGATCAGATTAACAAAGAGTCATATTGGCAAAATTGTTTCTATTTCTAAGAATCGATGTCACTGCACTCTGGGCATACTAATAGGTGTTCAGTCTCTCTCAGCAAATGGTGCAGGATCTGGATGCTGCTGGTTCCTGTAACTTGCTGGTTGTACACTCTCTTTCTCCGTCCTCTCATGTGCTCTACTCCGCTCGAACCTTGTTTAATGTCAAAAATTTGCAGTCTGTGGATTGCTGCTTCATCTATTGTGGTGTCCTCATCCAACTGTCAGTCATTGATTGATTTCAAAATGTCATTCCTGTCCATCACTAATGTGTCCATGGTGGGAGCTTGTGAAGCTAAGACGTCAGCTCTTTCATTGCCCTGAACCCCAGCATGACCAGGACAGTAGATCCATGTCAACTCCTGGAGGTTTGAGGCATCAATAGCTGCTATTGATTTGTACCTAAGCCATTCTTTCTGTACCTTCTGAAGTACAGCTTGCGTATCTGTCACGACGACTGTCTTTTTTAAAGAAGTCTCAGATATCCATCTTAATGCTGAGGTTACTGATTCTATCTTTATTCTCAAACTTGAGGTTGTTGACATGTATGCTCTGCTGCGCTCGGCAACAACCTGTCCCCTCACCCTGGCTGAGAAACCCCAGCCTAATGTCCCACCGCACAGCACTGATCCGTCTGTGTATATGATGGCATCACTATCCTGCATCTTCTCAGTTATCAGCTGATTTATCTCATGCTCTGCTCTTCCATTGCCCCATTCTCTGCATTCCTTGTGTAAACAGTGCAAAAGTGTACAAATCATGAAACAGAGTTGGAGCACCCCCAAAATTGTAATTTAAAGCTACTTGTATTGAATTGAGTTTAAATTTTGATGTTTCTTTGGTAGCGGATAGTAGTGGCTCTTCTTACTTTTGAGGAGTAATTGAAACGTAGAGCTGGGGTAATCCTGGCTGTAATGTAATGTGAGGCTCCTCAGTAGACTGACCACTATGCGAATTAGTGTCAATCCCCACCTCATTGGGCAGACTGCTGTAACACAGCCTTTATGTAGGAGCAAGAACAAGGATATGAGGTGGGGTCTTGATCAATGTTCCACCTGACCCTGATTACTCCTTGCTCCTGGGCACCCCAATACAAAGAATAGCCACAAAGTAAAGAGAATTGTTGCTGACCTGAAAGATGGCATGATGTTCACAATCATCTTTGTCAATTATAAATCAAGAAGACTGTGTTACTACAGCCGCAACTCAGTTCACTGCTTGTGTAACAGTCCATATGCCATCAAAGAATAAGTGAAAGTATTGAAAGTGCAAACTTCCAAGTAATCCTCTTTTTTTGTATTTAGGGGACCTTGCTGTTGCTGTTCGAAAGAGAGGATTAAAGTTTGGTACCTACCACTCTCTGTTTGAATGGTTCCACCCACTCTACATTCAGGATAAGGCAAACAATTTCACAACACAGGAATTTGTCAAGGTAAATATCATTTCACAGAGAACTAGCAAATAATAGTTTCACAGAGAACTTTAGAAAATATAATTTCACAAAGAACTTTAGCAAATATAATTTCACAGAGAACTTTAGCAAAAATAATTTCACAGAGAACCCTTAACAAAAAATGGACTTTACTGAAAGCATCTTTCCAGATGTATATATTATCAAAGAGGTGTAATTTTGTTAGAGTGACTATCTTCCATGTATGTATGTATATGTGTATGAATAAGCTGAAGGTAATCCCACATCATACGCTGTGATCAGGGACAAAGTGTTAGAGATTTAATTAATCTGTATCTGGGCTTTTTATGAGGTTACATGACAACTTCCCTTCCTTCATGCCTTGCATTTCGTAACATGAAGTCCGGTATCAGTTTACAGCTGGGTAGACTGTATCATGTTGCTACTGGGGAGTGAACCCAGTACATAGATTGGTCTTACGAGTCACATTCATTATCATCATGAACTGTAGCTACATCTCTTTTTCAAAGAATAATTACTATATATATATATATATATATATATATATATATATATATATATATATATATATATATATATATATATATATATATATATATATAGTAATTATTCTTTGAAAAAGAGATGTAGCTATATATATATATATATATATATATATATATATATATATATATATATATATATATATATGTACGTCTGCCTAGACATCAAGCTGAAATATTACAGTATAAATCAATTGCGCCACAAAAGTACCTTCTTCAAACATTCGACCAAGTGTGCCCTAAAGTGGATAAGTTAGGAATCGCTGCCTTAAAGAGTAGAAATATGACAAGATAACTAGAACTCTAATAATCAGTTATTTTCAGTCTTTTATATTTATTTAATAAAATAATAATTGATGTAATTCCTTGTATCTTCTCAGAGAAAGACACTTCCTGAGCTGTTCGAGCTGGTGAACACATACAAACCGGACATTATCTGGTCAGATGGATGTGCTGGGCCCGACTACTACTGGAACTCTACCAACTTCTTAGCCTGGTTGTATAATGACAGGTGAGAACAGTTAGTGATTGCAACAATGCTCAGCAATATTGTAAGAAATGCTAAATGCAATGGTTCTGAAACTGGGGTTATAAAGAGTCAGACAACCTAATTTAGATATTTAACACATTAACTACCATGAACCACTCATAGCACCAGAGAAGTTATCGTTCTTTACCTTCTTAAACAACACATTCAATTGTCTTCAAATTATCTTATTCTTCATTGTCACCCTTATCACCTTGGGATGCATATGCCACCAACCAACCCTCTCTAAGCAGACTGGTCCTGTGATGTTTTCTCCAGTTCTCTCTAGCTTCTCCCTGTTGCCCTTGTATCAATCTCTCTTCTCTGTATTTTCTTTGGCCTTTTGACTCTTTTTCTCTGTGGGTTCCACAACAAAGATTACCTGGTGATACTGGCTTGTGACATTTGCAGTGTGTGGCCTATCCAGCGACACCTTCTTCCCAAAATGTCCTGTTCCACTTGTCTTTGTTCTGTCATCTCTCATAAGCTTTCATTTGTAACCTTGTTGAACTTCTGGCTGACAATCTTTCTCAAGGATTTGTTGATAAAGTCTTGCAATCTCTTAATATTGAGTAAAACTGACATGACCATGGACATCTGTTAAGATAACTGTAGCATAATTTGTACCCGCTTCTCAGGAAGAATAAAACGTGAGCACAAAATGAATAAAACCACAGCATGTATTTCAGTCCCATCTGCACATCATAAGAGTGACTAATGAGGGTTGTGCATGGTGTTGGCAACCTCACCATATAAAAACCATTGTGATTGAAACTGCATTGCAAATAACTGGAGGGTACATTTTACATTTTATCTCGTGTGACATAGGAGTGCCAGGAGCTGGCAAATTGGGGTATTGTTCTGTTCTCTCCAGCTGGAGTATAGGGCCTGTACTACAGTTAGCCTTCTTCAGGAAGCTTGTGCCAAAGCACTTTGTGTGCTTTTGTAGTGATTGTTTCTGGAGCAATTTGTTTAACACAGGTTGCTAGCCCCATGCACAACTTTTTTTAGTCATCTATTACAACATACAGTGGTCCTATTCTTTTCTTCCCAGTAAGAGGGCTCTGGAATCCACTCAGGCAGGCTGGCAAATTATTGTGACATGATGAAATGATCACTTTAAGTTTTGAGCTTTCCTTTAACGAGCGGGACGTCCAGTCCAGACATTCCCTGCCACCTGGGAGATTGTAACAGAGCGGCAGAAGCGCAATGTCTGCTGACCTGCGTCTCTTCATCATCCATGGGGATAATTGATAGAGGACACAGCAAAGAACGAGACAACAATACATTTAACCCATGGAGTGGGGATGAATTGGTGCAGCCCAGAGCATATATCATTCGTCAGAGACTTCTGCAGCTGCACCTATAGGGTTCCACTTTCTCCTCAGCTCTTTAGTCTAGCCTCTCTCCTAGGACCTGTCTGATTTGGATGATCTTGCCAGGAGGAATACTCCCACTGGCATAACTCCCGGCATCATTGGAGCGCGATGTCTCTCCAACCTCCACAAAGTAGGCTTACATGTCAAGGGGTATTATGGTATAAAGTTACATAGTATCTTCAAGTAGATCAAGGCAGTCTTGTAGCAAATACTGTTGTTGAAAATTATGTGTTAGAGGCTTGATTGTGTGAGGTCTCTTCTTTTATGAGGTGGTGGGACTAGTTCTTATCAGGTGCCTTGCCTACCCTGACTTTAGCTGTCAAGTATCCATTTCAAACTGGGTGGACTGCAGTATGATTTAGTGAATGTTTATCACAGCTATCACTTTGACGTTCAGGTAGAGGCTCATAAAATCTCCAAAAAATGTGTGACTTTGTACTGTGCTCATTATTTGTCATTTAGTGCACAAATAATTGTTTATGTTACATTTTGTTTTAATTTCAGTCCTGTTAAGGATAATGTTGTTACCAATGATAGATGGTGCAGCGACTGTCTCTGCAAACATGGAGGCTACTTCACATGTGATGATCACTATAACCCAAGTATGTTAGAAGCATTTGTTTAGAAGAACCATTTGGTAGAACCATATTTATGAGATGGTCATGCTGGGGCCCAAGGCAATGAAAGAGCTTATACTCTGGTCTTGAAAGCACTCAAGATCGATTGAGTAGCGATGGGCATGATGAATTCAATAAATGACCACCTGCTGACACAACAACCAATGAACTGGCAATCCACAGAATACAACATTTCATAATTATGCGTTGAGTGGTACCTGAGATGATGCAGCAAGAATGTTCACAACCAATGAGCTATGGAAACCATCAAAGTGTTCATGCTCTTTGAGAAAAAATACTGAGCAGTTTTGAGTCTGTCTGGATTGCAATAATGTTGACTTTGCATAATAGAGAACAGGTTTTGTAGAACGCATTCATCAAGAACTGTACTATCTGTCTGTCCATCCGTCCGCCCGCCCGCCCGCCCGTACGACCACCCACCCACCAACCTATCTACCTACCTACCTACCTATCTATCTTTCTTTCTTTAGTCCACTTATGTCGTTAGAAATCGTGAAGAGGTGGGACCTCCTTTGTTTCATATTTTTTTTTGCAGGTGAAAATCCACTGTGACTTGCCAGGTCAATCCCAGCGTCTGTTAGTCCTGGAATATACAAACATCTATTTTTATTTTTAGACTGGTGGAGGTGAAAGCGTAAATTAGAGCAAGGTAGACCCACAGCCTGTCAGGTGCCATCTAAGCCACTCCGCTAACCACATAACCAAGACATGTAGTTATAGCCACACAGTCCTCTTTTTGCAATATATTCTTTGTGGGGCGAACATTCCTAGAATAATTTTAGTAGATTTTTTAATTGAATTTTGCCTGAGCAGTGGCCGTTAGGTCTACTCATTTTGATTTCCAACTGCTAAGGTATTTTTAACGTGCACACCACTGCACACGTTGTCTGATCTCACTAGTCAGAGATTAGGGGAAATATTTATCCGATGATCCACGTGAAAAAATCCCGGTCTCCACCGTGATTTGAACTCGCGACCTCCAGCACCTGAAGCGAACTACCTCGAGACCACTGAGCCCCGCCCCGAATACTGTACTACTGCCATTTATCATAGTTTCATCATGCGGATTCTTATATTTTGTCAGCATTTGTGTGTGTGCATTTAGTTTATGAAAACTTAAACAGTAATGTACAAGAGTTGCATTCATTCTGTACTTCTGTAAATTGTTATGTGCTAAAGATTAACAGAAAATGAGATGTCACAATTGCTGCTAGTCAACATAATCTGTCTATGGAAAATTTGTCTAAATTTCTGGTTGAACATCATCACCAAACCAAAACTGCTTAATCATCATAACTGTATACTGTTGGAATTGGATCATCCAATTTGGAGAAGAGGTTCTGTTACTAGAACCACCATTCAATGAAACGCAGAGGAAAGGTGAAAGGCAGGCTGATTTAAACTTAGTAAAGAACTATAGACGCTGAAATGAGAACATAAACCAGAGCTGCGATTGATGGTCACAGACTGAGCAAGCTGGAAGGTGTTTGTAGCTGCCCAGAAAGGCATGGTCACTGACTGCTTCGATAGTTATTGGCAAAATATCACGCCAACTTAAACAGTATACAAAAGGGGCAGGGGGGTTGAAAATGTGACAAGAATGACTTTATTTAGCACTCTTAAGTGAATTTCTGATGTTTCTCTTTTCTTTGTTACAACCTCTGCATTCCCAAACGTAAAATGACTGTATGCTATTAAATATAGGTGTCCTCGTTATTATCATTATTTGTCCATCTGGTAACCCTTGGAATACAGGGCTACAACGAATGTTGTCTAATTGTCCCTATTCTCAGTCAGTAAAACGATATATAGGCAATGGCTCAGTGACTGTAGGGAGACACGTAGCACAGTGGTTAGCAAGCTGGCTTCATATCTGAGTGGCCTGGGTTCATATCTCAGTTGAGGCGAAAATGTTTTTTCAGAACGTAACGGCTCCCGGGTCGACCCAGCCTTAAATAGGTATCAGTTCCGTCCGGTAAGTAAAGGTGGCCGGCGTGATGCTGACCACGTCAACCACTAAGTGCAGTGGGTTACAAAATAATATGGGCCTAACACCACATTTCCTATGCGTCGCATGGCGTAACTGGATCTTTACTTTACTCGGTGACTACCAGGACAAAAACTAAATGAAACACATTACAGCCACAAGGACTTCACCACCGACAAAGAGCAAATGAAAGCAAATCACAAATATTTGGTTTGAGTTATATCGTCGTTATATATCATGTCTTACTTTTTTGTTGTGATCTGTTAGTTGTTTTCGTTTGCTCTTTCTCTCCCACGAGAGACGTGTGTCTGTAGTATGGGTTTCATTTTGTTTTTGCCCTGGTGCAGTCACTCAGCCATTACCTATATATGTTTTATTGGCTTTTGATCTTCAGAACCATTCAGCTTTGATTGATTTATTCCTATTCAAAGCCATCTTCTGAGACGAAAGATGCAGCACAGTTAATGAGCTGATAGTGGCCAGCAATTCATAGCTGACTGCTTGCATCAGGGTCAGTGAGCCAGAGCTGATCAAGACCATATTCTGTCTCCAAAAGGTGGCCCTAGAAATAGACTGCACTAGTGTAATCTGGATAAGAACATAGGGATCACAGTAAGAACGCAAACCCAGTACCAAAAATGCCCAGTCAAAACCAGATGTGTTAGGCCGATAGGCGCATACATTGCAGCCTCGCTGTCAACTATGACACAATGTCACAACATTCATTTCAGGGCAAACACCAAAGAAGAGGAAGTCATCTTCTTAAGTTCTACTCACAAGACTTCAGCTGCACTGGTCTCTTATTCCATAATTTTTTTCCAGGTGTTCCTTGGCCTCACTACTTGTCTTTTTCAGAAATAATAATATTGTTTGCTTAAGCGTCTGAGACCCGTTGCATTGGCCGGCCACATCGATGACCCACAGCTGTGGTGTAGTTCTAGGCCTCGTCCAGGGCGGAGGAGGAGGTTGCTACTTGCTGGTGCCATACTGTTCGGGGACGGCCTCTTCTGCACCTCCAGCCAGTCGGGGAAGACTTTTGGCGCTGAGGAACGACTTGTGTAGTATCTTGTGGGCAGTGGTGTCCTGGTCTAGCCATACATGACCGAACAAAGAAACTCAGCGCCGGTCACGTGTTTCTGAGATTGGGTGGAAGCCTGTTTTAGCAGAGACCTCCACGTTGTGGATGTGGTCATGCCATCGGATGCCCAGGATACATCGCTTGTTGCACACGTGAAAGGCTTCCAGTCTCGACATGTCATGTTTCAGCAATGTCCAGATTTCTGAGCCGTAAAGGAGGACTGTGACCACGCAACTCTGGTAGATGCAGATTTTTGCCCCAAGGGAGATCTTGCCATTACTCTACACACGTCGGAGGTCATGCATAGCGGACGCAGTTAGTCTGATCTGCCTTGACATATCGGGACCACTGCGCCCATCGGATGATATCATGCTACCGAAATAGATGAATTCGTTGGTGCCCACCGCAGTGTGACCTTGAGTTTCAATACCCTGGGGTGCTGTGTCTGAAATGATGTTCTGAACTTTGGTCTTGGCCCAGGATATAGACAGGCTTAGGGAGGGCATTTCACTGTTTAACATTTCCAGAGAGCGTTACAGCGCATATCTGTCTGTGCCGAGCAGGGCAATGTCGTCCATGCAAACGAGATCAGCGAGTATTGACTGATCAATAGCTATACCCTCCTGATGGGCACTGAGGCAGTCAAGAAGCCAGTTGACTGCCCAGTAAAATAGGTCGGGGGCAAGAACACATCTCTGACGCTCGAAGTTGTGTGGAATCTGTCAATCGAATTCTGGCACTGGTGTCCTTGTGTAGCTACTTGATTCGGTTTAACAGGGTGGGGGGGGGGGGGGGGGGGGGTGTGTGCCTATTCCCTAGAGGGCTTTCTACATAGCCGGCAGATCAACATTTTTCAGTCATCCTTTTAAATTAATTTCATTATAAAATTTTAACTGAATAAAAAAATGTCAATCATCATCCTTCCAATATTGGACAGAGCTACCAGTGTAGTCATTCTCCTTGCATGAAACTTATGGTACCTAAAGTATCAATGTGCTGTTACATTGGTGGTTTCTGAAGCTTCTTGTTTGACATTAGCTTGTCAGCTCCATGCACAACCTTCCTAAGACATCTATTACACATACATTGTCAGATGTAGCGGTGCTATCCTGTTTTTATTCCCTAATAAGGGACCAGGATTTACAGGCTGACACTTAAGTAATACTATTTCATTTTAAGTATGTGAAATATTATTATTTCAAAATATTGTTTATTATTCCCTACTTTCACATTTAAAAAAATTATTAGAGCTTAACCTTAATAAAGTAATTGATTTTTATGTATTTTGCAATGTTAGAAACCAAACAGGGCCGTAAGTTTGAGGACCCAACAACTATGGACAAAAAAGCTTGGGAATTTAGGCGAGATCTGAAGCTTAGTGATGTACATACGATGGAAGAGGTTATCACTTTGATTGCCCAGGTTGTCAGGTGAGAATATTTAGCAGGTTAGGATATTTAGCATTATTTACAAATCTTATGGAGAGAAGGGCAGACTAAGGAACCATTAAGGAAATCCACGGAGAGGTAATATACAGAAATTGGAAAAGCCTAAAAATATCTGGACTGGCTTTCTTGTTTTGTTGCTGTGCTACCCACTTTGAAATTTGTGATGAAATTGTATTTATAATTATAAAGTTTTATTAACTACACAGTGTTTATAAATCAAGACAGTTTAATATCAAGTTTCAATGGATAGTGCACAGGTTGTAAGACCTTAGGAACAACTTCGCATATTGCCTTTTTAGACATTATATTTTTGTGAAAATTTTTTTTAAATTTCTATAAATGATCAACAAAATACTTTATGACACTATCTGTACAATGCATTCTGGCAGAATTTATTTTGTGGTCCTCGATACTTTTATGATGAGCTTAGTACCAGTACTATAATATTTTAATCAGTTATCATGCGGCGAAATGGAGAGATGACCTGCACCACGTCTTTGGACCATCATAGTACTCCAAGGCAAAGAACAGGAACAGATTCAAGCAGCTTTCGACTATCTGACATCAGGCACCTTTGCCTGATTGAATAGTAACTTTACCTGATTGAATAGCAACTTTCCCTGATTGAATAGCAACTTTCCCTGATTGAATAGCAACTTTACCTGATTGAATAGTAACTTTACCTGATTGAATAGCAACTTTACCTGATTGAATAATAACTTTACCTGATTGAATGTCAACTTTGCCTGATTGAATAGTAACTTTGCCTGATTGAATAGCAAATTTGCCTGATTGAATAGTAACTTTGCCTGATTGAATTGTAACTTTAAGTGATTGAATAGTAACTTTGGCTAATTGAATAGCAACTGTGCCCAATTGAATAGTAACTTTGCCTGATTGAATAGCAACTTTACCTGATTGAATAGTAACTTTACCTGATTGAATAGTAGAAGAAGAAGAAGAAGAATAGTAACTTTCAGGTCAGGTCATCCCGTAACCGGTGAGGTCGTTGGGGCACACATGAAGACATCCTCACAACTCCATGCCACTCTTCTCTGTCAGATGCCGCTGCCTGTGACTCTTCTGGTCGGAGACTGGTCCATTCTTTTATGTTGTCCTCCCATCTCTTTTTGGGCTGGCCTCTTCGTCGCCTGCAATGCACCTTTCCGTAGAGGATTGTGTTTGCAAGACCATTTGATCTCGATATGTGACCAAACCAAGTGAGTTTCCTTCTTTTGACAGTTGTCAAGAGGTCTTTGAAAGGCCCGATGGCTGTTGTAATTCTATCTCGTATTTCCTCATTTATAACTCGATCTTTGTACGTAACGTTTAAAAGTTTTCGGAAACATCTCATCTCCAAGGCCTGTATCCTTCGTTGAAAGTCAGCTGTAACTGTCCATGTCTCACACGCATAGAGGAATATTGACAGGACCAGTGTACGCATTAATCTGATTTTCGTGCATAGTGCTAACCATTTATCTTGCCAGATTTTGTTAAGCCGTGCAAGCGCCGCTATTGTCTGTGCTAGTCTCGCCAACACCTCACATTTTGATCCTTCATCACTGACAATCGACCCAAGATATTTAAAACGGCCAACCACTTCGAGTTCCTGACCGTTAGCTTTTATCCTGCTATTGAAGCCCGTGGCGATGTTGGTCATTAATTTTGTCTTTCCAGCGTTTATCTCCATACCATAGTCAAGAACTGTTTCATCGAGCCTTCTGACCCATTCCTGGAGTTCTGCTTCTGAACCCGCCAACCCGTCGATATCATCTGCAAAACGAAGGTTGGTAATCGTTCGTACCCCTATCTTGACAGTGCCTCACTCATAATTCCTTCAAGGAATATATTGAAAAGAGTTGGAGAGAGTGTACACCCTGTCTTTACCTGATTGAATAGTAACTTTACCTGATTTAAGTAACTGTTTTAATATATTTAGTGTCATGGCTTTGTAACAAATAACAACAACAAGGTTTAATTGATGCATTTTATGTTTCATCTTCACTCAGCTGTGGGGGAAACCTACTGATCAATGTTGGCCCTACCAAAGAGGGAATCATTGTGCCAATATTTGAAGAGCGCCTCAGACAGATGGGACAATGGCTTGGTGTCAATGGCGAGGGAATCTATGCCACACATACATGGACATATCAAAATGACTCAATCAATCCTGATGTTTGGTGAGACTGTAGTCTACTAGTTTATGTTTGTAGAATGCTATGTTATGTTAGGTAGAATTGAAATCACAACACTCCTGGCAGATTCATGGCTGCTCTGTTTTTTCCAACATGGCAAAGAGAATGAATACTGATGGTTCCTCTAGCTTATTGTACACACATAGAGAATTCTAAAAATATAAATGATAAATGGTGCAGTTCTTGAAATGTGTTCTTGGAACTTGGACAAAGAATATGATGCTGCTTGTGCATTGCAATTGGTTATATTCTTAAAACAAAGTTGCAAATTCTACTTAAGTAAAATGATTAAGTGAATGCTGAATTGCAATATCTGAGTCTGCAAAAAAAGTATTATGAGGCTAATACATCATTCACAGTGGGTTTTCTGGTTGTGTAGTATTTACAGCATACCTAGATTTATCAGTGTAATACTAATTAATGCTAATAGGCCAGATTAACTGTGTTAATCTGTGTTAACAGGTAACAACATAAACTCGCTTGACCTTAAAATAACATGAATTTCCATCATTAAGTCTCCATCCTTGTACTAGCAGGATAGAACTAACATATTGTGTTGTAAATTTAACATCTGTTTCATTATTGTATGGATTTTCACATGTTTTTTAGTTAAAATAAATGTACAATACTAGATTGAAAATAGCACCTACTGAATTTTACTTTGTGAAAATTGTTAATGTGAGTATTACTTTTTAACATCGAATTGCATAAAAAAATCAATACTTTGCATGCAAATACCTTAATAAGATTAAAGAGATAAAAATAAAGATTTATTTTCAATTTAAATTACAACAGCAGCTATATGTATACTGGGCTAATTAGTTATTTTTATACATTTAAACCAGATTAGTTTTTCTTGTTAACTGACAACACATATAGTTGCAAATATGTACATCTAGCCAGACTGTTGCCAACTGATAAAACTTTAATTAAATAGTTTCTGACAGTGAGAAAATCTGAATGAACTTTCAAATCTGTGAGAAAAACAGTTTCACCATCTCCACACTGTTGGATAAAATTCGAGACTGATCTGTGAAATGGCAAATGGAGTTTAATGTAGATAAATGTACAGTCATCCACATAGGTAGATCTAATATGGAACATGATTACAGAATGGGCGAGAACAATATTAGAAAAATAGAAAAGGAAAGTGACCTAGGGGTTATAATAAATCATACAGGTAAGGTGAGTGAGCAAGTTCAGATCGCAGTGAAAAAGGCAAATGCAATGTTAGGTATGATAAAAAGAAATATTAAACATAGGAGCAAGGAAGTGATAGCCAAACTGTATAAAGCATTAGTTAGACCTAGATTGGAGTACTGTGTGCAGGTGTGGAGTCCTTATCATAGAGGGGATATAAACATGCAAAAAAGAGCGACAAAGCTGATAATGGGATTCCAGAATTACAGTTATGAGGAAAGACAGAAAAACCGGCTTACAGTGGCTAGAAAAGAGAAGAATTCAAGGTGACTTGATACAAGTTTATAAGATGATCAGAGGAATGGATAAATTAGACTATAACAGGTATTTCAAAATGCAACCACCCACAAGAACAAGAGGGCATAGCTACAGATTAACTAAAGAGAGGTCCAGATTAGATATTAGGAAATATTTTCTTAGTTAGAGAGTGGTGAATGCTTAGAATGCATTGCCACAGGAGGTAGTGGAGGCAGGGACAATTAATGCATTTAAGAATAAATTGGATGCGCATAGCTTTTAGAGCAAGGTAATGTAAATGAAACTGGTTGTATACAGTCTCTGCAGAGTCTTCTAACCAGTATAAAGATGTTAAGTTAAGTTAAGTTAGAAAATATTTGGCAGGCATACCCACCAATTCACTTGAGCTTCAACATTCACATAAACTGGGGTACACATACACATCTTGCAATACAATTGGTAAGAGCATTGGTATTCAAAACAAAATAATTTTCTAGCAGTTAGCTCTAACCATAAAAGAAATAATAGGCCTTTCCTGGAGACAAGAAAGAAAACAGAACACTTTTAAAGAAGATTTTTGTAGAGATGGCACATGAAGGAGCAAAAGGACACCGGACAAGAGAGATCACATAATAAATTATGTGATTTCACAAAGGATAGCAGCAGGTTGGCTCAGGTATCTAACCTATATTTTAGCAGATGAGAAATAGTGAGACAAGAATTCACACCTTCAACAGCCTGATCATTTTAGTATGGGGGCTGCAAGGTTTGGAACATATGAAAAACAGATGCAGAAAATCTTTGAGTTGCTCAAAGAGTAATGGAGCAAACAAAATTGACGGTCTCTTTATGTAATTCAGGACCACGGTTGCGCAGTGGTTAGTGCTCTGGCTTTCTAGCGGAGCGATTTTATTTTGTCAGGAGCCTTTTATTGCGATAAATGTTATATGGCATAGAGATTAAATCCAATAATATTAATGAAATAAATGACAATACTCTGGATATTGGTACTATTGTATGTACTCATGAATTGGAGCTGTGCAGCGAGAATATGAGATGGTGCTTCTCTGCTACGGTGAGAGATAAGGCCGCTGCTGAGCAGAGTTTTGTATCTATGACAACTACTTCCAACCAGTATCTTCTTCTTTCTTCTTTGTTCATCCTCAGATAAAGGTTCTGGTTTCTCTTTCTCTTGTAAAGTTGTTTCATCCCCATACAGCTTTTGTCTCATATCTGTCTCACGAGGCCAGTATTGTTCTCTATTTTCCTGCGTGAGCGAGCAGCTTGTTTCACGGTCATGATTTGCTCCCCACATGGGCATCTGTCATCTGTCCCAATCCTCATTTTGTTGTAAAGATGACCCTTGAATCTGTTATGCCCAGTTCTCAGTCTGAAGATGATGACTTGCTCTTCTCTAGTTAAGTTAAAGTAGCTGTCTTCTTTTCGGAAGTCAGGGTGTTGATAAGCCCATTTTACCCTGAAGTTGGCTTTAATTATGGTCTTAGCCTCATTATATGTGATACTCAGGTCTGTTTGTGGGGATGCTCCTCCACTCTTTGCTAGTTTGTCTGCAGCTTCATTGCCTTCAATATTGCAGTGGGATGGGATCCACTGTATGACCAACCTTGGGTGTTCTGCTGAGAGCTGTGTCAGGGAGAACATACATTGCTTGAGATCTTCATCTTTGTGTTGTTTTAGCGCTGCTAATACCGATGCGGCATGAGTCAAGAATACTATATTTTCTTGGTGGATATCTTTATCTTGGATTACAAGCTCAGTTGTGGCCGTGAGTGCCTCTGCTTCTGCATGGAAATTATTGTAATATGTTCCCATTGTTAATACTCAAGTTTTTCTTCTCCGTTCCTTAGTCTGTAATAGACCCCTCCACCTCCATTGGATCTGGCTTTGTTAGATGAGATCTGTATATATGTATATCCATGTTTCCAACTGCTGCCTTGCAGATAGGCTGGGGACAGCCAAAGGCTAAGGAGGGCATCCCTACAGAAACGCCTGTTGAAATCGGATGCACGGGGCCGCAAGCCTAACAAAACAGTGCAACATAAATCGCAGCATGATGACAGTACAACCGATTAGAAAAACGCATGGCGCTCATCCTGCAGAGTCCCGCCAGGCAGCGATAGCGCCGGGCCTCACGCCTCAAAGGGGCCCACCCTTGACTACTGGTGGTCACCCACCCATGTGTCGTGGAGTCAAGGCACATGGCTATGGGGAAACTTCTATTGACCAAAAACTCAAGACCCTCAAAATACTACAGTGGAATGCGGAGGGAGTCATTAACAAAAAACTTTCCCTAACACATCACCTGCATGAAGGTAAGATTGACGTGGCATGTATCCAGGAAACGCACCTCAACAAAAATCATAAATTCTCAATCAGAGGATACCAGACCTTTCGTCTCGATAGAGAAGGCCACAAAGGAGGGGTCCTGATACTGACCAGAAACTGCATACCGAGTAGCGCGGTATCTGTCAATCACACCGGACAAGCAGAAATTGTAGGAGTTGACATAATGGCTCAAGAGACGAAGCTCCGCATTTTCAATCTGTACGGACCACCAAATAGAGACCTATCGCTCTCGAGTATGGAGGTCAGAGACTCCAACTGCATAGTAGTTGGAGATTTCAACAGCCACTCGGAGAGATGGGGATACTCTGACACAGACAGCAGAGGTGACGAAGTGGAAGATTGGGAGATAGATGCAAATCTCTCCCTAATCAATAGGCCGGAGGATAGCCCTAGCTTCTATTCAAGAACATGGCATACAACCTCGACTCCAGATTTGGCCTTCTCCACACAGGACATACACCATAAAATAGACCGCCAGGTGCTAAACCAACTGGCAGGTAGCGACCACAGGCCGATCAGGCTAACCATTGACATGGAAGTAGGCCCACAGGAAACAAAACCGCTCCCACGTTGGAATTACAAACGAGCCGACTGGGACAGATTTGCAATCCTGACAGATGGGCTGTGTGAAACCATCAACACACGAAACAACAAAATGAAGCCCATGGTGGAAAGCCTAAGCAAGGCAATAATGCAAGCCGCCACTGAAACCATCCCAAGAGGAGCTAGGAAAAACTATAAGCCCTACTGGAATGATGAGTTGCATCAAGCGGAAGATGCAGTAACAAATGCTAGGAACATGGCAGAGCGAGAACAATCCATTTAGGCAAACATCGCCCTCAAAGCCGCCACGGCGAAATACAAACACACTCTTAAGCAAACAGCAAGAGAGAGCTGGAAAAATAAAACGGAAAGCCTAAACCTGGACAAAGACGGGAACAAGCTATGGAAGCTAGTCAGAGCCATGAACGACGAAACCCTGTCAAATAAACAAATTACCATCAAGCAGGGCGAGAACTTGATCACAGGTAAGAAAGCCGCAAACGCCTTTGTCGATCACTATGCCAGAGCAAACCACATCGAGGTCCCTGCAGATAAGCATACAGACATTAGCGAAGAGCTAAAGGGGCACGACAACATGAATACGGCACCTGAAGAGCACATGATGGCCAAATTAACAATGCGCGAAATGGAAGAGGCTATGAGAACATTAAAGAAAAGGAAATCTCCCGGAAAAGACGGGATAACAAACGAAATGCTGATGGGGCTGGGCCAAACAGCGAAGAGGAAACTGCTATCGGTCCTGAACCAAAGCTGGAAAAGGGGAATTGTACCCCAGGCATGGAAAGATGCAATACTGGTACCAGTACCAAAAACAGGAAAGGACAAAACAGATCCAAATGGATACAGGCGCATCAGCCTACTGAGCTGTGTCGGCAAGCTGATGGAACGGATGATAAACACCAGACTGATGTGGCATCTGGAAGAAAAACGAATACTAATTCCACAGCAAGCCGGCTTTAGACAGCACAGATCCATTGAGGACCAGGTCATCCTCATAGCCCAGGAGATAGAAGATGCCTACCAGGCACAGAAACACACAGTAGCTGTTTGGGTGGATCTGGAAAAGGCATTTGACAAAGTCTGGAAAGACGGACTCAGAGTCAAGCTAAGAAGAAGTGATGTTTGTGGGAAAATGTACAAGTGGATCAACCACTACCTCAAACAAAGAACGGCCAGAGTCCAACTACAAGGGCAGATGAGCAAAAAGGTGACACTCAAGCAGGGAGTACCCCAAGGGGGAGTACTGTCACCCACACTCTTCCTGGTATATATAAACGATATTTCAGAGAATATACCAAGAAGAGTCCATAGCTCAATGTTTGCAGAAAAAGAATCTGACCATAGCAAGAAATCGGATGCAGATGGCCCTAACATCGCTGGAAGAGTGGGCGAACTCATGGCTGGTCAAAATAAACGAGGAGAAAACCACATGCACAATATTCTCGCTTTCATTAAAACCCCAAAATACCAAATTAAGTCTAAATGGCAAATTCCTGCAGCCAAACGTCAACCCAACCTATCTGGGAGTCACATTTGATCGGCCCATGACATGGAAAAGTCAGATTGAGAGAAACCAAATGAAAGCCAGGGAAAGAATGGCAATCATGAGGAAACTTGCTGGCACAAGCTGGGGAGCAGACGAAGGCATACTAAAGAAACTGTACACTGGAAGAGTGAGACCAGTTCTCGAGTATGGCATTGCGGCATGGACAACAGCAGCGAAGGCGAACTTCGATAAAGTTAGCAAACTTCAAAACCAAGCCATGAGAATTATAACAGGAGGCATGAAGTCAACGCCAATTGTAGAACTTGAAAAGATTACAAAACTGCAATCCATGACCGATAGAAGAGACTGCAGAGCCCAGCTGCAGTCAGAGAAACTCCGAAGACTGACCGACCATCCAATGCACCAGAGACTAAACAATTTGGGAAATGGGAAACTAAAGCGGAGAAACTTTGCAGAAATAGCCAAAGCAAAGATGCACGAAGATCCCATAAACGCACTAACAACACCAAAACCCATCACTACTGTACGAAAACCTACCTGGAGGCAGGATATATTTCCAGAGGTGGTAGAAAATATACCAGGTATTGGAAACAAAAACTGCCAGACCGAAAAAGAAAGGAGAGATACTACCCTAAGCTTCATAACGAAAAGCTACCCAAGCATGGACTGGACCCATGCATACACCGACGGTTCTGTAACAAACGCTACACAGAACGGAGGGGCAGGAGCATTCCTGAACCTACCAAATGGCAGAAAAATAACACTGTCATTCGCTACTGGTAAGTACACAAGCAATTTCAGAGCGGAGGCAGAGGCACTGAGGGCGGCAGTGGAAGAAATGGTGACACACAGTGAAAATGAAAGCCATATAGTCCTGCTTACAGATGCTCTCGCCGTAGTCACAGCGCTAAAAAGCCAGAAAAATACTGAGCTTAATGACTTAAGAGCAGCACTCTGCAAACTGTGCCAGCAGTCCGCACCAAAAAGGGTAGTGGTACAGTGGGTCCCATCACACTGCAACATCCAAGGCAACGAGGAGGCAGACAGACTGGCAAAAGAAGGTGCAAGACTACCACAAACAGATACTAGTACGACGTACGAAGAGTCAAAACGGCTTATCAAAGCCAGATACATGACCAAATGGGAAACCGAACGTACTGGTTACACCAAAAACGATGCCTATTACCAGTTGAACCGAAGAGAGCAGGTCGTTGTCTTCAGACTTCGCACTGGCCACAATAGACTGAGGTACCACCTATTCAACAAATTGAAGATAGGGTGTACCGACGAATGCCCGTGCGGTACTGGTAAAATGACCGCTGAACATCTGCTGCAGAACTGCCCGACATACGAGGATCAGAGAGAGCAGATGTGGCCATCACCAGTGGAACTGCAAGACAAGCTCTATGGCAATGGCGACAGCCTCAGGATGACCGCCGCTTTTTTCGAAAAAATAATGGTTACTGTCTGACTGCGTACGAAGAAGAAGTATCCATGTTTCTGGTGGGTATACTCTCCTAAGATATTTTTCAGTGATAAATTTCCTTTCTGAATCTGTCTGAGTTCCCTTTTTCTCTATTCCCTCTATGGTTTCTACCATCTCAGGGGACTTGGCTTTTTTCCATGGTGGGATTTGGAATGGTTGTTTTATATCTCTGACCACTGCCTGGCTTATGATTTGGTCTGCTCTTGCAAGTTCTTTTGTTTTTTTATATGAAGTGGTTTCTCTTTAATCTCTCTCTTCCCATGCAATTTATCCTGTCATATTATGGGTGATCAGGCATTCGTTTGAACTTCTCCCCCTACTGAAGTGTTTTTTGGTCTCTTCAAGTCTCTATACTTTCGATTTGTGTGATGTTCTCCATTGCATTTATTGGTGTTGTTCTCATAGCTCCAGTGATGATACGTATACCTCGGTTTTGGGCTGTATTTATTTTGTGAAAGTTATTCTTTGTTGCTGTGGACCATGCTGCTATCCCGTATTCTAGCACTGGTCTCACATAACCTGTGTACAGTTTCTTTAGGGTGCCCGTGTCCGCTCCCCATGTCCTCTGGTTTTTCCATGTCAACGCTGGGTCCATTGTTATTCCCAGATAAGTTTACTTTCAGGATCACTTTTTGGGGCTTGGGAGATAGAGAGAAGATTGTGTACGTGGTTTAGGATTCGTTTATAGCGATTTGCCATTTTTATGTCCATGTCTCTATTTTATTTAGAGTCTCCTGCATTTGGTTTCTAGCTACAGGTGTAGACTCTTTGGATGTCCATAGTGCCAGATCATCTGCATATAGTGTACTGTGTACTCTTTTAGGGATTTCTGTGATTATATCATTTAAATATTTGAGGAACAGCATGGGTGAGAGTATTTCACCTTGTGGAACTCCTTGTTTCCAGCTTGTGTTAAAGATGTGCCAACCAGTATGAGAATGGAGATTAAGGTAGTGACTTGATCTCTAAGGTGGCTATCAGAGATCTCTTTAAATAACATGAGTTTCATTTAAATACGCCTCATTGAAAATGACCAAAAGTTGTACAAATTACAAGTAACAATACACAAAAGATATACTTTTCCACCATTTCAACACACCTCGTACATTGATGAAAATTACCAACATTTTGTGTTATATTTCATGCATTTTTATCCAAATCTTTTTTCAGGTACACCTCCAAAATAATTGCAAACAAAACGAATGTTTATGCAATCCTGCTTAAGTGGCCAGAATCACAAACTTTGACATTGGCTTCTCCGATTCCTACAGATGACACAATCGTTACACTGCTGGGTTATCCGTCAATTTTCCAGTGGATTCATCACATAGGCTCAGGTCTGGAGATTGAGTTACCTGTCATTCCAGCAGACAAAATGCCTTGCAAATGGGGATGGGTCTTTAAGCTTACTAATCTGTACAACAAATGAGTAAAAGTAACAGTTATACATAGATGTTTTCTGAAAAACTAGCGGCAGAAAAATTATTATTGTAAAAAATCTTAGCTATGGTAATTGAGCTTATGAGAATGTTCTTATGAAGAGGCATTTCTAACTTTTAAAGAAAAATTTAAAAGAAAGAACATGTTATTGGCATACTTAATTTTTTAATTAACTTTTCACAAAGTTTATTTTTATGTTTGTTATTATAGTCTCAGTTATTTTAGTTCACATGGTAATTTTGAAATACGTTATTTACAAATTCATTCTCTGTATTCATAATGTCTGTATTTATTGTCCACACAGTTAATAGATAAAGGAATAATATTGAAATCTATCAATAATCAAATGGACAGGATCTTGAAACAGTGAACCATTTCAAATATCTGGGCTCAACAATCAGTAACGAGGGATCAAAACCAGAGGCCCTGGCCAGAATAGCACAGACAACAGCAGCGCTTGCACGATTGAAACATATATGGACAGATAAACGACTCAACCTCTCCATAAAGGTCAGACCATGGACTATTACAGCAGGCCTCCAAAGAATCCAGGCCATGGAGATGAGATGTTTTAGAAGACTCCTAAATATCATCTACAAAAACCGTATCACAAATGATGAAGTACGATGTAGAATCGAGAATGCGAGTGGACTGTACAACAACCTCTTCACAATGATCAAAAGGCGAAAGCTGTCTTGGTGTGACCATATGTTGAGATCCAATGGACTTGCAAATACCATACTACAGGGCACAGTACAGGGCAAGCGAAGGCCAGGACGTCCAAGAAAACAATGGGAAGACAACATCCATTAACGGACTAACCTACAACTTGAGGAGGCACAAAAAGCAACCGCAGACACAGAGGAATGGCACAGCATTGTGGGGGTGTGAGCAGGGGTGCCCCAACGATCTCAAGAGGGCACAGGATGAACTGAACTGAACTGTAATCAATGATCACCTGTTAGATAAAATCACTTCAATAGACAAAACAGCAATATACAGGCATCAAATGTTGTTTTTTTTGTGTGTTTTTTTTGCCGTTCGCCTTATTTATCTATTCCCCAAGGCGTGTGTGCGTTACACTGTGGTTTTTATTTTGCGCCTGTCGGCCCAGTGCATTCGACTTCAGCATGCATTTTATGTAAGGGTCTGCTTCCTCCTTCATTTTCTAAGGGTTTGCTTCCCCGGGGTAACGGCCGGTGCTGTGATGAGGATCGAACCCAGCATTTTCTGGTTGTGAGCCGTGCCACTTAACCACTAGGCCACGCCATCCCCATCAAGTGTTTTTAATAGAACATAAGTTATTATACAGGGAAAGGCATCTGCAATGGCAGAGCAAGAGTTTGTGCAGCCAGCAAACTGCAGGTGGTAACAGTATCCATACCTTTCACCATTTGTCAAGAAATACTAAGTGCCTATTGGTCTGTCTGGAGTGCAGTGATGCCAATTCTACATAACATAGCATAAGATAACTAAGTTCTATGTTCATTATTAGGTTGAATAATATGTACATCCATTATTCTTCATTAATTATATTATTCATTATTCAAATGGTTAATTTTTATAATATTCATTATCCACACTATTAATTTCAATGTTCCTTATTCAATTATTTTTTTGAAATCCAAATTGTTACATGATTAATTTGTACATAAATGTTCCTGTTGTAGAGGCAGATTAATGTCCTGATACTTATGAGCTCAGTAACTAAGATAATTGTTAATCATGACTTCTTGAATGTGCACAAATCCTGAATGACCAGTATGTATCCAAGTTAAAATATAGGTCCTGGTACAGTATCTATTTAAAGCTGTTCTTTGTTTGTTTTGGTATTTAGTTTTACTGCAGTCTCTCTTCCAATTTGACTAGAAGAAAAGAAGAAGACATCGGACATATAAGTTATAAGGTATTTTTATATCATAACATCAATCAATGACGATTTTTAAAATGGATTTTATCATTGGAATCTACTATTATATTAGTTACACTATGTGTTTCGTTCATTGCATCCTGTTCAACGCCCCCACCTTACTCATTCAAGCCAGTTTTTGTCACCTTGCCGCCAATATTACTAGCATTTTCTATACACAGATCGTTCTCATGCAGGTATCATATAGGATATTTGTGAACATCATGTTCCAGCATTCTCATTAGTGCACTTCTCCAGGGGTTGCTAATTTATAAGTAAACAACAGAGGATGGAGGCAAAGGTAGTGATGTTGCAGGTGGACGGAACTAGTGAAACTAGCAAACTTGATCAGTAATGGCCTTCTGCCTGAATTCTGAGTTACCTACAGTAATCTTGAATTATGTATTGCCGCTGGATCAAGGTAGCTTGTGGCCAGAGAGTGAGGTTGATGACCAGTGCAGTTTCTTCCTCACTATAATCCACATACATTGTAAGTTACATCATCGAGACAAAACTGTCTGATGATGCTGCCATCATTGCTTGTGAGGGGAAACTAATAATAAAAATAATAAGTTACAATGCAGTTCATCAGTTGACAGAACACATGCATGTTTCTGGATAAGGATATGATAGAAACTCTTCAATCTATCTTGCTCGCTCGCTCGCTCTCTCTCTCTCTCTCTCTCTCTCTCTCCCTCCCTTCTCTCTTTTACACAAATTCTCATTCATCATATCACAGAATAGATAATGCTTTGTCAAATAAATATTGATTCTCTATATAGACTAATATTGACATTGTGTAGATGTACTGACTGTTTTGCATATTTGACTGTCAGGCAATCTACTACATAATCTTGCAAATCCTAATTAGTGTATCTGAAAGATATTATAAATTGCCCATCATAAACATTGTAGTGCATTTAGACAAATTTAATCTAATTATAAATAGTCAGGATAGGTTTACCAGAGGGAGATCATGCTTAACAGATGTATTAGAATTCATGGAGGAGGTTACCAAAATGATAGATAAAGGGGAGCCAGTGGATGTTGTTTATCTAGATTTTGCAAAGGCCTTTGATAAAGTACCTCATCAAAGATTATTTTGAAAGTTAAAATCACATGGAATAGGTGGGAAAGTTGCCAAATGGATTGAAAATTGGTTAATGGAAAGAAGGCAAAGGGTGGGTATAAATAAGGAGTACTCTGAGTGGTGTGAAGTGAAAAGTGGAGTGCCACAGGGCTCGGTTTTGGGACCAATATTGTTCTTGATATATATAAATGATTTGGACATAGGTATGGGATCCATGATTGCAAAATTTGCTGATGACACAAAACTATATAGTAGTGTCTCATCTAAAGCAGAAGTGGATATATTGAGGTCGGATTTAGATAAAATTCGAGAATGGTCTGTAATCTGGAAAATGAAGTTTAATGTAGATAAATGTACAGTCATCCACATGGGTAGATCCAATATGATACATAATTACAGAATGGGAGAGAACAATATTAGAAAGATAGATAAGGAAAGGGATCTAGGGGTTATAATAGATCATACAGGTAAGGTGAGGGAGCAAGTTCAGGTAGCAGTAAAAAAGGCAAATGCAATGTTAGGGATGATAAAAAGAAATATTAAACATAGGAGCAAGGAAGTGATATTCAAACTACAGGTGTGGAGTCCTTATCAGAGAGGGGATATAAACATGCTGGAAAGAATACAAAAAAGAGTGACAAAGCTGATAGTGGGATTCCAGAATTACAGTTATAAGGAAAGACTAAAAAAAACCGGCCTACAGTGTCTAGAAGAGAGAAGAATTCATGGTAACTTAATACAGGTTTATAAGATGATCAGAGGAATGGATAAATTAGACTATAACAAGTTTTTTAAAATACAGCCACTCACAAGAACAAGAGGGCACAGCTACAAGTTGACTAAGGAGAGGTCCAGATTAGATATTAGGAAGTATTTTCTTAGTCAGAGAGTTGTGAATGCTTGGAATGCATTGCCAAGGGAGGTGGTGGAGGCAGGGACAGTTAATGCATTTAAGAATAAATTGGATGCGTTTAGCTTATAGAGCAAGGTGATGTAAATGTAACTGGTTGTATACAGACTCTGCAGAGTCTTCTAAACCAGTAAAAAGACGTTAAGTTAAGTTATAACAGAAGGTGGAAGACGTGTATCAGAAATGATGAATGGAGCCACTCTAGCTAAAGCAGACGTTCAGAAAATGTTATAACATACTAACAAACAAGTCCCTGGCATTAAAAGAAAACAGACAAATTTCATAAAACAAATACTTAGAAAGAAAGAACTGAGAAACGTGTGATAAAGGGAAAGATTGATGCCAGCCAATGAGAACAGAGAAGTCGGATCTGTCATGACATAACAAGCTTGATGTAAAAACAATGAACATCTGGTGGACAAACAGTTGTTGAGGGATTTTATCAATAATGGCACAAGTTGTGACATATTATGATAACAATAATATACATTCCAATATTAAATTAATGACCTAATTCAGATATTACCATTGAATCAAAGAACTTATATATTTTTAATGGACATTTTTATTTAAAACAATTTTCACTTCTTAGTAGAACTTATTTTTTACTTACAAATTTGTGTTTTTAATGTACATTACTGCCCAACCATGAATGTGTCACAGGATGTTTGTATCAACTTTGTAATCAATGCTGTGACATTTTTATTTAATTTAGAAATGGCAATTCCGTGAATTTTAAAAAATGTAATGCAAAGGTATATTCAATTTGCACTTAGCATCACAACAAACTAACACACATTTTGATATGATAATAAACTATGCAGTTGTTATATTACACATTCATCAGGCTGGCTGAAGTTCACTAATTACATTTGATCATTCCCATGACATTATGAATATCTTATAAATGTGTTTGCTGATGTATTCTTGTACTCTTTTTCTAAAATTATTTTTTTTAAATAAAATAATAACCTTGTTCTGTCTTATACTTTGTGTTTGATGGCCAGGTGTAATAGCAAACACAGATTTGTGGCACGAAACATGACAGAAAACAATAAAGATGGAGATTGTGTAGAAAAAGATGAGATGGATTTGAACACCCTCAGCAATAAATCTAATAATATAACCAGAAATGTTCTGAATAGGAACCCACTGGGGAAGAGAAGAATGGTTATGCTGATAACACTTGAGGAAGAACATTGCAAGAGGAGGCTAGGGCTAATGGAGGTTTGCGGACAGAGCTCAAAACAACGGCCTCAATTTGTAATCAATGAACGATTAAGTTGAGTTATGTCAATTCTGCTATTTTGGGTCCTTGAATTAGTGGATATCTTTGTAATTAAAATGCATTCAGATGAACAAGATTCATATTGAAACACAGCACATCCATGACAGCACCTTCTACAGCGGCCAAGTACACACTGCTGTACATTGTTACTTTTCATCTGTTAAACATGATTTTGCTTTATTATAAGATACATACATTAATGTTATGCTATGAAAGATGTGAAGAGGAACATGAAGACAACATTTTTGAATATTCTTCTATTTCACTTATTGGATAAATATTTAGTACATATGGGAACATTTCTAAACTTTATGTCATGGTGGAACCCTTTAAGTCTCATATAATGATTACATATTAACGCATTAATAAATTTGATGCGCACAGCTTTTAGAGCAAAGTAATGTAAATTAAACTGGTTGTATACAGACTCTGCAGAGTCTTCTAAACCAGTATAAAGATATTAAGTTATATACAGGTCAATATACGTTATTGTTATTAACATATTGTAAATCTGTAATCCTGGTATTCAATCAGGCATATTAAGTGTATTAATATACAGGTAGGTATATGTTGTTTAAACTCAATATGATCTTTTGCCTGAGAGTACCATGTTGGACTAAAGACACTACTCAGGCCATCTCTCCATCTCATAAGTGAACGTCCATGTGAGCTCGTAAAATTGTAGAGCTACCAGTATGTCTATTTTCATGTTCGTTTGTTGTTACGCATACACATCACATGCTAGGCCGATCTGTATTTCCTTAAATATACAGTATTGATGATGTCATTGAAGTTGTTCTGCATCTGTGTTGCCAGTTTGGTCTTGTAGAGAGACTGTGAATATTCTTCACTCCATTGCCCTTTGAGCAACTTGAATCTTATCTGCTTTTTGTAGATTCTATACCTCGCAGCCGTATACCTTGTTTGGGATAACCTTGCTGTTGAAGGTGTGCGCTCTTGCCTTGTTGTTTCTCATCTGTTGAAGTATGGGTTTGAAACAATTGAAGCTGAGCCATCATACTACTATCTTATATGAAGTCTCACAATTTATTTTTTGGGGACTTGTAATTCCTTGGCCGAAGTAAATATACAAATTCTAATTTTCGATGTAATCATCTGTGTTAATGATTTTTTCATTGCTTTTAGTTAATGCTTTCTACAATATAATCATGAATCGCGTGTTAATTATTTTTTCATTGATTTTAATTAATCCTATCTGCAATATAATCACGTATCAATAATGTTAAATAGTAAAGCTACTAAAACCATAGCTAAGTAGGTAGTCCACTTAGTAGAAAAAGGCCCATCGAGCAAACTGTCCATGATCACAATGTGTGGTACTAAATCCATAAGCGAAGGTAATATGACAAATATTGAAAGCAATTATACACTGACATACGCAGTTACTGACCACCTCTGCAAGCACCGTCATTGCCTCATCAGGTAAATTATGGAAAAAAAAATTTTTAAGTCACGATCTTTTGAGAAATTTCTGGTGACCTCACGTCGAACCCTAGAGTTCTGTGGAATGCCAGTTGAGAAACTTTGGTATGTCGTGTCTTTCAGATCATAAACTAGACAGAAACTTATAAATAGTATATTCTGACCGATAAAGTTTTCAGTGTCTGTATGGTACCTATTCACGACAAAATAAAATAAAAACTATTGCTTGTGAGATTAAATGCCTGAGTAAAGTGTTATTAGGAGAGTTAAAAGGACAAATCATGACATTAGAACTATTGTGGGCATCACTTCTTGTGCCAAATATATATAAAAACAGAAAGTAGCGGGGTTCAAATGCAACTCAATAACCTGGTACACTAGAAGAATTGGTTTTAGTTCACAAGGAATGGTCAAGAACAGATAATATAACATAAATCTGACTACAGGATGAGCTTAAAACAGCAAATGCAACAATTTGGCTCAAGGATTTGATGAAAGAAACTTAATATTTATCCTCATAATAACACAATACTTTATCATTGAGCAATATTTAATCTAAAAGTTGTACATAATTTTCTTTGAGATATTATTATTGCCGAGTCCTGAATTGTTCAAATCCTCTGAAAAAAGAAACTGAAATACCAAGGTCTTGATGTTTAGTGAATATTTTTAGGGACGATAGCAATAAAATATCATGACTAGTAAATAGCTGTTTACTTGTGAATGTATTTTAAGCCCGCATGGTACCAGAGTCTGAAAAGGGAGTAAAGATTACTAGCACTGTAACCTGCCAGGCTGTAAGAGGTGGGTTGAACAGTTATCTCATCCTATAGAAGCTATAAACCACACACACAAAATAAAACACATATAAACCCTGTGGTAGAAGAGGAATGTTTAGGCCAAATCATTGTTCATGGTTTCATATTAAATATGGCTTGTCATGATTTTTTCATATTTCAGTTTAATAAAATCTTGCGGTATTTCTTCATATTTGTTTTACCTTCTTGAATACTAATAGCTGTTTGTCTGAAGCTCTGCCCATGTGTACGGTGGCCAAAAGAAAAGCAAAGAATAGAAACATTATACAGGCATACCTTGCATATACGTATAGTTCCAGAGCATGTGTGAAATGTGATAATGTACCCAAAGCAAACCCATAACTTATTTTCACTTATGTATGTCTGTAATGCATTGCAATTGTCATAAATAGGCCTAGTACAAAACTAACAGAATTGTATATCAAATAAACACTGTAACTGTAGACTTTATGTTAGGGTAAGCATGCAAATCACTGATCAATCTATATTCCTCTTCCAAAGAAAGGCAACCTGAAGCTATGCACAAATTACCGCATTATTGCACTAATAAGTCATGCTAGCAAGATCCTCTTGCAAATTATATTGAAGAGGGTAGAAAGAAATTTTAATGTGAAATTCATGAAGTGCAAGCAGACTTCAGAAAAGACATATTGATCAGAGATCACATATTTAATAAGAGGAACATCTATGAAAAATGTAGAGAGTATAGCATAGATCTGTATACATGCTTTATCGATTACACCGAGGCCTTCAATTGCATAAAACATAAGAAATTGTGGAAAATTATGATGGAGTTTCTAGTACATCTAATCCACCTGATCTAATCATTATATTCAGAACAACAAACTGCTGCCAGAGTATCTGGGGAAACATCAGATTGGTTCGAAGTACAAATGGGAGTAAGACAGAGATGTATCTATCTATTTAGCATACCTATTTAACATTTATGCAGTGCATAACGAGGAACATTAGAGAGGATGAAAATATTGAAAGTTACGATACCTTTACAATTGACGGATAAAATATCCCATAAATAAAATATTCAGACAACACAGTTATACAATCAAATAGTGGATAAAGATTAGAGCAGCCAATTGCAGCTGTAAGCAGATGCAGTGAAGATCAAAACTTTTTTGTAGACATAAACAAAACAAAGATACTGACCACCAACAAAACAAGAAGTCAACATAAATTCAAATTCGGGGGTGTGGAAATAGAACAGGTCACGAACTTTGAGTATCTGGGCTCCAGAATAGAAAACAATGGCGACTGCTCAAAAGAAATAAAAGGAGATTACCAATGTCAATGCAGCGGCTGCACAACCTGAGGAAATTATGAGAATACCAGCAAACCAACTAATGTGAAAATTTTGAGAACCTGTGTTTTTCCCAAAGTAACATAAGGCTGCAAAATATGGACAGTTACTCAAACCTCAATGAAGACAATGAGTCTTTCGAGTTTAAATGTTATAGAAGGGTCCTCAAAATACCATGGACTGAAAAAAAAAAACTTTCAACAAGAGTTGGGCATAGATAAGACTGGTTCATAAATTCCATCATGAACAGAATATTGAAATACTTTGGCCACATCAAAAGATACAACGGTCTTGAAAGAATGATAGTGGAAGGTATGGTGCCGAGCAAGAGATGTAAAGGTAGACTAAGAAAGCAAGATGTCCTGAAATACTTGGGCATTATTTTTTTTGGCGTTCACCTTTTTTCTCTATTCCCCAAGGCGGTGTGCGTTGCCCTGTTTTTATTTTGCGCCTGTCGGCCCCGTGCATCCGGCTTTGCCATGCATTTAATGTAAGGGTCTGCTTCCCCGGGGTAACGGCCTGTGCTGTGATAGTGAACAAACCCAGCACCTTCCGGTTGTGAGCCATGTCACTTAACCACTAGCCCACGCCGTCCGTGAATGCTTTGGCATGACTCTGAAGCACGCTGGAGATTTGGCAAGAGATCAAGTTTGAACATAAACTCGCGAACATATGACTTCTCTAAGACAGATGTTAAGAGGATGAAAGAGGCAGCGAACCACATAATCTGGGAAGATATTGTCAGAGGAACAGATGTTGAACAAGAGTGGGAGAGTTTTAAAGCAGTTCTCGAAACGCTAAAAGAGGAATGTGTTCCATATAGGGAGGTAAACCCCAAGCGTAAAAAGTGGATCACTAAAATTGTAGTTAAATATAGAAGAGCTAAAAATAAAGCATGGAAAAAATATATAGAGGCAGGTAAATCAAAAGAAACATATTTAAAATATTTGGACAAGCAATACATATCTCAGAAAGCGAATAAAACAGCAAAGATAGACTTTGAAAAGAAACTTGCTCAGAGGATCAAGACTGATAGTAAAAGTTTCTTCTCTTATGTTAGAAATAAACAAAGATCAAAGGACAAAGTAGGCCCTCTCATAGACAGCACAGAAAAAAAAAATAAGTGAAAATAGGGAGGCAGCAAATCTACTCAATCACTACTTTGGCACAGTGTACACAAAAGAGGACTGCTCCAAGATCCCAGAGCCTGCAGATATTTTTCAAAGAGACATGGATACAGCAGGATTAGGATCAATCTGTATTATAGAGGAAATGGTTTTTAAAAAATTGGAGGGGTTGAAAGTGGATAAATGTCCAGGTCAAGATGGTATTCATCTAAAATTGCTGTTTGAAATTAGAGACCAATTAGCAAAACCATTGGCTATATTATGTTCTCAATCACTTGCACAAGGGATTGTTCCACGGGATTGGAAAGATGCGGGAGTGATCCCCTTATTCAAAAAGGCAGATCCAGCAAACTATAGACCTGTGAGCTTAACGAGCATAGTCTGTAAATTGTTAGAGTCAATAATCAAAGAAAACATTGTAATGCATTTAGACAAATTTAATCTAATTAGAAATAGTCAGCATGGGTTTACCAGAGGGAGATCATGCTTAACAAATCTATTAGAATTCATGGAGGAGGTTACCAAAATGTTAGATAAAGGGGAGCCAGTGGATGTTATTTATCTGGATTTTGCAAAGGCCTTTGATAGAGTACCTCATTGAAGATTATTTCGAAAATTAAAATCACATGGAATAGGTGGGGAAGTTGCCAAATGGATTGAAAATTGGTTAACGGGAAGAAGGCAAAGGGTGGGTATAAATAAGTGGTGTGAAGTGAAAAGGGGAGTGCCACAGGGCTCAGTTTTGGGACCAATCTTATTCTTGATATATATAAATGATTTGGACATAGGTATGGGATCCATTATTGCAAAATTTGCTGATGACACAAAACTATGCAGTAGTGTCTCATCTAAAGCAGAAGTGGATATATTGAGGTCGGATTTAGATAAAATTCGAGAATGGTCTGTAATCTGGCAAATGGAGTTTAATGTAGATAAATGTACAGTCATCCACATGGGTAGATCTCCAATATGGAACATAATTACAGAATGGGAGAGAACAATATTAGAAAGATAGATAAAGAAAGGGACTTAGGGGTTATAATAGATCATACATGTAAGGTGAGGGAGCAAGTTCAGGTAGCAGTAAAAAAAGGCAAATGCAATGTTAGGGATGATAAAAAGAAATATTAAAAATAGGAGCAAGGAGGTGATAGTCAAACTGTATAAAGCATTAGTTAGACCTAGATTGAAGTACTGTGTACAGGTGTGGAGTCCTTATCAGAGAGGGGATATAGACATGCTGGAGAGAATACAAAAAAGAGCGACAAAGCTGATAGTGGGATTCCAGAATTACAGTTATGAAGAAAGATTAAAAAGAACTGGCCTACAGTGTCTAGAAGAGAATTCGTGGTGACTTAATACAGGTGTATAAGATGATCAGAGGAATGGATAAAGTGGACTATAACAAGTTTTTTAAAGTACAACCACCAACAAGGACAAGAGGGCACAGCTACAAGTTGACTAAGGAGAGGTCCAGATTAGATATTAGGAAGTATTTCTTTAGCCAGATAGTAGTGAATGCTTGGAATGCATTGCCAAGTGAGGTGGTGGAGGCTGGGACGGTCAATGCATTTAAGAACAGATTGGATGCGTACAGCTTCTAGAGGAAGGTGATGTAAATGGAACTGGTTGTATACAGACTCTGCAGAGTCTTCTAAACCAGTATAAAGACGTTAAGTTAAGTTAAGTTTCAGACAGCTCTGATTGTTATCAGAGCGACGGTCTGCAAGGGACATGCTACATAATGATGACTAATCACTGGAAACTAATAGTATAATGCATATTGTGCACTACACTTCACTTACTTTAAGATAGGCTTAACTAGACCTACTTTCAGTTCTGTTTTTACAGGAAGTAAACTAAATACAATACAGACACTAAGAACCTTCTATTGGTTGTTATAACATTATTTTTAATTAAATGACACGAAAATATAAAAATACAAGTTTTAAACAGTTTAATATTCACTTAATTACAGTGTAAGACATCAATACAAAATTAAAAGTGTATGGATGAACAAGTGTGCAGAATGTGAGAGTACAAAATGCAGGGAATGCCTGTAACCTGCCAAGCACGTAAGGAGAAATGGGGAAAGAGGCTAGCTACCACATCCTGTAGAAACTTCATCACAAGAGAAAGAAACGGACGTCTACTTCTCATTATAAACAAGTAGTGAATATGTCCACTCAGGTTTCCTCTGCCTTATTTACTACCCTGTTTTATTCTTTGAAATCAATTTCTGTGTCCATTACATTTGTCAGCAAGTGCTTCCGTTACATGGATTTCATTTGTCTGAAACTGTACAGCCAAGACACTAACATTATCAGATTTTAATTTGACATTAGATAATTCAGATGTGTCACGTGGCTATCTCATATTCCTATATCACTCAGTCTTTTATCTTTGAGATTTCTTATTCTAAATTTATCAGGATTCTCAAATTAATGGAATTGGCCAAGTCTCTTCTGGATGCCAAAAATAAAATATTAGTATGGTTTAAAATAAGCTTAATATAAAGAAATTAGGGAGTATTGATAGAAGAAACAGAGTTAAACATCATTATATGGAAGAGATTCAACAATATCATTGATAAAGGAAGATGTGGGGATGCATGAGTCAGTATGGGCACATACAGATCAGGAGCAAAAATGACGGGCAAAATCCTCTTTGTGATTAAAATACTATCAAGAACTTTTATGAGAAGCTAAAATTAGTCATTGCAGAAACTTTAAGTCATAAAAACTTTAATAGAAATGGGCTGGTCAAAAACATTAGACATGTATTTGTTGAAGTCCTCCACAGATCCAGGTGAATGTTAAAGGCTGAAGTGTAAACAGCTTGTACAATGTATGGAGACTGCATGGACGAGCAACCTTTATTTACATGCCCTATCACACTGACAGCCGATGCCAGATAAAGGAATACATTCTGCAAGGATAGTTTTTAAAGAACATTTTTTTTCCAGAATTTAACAATCTTGGAAGCATACTCACAGATGGTGCCAGAGGAACATGAAGATAGAAGTCAGAGCAGTAAAAATAAACACACTGGCATACCAGCTATCACCATTACTACTTCCTGTGTAGCCTATGTGAATCTTCCTCCTGTTTTGGTATGAAATGGGTCTGCCAAGACTATCTATGCCCAGAATCTCCCACTTCGGTCCTTTACATTTCCTTTTAATCATGAGCAGTTTTCCTTGGTATAGGCTCCTAATGTTCCATGTTCCAATTCTTAATATTTTCTTTGACCTGGTGCCAGGGCTTTCCACTACCACTGTAGTATAGTCAAGTTTTTCACTATTAATTGTACTTGCCCTGACATGGTTCTCATACCCAGTTTGCTAATTTGATCTGCCTGGCATGAGGGCCTCGCCATCAGGTCTTCGTTCTCGGCTGTTAATTTATGATTTCTTGGTAGGAAACGTACGGTAGATTTTCGTTGCTTTATTTAACGGTTCTGGCTGCTATTCCACTATTGTTCCCTGGTGCACCCTAAGTCATAACCTGATTTTGTCGAGCTTATGCTTTCTGTGTCCCTGTCGAGTACAGCGACCATCCGTCCCTTCTACCAGCAGCTGTGTGTACTGTTTAGGTGGGTGCCTTCCGTGTTAGCTCACTCAGTTGGAACTTGGACTGGCCAGTCAAAGTCCGTTGCCCAGCAGAAGGGAGAGGGAGGGGCGTAGACGTTGCCCTTTGGAGTCATACGTGAGTTCGACTAGACGTTAGCGGGAAAACCAAATACGATCCAGCCCATCTTACTCCACTAGGAAGAGACTGCATCACACCATCATAAGGTACAGTACCTTATTATATACGCTCTTGTCCTACTCACTACTCCTTACCCCCTGGAAAACGAGGCAGAAGCAGATCAAGGTGAAAGTCGACATCAAAGATGTTATGAAGATGAAGGTATGGAGGCGGTAGAACGGCCTTGCGATCGAGTCTTACAACTTACAAGTACAAGAGTTACATTGTTACATCAATAACATTAACAATGAATACATGTCTTGTCATTGCCGCCTCAGTGATTGTTGCGGCTGAGAGGGACGTTCTGCAAAGACATGCTACATGATGGTGATGGTTGTCTAAGAGAGAGGGAGGGGACAGTCAATCAATCTAAGAGCCCTCCTCATAGTTGTATCCGGCCCTGCTATCATGAAAATATGGTTCGTAATCAATGACTGTTTGGTTTGCTGGATCAGAAAACTATTTTTGTTTTCTGTATTTATTACAGCGATACAACTTTTGAAAGTTTTGTTGTTCGGAAAACGAAACTCAAAATAAAATTCGACTTCCGAGTAAACTCACAAACTGAAACAGCAGCTTTTCAGGGAAATTGGAGGAGTAGGTTCGTTGCAACTGCAAAAACGCGATCTTAACAATAATAACATGTGAGCATAGATGAATACATTTTGAAATACCATATATATAGTTTCCGTGTCATTCTTTAGGTAGTTAAAGTATTCACCGTGTTTCATTCAAATGCCTTGTGAGTGAAGGTTGGTTATTCTACTTAAGTAGGTTACTTAGTTAGTAGTACTTTAACTTAGTTAGTTAAGTTAGTACTTTCAAATAAATGTCGCCAACATTTGAACATTCTCAAATTCTGATGATTATCTAGTCAATTGGTATCGCTCGCCCTGGTGGTACACACATAGTACATATGCTGCTCGTTCATCGTTTGATGTTACCTTTAAATTTGTAGTGCTGCTTACATCGCGCTTCAACTTTTCTCGCTAGTATTACTATTAGTAGTATGGAGTATGTGACTGACTATCACTATAAATTATAGTATAATATAAATATATATTGTGTTCCACAAATGTAAATAAAGGGTACATCAGTGCTGACTTGGTTGGAATTTGAACTTAGTACCCAATTGATACCACTTCTGTTGTCAATAATTAAAATAAATGTCTTCCTGTGCCTCATCATTGTTATTTCATTTGTTGTGGATACAACGAAACTAGGGTTCTTGTCTTTCAATCCAATGCCAGTCATGTAATGTTTGTAGCTGAGTGTATGTTAATTTAGTATTGTCACAAATTTTAGGCATTGCTTGCTGTACAGGAAGAGATGACATCTGAGAAGTTGACATCGTACGCAAGGGATATTGTGATCTCGACAGCAAAAGAAATGATTCCCAAGATGTCACACAACTTTACTAACTTAACGTCTTTATACTGATTTAGAAGACTCTGCAGAGTCTGTATACAACCAGTTCCATTTACATCACCTTCCTCTAGAAGCTGTACCCATCCAATCTGTTCTTAAATGCATTGACCGTCCCAGCCTCCACCACCTCACTTGGCAATGCATTCCAAGCATTCACAACTCTCTGGCTAAAGAAATACTTCCTAATATCTAATCTGGACCTCTCCTTAGTCAACTTGTAGCTGTGCCCTCTTGTCCTTGTTGGTGGTTGTCCTTTAAAAAACTTGTTATAGTCTACTTTATCCATTCCTCTGATCATCTTATACACCTGTATTAAGTCACCACGAATTCTTCTCTCTTCTAGACACTGTAGGCCAGTTCTTTTTAATCTTTCTTCATAACTGTAATTCTGGAATCCCACTATCAGCTTTGTCGCTCTTTTTTGTATTCTCTCCAGCATGTCTATATCCCCTCTCTGATAAGGACTCCACACCTGTACACAGTACTCCAATCTAGGTCTAACTTATGCTTTATACAGTTTGACTATCACCTCCTTGCTCCTATGTTTAATATTTCTTTTTATGATCCCTAACATTGCATTTGCCTTTTTTACTGCTACCTGAACTTGCTCCTTCACCTTACATGTATGATCTATTATAACCCCTAAGTCCCTTTCTTTATCTATCTTTCTAATATTGTTCTCTCCCATTCTGTAATTATGTTCCATATTGGAGATCTACCCATGTGCATGACTGTACATTTATCTACATTAAACTCCATTTGCCAGATTACAGACCATTCTCGAATTTTATCTAAATCCGACCTCAATATATCCACTTCTGCTTTAGATGAGACACTACTGCATAGTTTTGTGTCATCAGCAAATTTTGCAATAATGGATCCCATACCTATGGCCAAATCATTTATATATATCAAGAATAAGATTGGTCCCAAAACTGGGCCCTGTGGCACTCCCCTTTTCACTTCACACCACTCAGAGTACTCCTTGTTTATACCCACCCTTTGCCTTCTTCCCGTTAACCAATTTTCAATCCATTTGGCAACTTCCCCACCTATTCCATGTGATTTTAATGTTTGAAATAATCTTTAATGAGGAACTCTATCAAAGGCCTTTGCAAAATCCAGATAAATAACATCCACTGGCTCCCCTTTATCTAACATTTTGGTAACCTCCTCCATGAATTCTAATAGATTTGTTAAGCATGATCTCCCTCTGGTAAACCCATGCTGACTATTTCTAATTAGATTAAATTTGTCTAAATGCATTAAAACGTTTTCTTTGATTATTGACTCTTAACAATTTACAGACTATGCTCGTTAAGCTCACAGGTCTATAGTTTGCTGGATCTGCCTTTTTGCCCTTTTTGAATAAGGGGATCACTCCCGCATCTTTCCAATCCAGTGGAACAATCCCTTGTGCAAGTGATTGAGAACATAATATAGCCAATGGTTTTGCTAATTGGTCTCTAATTTCAAATAGCAATTTTAGATGAATACCATCTTGACCTGGACATTTATCCACTTTCAACCCCTCCAATTTTTTAAAAACCATTTCCTCTGTAATACAGATTGATCCTAATCCTGCTGTATCCATGTCTCTTTGAAAAATATCTGCAGGCTCTGGGATCTTGGAGCAGTCCTCTTTTGTGTACACTGTGCCAAAGTAGTGATTTGTCCTTTGATCTTTGTTTATTTCTGTTAAACACATTGGCCCAATCACGCGCAAGCATAAGGACTGGTTTGATGAGAACGATCTAGAAATACAGGGCCTTCTCGATGCAAAACATGAAGCGCACAGGGAATACCAGAGGGACACACCATCTCCGACAGCAAAAGCTGCGTTCAATACTGCTCTCAAAGCTGTCCAGACCAGGCTTAGAGAGATGCAAGACTCCTGGCTCAGCAAAAGAGCTGACGAAATTGAGATGTTCGCCGAGCGCCATGACACCAAACGGTTTTACGAGGCACTGAAAGCTCTCTACGGCCCGCAGCCCTCTAGTAATACTCCAGTTCGCAGTGCGGATGGGGTACTGCTAACAGATAAGGCTCAGATTCTAGACAGATGGGCAGACCACTTCTGCAAAATACTAAACCACCCATCGTCCATAAATAAAGAGGCCATCCGGCAAAGGCCGCAGGTGGAACTGAACCTGGCGTTGGCAATCAGTTCACTATCTATAGGAAAAGCTCCAGGAGCTGATGCAATACCAGCAGAGGTATATAAGACAGCTGGCCCATCCCTCATCAGAAGGATCACTGAACTCTTCTGTCACATGTGGGCTGAAGGTAAAATTCCGCAGGAGCTAAAGAACGCCTCAATCGTTCACCTATACAAAAGAAAAGGCAATCGTCAGGAATGCGACAATCATCGAGGAATATCGCTACTCTCCGTAGCAGGCAAGATCCTAGCGCGCTTACTGCTAAACAGGCTCAACAAACACCTTGAACAAAGCCACCACCTCCCAGAAAGCTAATGTGGATTCAGAGCCGGAAGAGGAACAGTGGACATGATTTTTGCCGCTCGCCAAGTACAAGAGAAGTGTCGAGAGCAAAATCAGGCCTTGTACACCACATTTATTGATTTGACAAAGGCATTTGATACAGTAAACAGAGGAGGGCTGTGGATGATAATGTCTAAGTTTGGCTGCCCCAACAAGTTCATAACAATGGTGAAACAGCTACACGAAGGCATGTGTGCTCGTGTACTGGACAGCGGTGCAATCTCTAAAACGTTTCTAGTATCAAACGGAGTAAAACAAGGATGTGTACTCGCCCCGACTTTGTTCAGCATGATGTTCGCGGCCACGATGACAGACGCCTTCAGATCATTGGAGCTTGGAATACCCATAAAGTACCGCACAGATGGCAAGTTACTCAATTCCAGAAGAATGAAGGCCAAAACCAAAGTGGCTGGTGACATAATCAGGGAACTTGTATTTGCTGACGACTGTGCTCTAATGAGCAACTCAGAACTGAACATGCAGGTTGGAATGGACCAGTTCTCTGCCACATGCGAAAATTTGGCCTGACCATAAATGCCAAAAAAACAGAGGTCATGTACCAACCAGCACCAGGCATGCCGTACACAAAACCAGAGACTACAGTCAGCGGGCAGACGTTGAATGCCGTAGACAAATTCACATATCTGGGCAGCACGCTGTCGAGATCTGTCAGCCTAGACGATGAGGTGGCAAGCAGAATAGCAAAGGCCAGCACAGCCTTTGGTAGAATGCGCTCGATGGTCTGGGCACGTCGTGGCATCAGCGTCAAGACCAAATTGAAAGTCTACCGTGCAACCATCATTCCAACCCTACTATACGCTTGCGAAAGCTGGACTGTATACTCTGGACATGCAAGGAGGTTAAACCACTTCCACACAGGTTGCCTGAGGCGAATATTCCACATCCGATGGCAAGATCGTGTCACTGACATCGAGGTTCTCTCGAGGGCTAACATGCCCAGCATACATGCACTGCTAGAAAAAGCACGACTAGGATGGGCCGGACACCTCGTCCGTATGTCAGATGAGCGGCTCCCAAAGAAGCTTCTCTACGGCGAGCTGAGAGACGGATGGCGCGAGAGAGGGTGCCCAAAGAAACGTTTTAAAGACGGTCTGAAGGACTCACTAAAAGGTTGCCAGATAGACTTCGACACCTGGGAATGTCTTGCGAAAAACAGATCTGACTGGAGAAGTGCAGTCAAATCGGGTGTAGCTGCCGGTGAAGATGACCGTGTTGTGAAAGCCCAGAACAGACGCGAGACGCGGAAATCCCGAGCAGCGGGAACACCATCCCCTTCTACAAACCTCGTGTGCCCGATATGTAGCAGATGTTTTCGTGCTCGCATTGGCCTGTTCAGCCACATGCGCACCCACACCCAACAGGGAAATCTGTGACAAGGATGATGTCGGCGGTCCTCATCGACAACGATGGACAGCTATTATTTCTAACATAAGAGAAGAAGCTTTTACTATCAGTCTTGATCCTCTGAGCAAGTTTCTTTTCAAAGTCTATCTTTGCTGTTTTATTCGCTTTCTGAGATATGTATTGCTTGTCCAAATATTTTAAATATGTTTCTTTTGATTTACCTGCCTCTATATATTTTTTCCATGCTTTATTTTTAGCTCTTCTATATTTAGCTACAATTTTAGTGATCCACTTTTTACGCTTGGGGTTTACTTCCCTATATGGAACACATTCCTCTTTTAGCGTTTCGAGAACTGCTTTAAAACTCTCCCACTCCTGTTCAACATCTGTTCCTCTGACAATATCTTCCCAGATTATGTGGTTTGCTGCCTCTTTCATCCTTTTAACATCTGCCTTAGAGTAGTCGTATGTTCGCGTGTTTATGTTCACTTCTTTCCTTGCAATAAGATCCCATCGGATGATTTGATGGTCACTTGAGCCAAACAGTTCCCCAACGGTAACGTTTTCAATAATATTTTCCTCTGTAGTAAAAACTAGATCGAGTATGTTTTTGCCTCTGGTGGCTACTACTACATGTTGAATTAAAAAATTTTAAGTTATGCACTTAACAAAAGGTTTTGACTCTACAAGTCCTTCTGCCATATCCCAATTTATTTCTGGAAAGTTGAAATCCCCCATTAATAATAATTTCCTATCACTTGCCTTTACTATGCTACTAATCAGCTCCTCATCTTCCTCCTTTTGACTTGATGGACATCTATAGCATACTCCAATCACTGTTTTTTCACCCCCACTTTCTATTTCACCCATACACTTTCATTTTTGTTACCACATGATAAATCCTCTCTGCTAGTTATATATAAACAGAATTTATACAGTATAATAAAACACCACCCCCCTTAGCCTTGTCTCCAACTACCCTATCTTTCCTTAACATTGTATATCCCTCTATTTCAAGTTCACCATCTGCAATGTCCTCATATGCCCATGATTCTGTTAACCCTATTATATCTGGTTTTTCTTCCTCTACATACAGTTCCAATTCTTCTCTTTCATTTACAATGCTTCTCACATTTGCATAAAAACATTTTAGTTTGCAATTTTGTTGTTTTTCCACTTTTTGTTTTTGCTGCAAGAAACAGAGCTATATAACAGAGGAAACACAGAAACTCATTGCAGAAAGGCAACAATTAAAACAAATGGGAAGTAAGGGGACCAACACCGCATATAAAAACTGCGCAAGAAAAGTTAGAAGAGAAATAAGAAAAGATAAAAGAAGATACATAGTAGAAACGTGTAAGGATATAGAAACCCTACAACAACAAGGCAGAGAAAGAGATGCATTCAAAGCAATAAGAACACTGACAAGGGAATTCTGTCCGGTTCCACATGTCATAAATGACAAAGAGGATAACACATTAACAGAAACCAAAGACATACTGAATAGATGGAGAGAGTACTGCAGAACCATGTATGGAGATAGCACAAAGCGCTCAGTTACAATCCTACCAAAGGATGAGAAAGAACCTGAACCAACATTGGAAGAAGTACGCTCTGCAATTAAAAGCCTGAAAAAGGGAAAGTCCCCTAGATGTGATGATATCCCAGCAGAGCTAATACAAGCAGGAGGGGAGGCAAGTGCTCGAGTCTATCACAAGCTGTGTAAACAGATATGGCACAGTGCAGAGTGACCAGAAGCATGGAAAAAATCAATTTATATTCCCCTCCCCAAAAAAGGCAACCTGAAGCTGTGCACGAACTACCAAACTATCCCGCTGATCAGCCACGCTAGTAAGATACTCTTGCGAATCCTTTTAAGGATAGAGAAAAAGTTTGAATCTGAAATTCACGTAGTCCAGGCAGGTTTTAGGAAAGACAGAGGGACACGGGACCACATATTCAATTTAAGCAATATCTATGAAAAATGTAGAGAGTTTAATGTAGACCTGTACACATGTTTCATTGATTACACTAAGGCCTTCGACACGGTAAAACATCAAAATCTGTGGAGAATCATGAAGGAAATGGGGTTTCCTTTGCATATAGTCCATCTCATTGAAACATTATATCAAGATCAACAAGCCGCTGTCTGAGTATCTGGGCAAACATCAGATTGGTTTGCAGTACAAAAGGGAGTCAACAGGGATGTATCCTCTCACCTTATCTGTACAACATATATGTGGAATGTATAATGAGAAATGTACGAGAAGATGAGAACATTGAAAGTTTCGACCCATTTACGATTGGGGGGTACGAGATTCCAGAGTTACGATACGCAGATGACACAGTGATACTATCAAGAAGTGCAGAAGGGCTAGAGCAGCTACTTTCAGCCATTAATGGACATAGTAAAGATCAAAATCTGTTCATAAACATAAACAAAACAAAGATAATGACCACCGATAAAACACAATGTCAGCATAAATTTACAGTGGGTGGTGAGGAAATAGATCAGGTCACACATAAATATCTGGGCTCCAATTGACAAAAACGGTGACTGCTCGAAAGAAATCAGAAGAAGACTAACTATGGCAATGCATAGACTGAACAGCCTGAAGAAATTATGGCAGGGCACCAACAAAACGATAAAAGTAAAAGTCTTGAGAGCCTGTGTTTTTCCTGTGACAGCTTATGGCTGTGAAGCATGGACGATTACCAAAACAAAGAATCGAATCCTTCGAGTCAAAATGTTACAGAAAGATCCTCAGAATACCCTGGACAGAGAAAAGAACAAATGTAGACATTCGGCAAAAGTTGAGCATAGAGGAGAACTGGTTTATCAATTCCATTTTGGCTAGAAAATTCAAATACTTTGGTCACATCAAGAGACACAACGGTCTTGAGAGGACGGTGATGGAAGGTATGGTGCCAGGCAACAGAGGAAGGGGTAGACCCAGAAGACGATGGCACCAAGATATCCAGAAATGCCTGAGTATGACAGTGACGGAAGCTGGTGTTTTGGCAAGGGAACGAGTTTCTTTCAGACAGACTGTGATGGGAGCGACGTCCTACAAAGGACATGCTACATGATGATGATGATCATTGTATATATGTGTTTGTTGACTGTTGTTTAGACTAGTTCTAGTCCATACAAACTCAAAAGTAAGTGTTCCATTTATCTGGCATCAGAGGAAGAAGCATATTCCTAGTATCTTTGAATGCTTGGTACTAAAATAGATGGCAATCAACAGTTTCGTACAGGCGTGTACACACATTAACACGGCTGGTTCTCTTGAATATTTACTGGGTAGATTCAAGTTCAGGTAATTGTGAAGTGATATTTACCACAAAAAAAGGTGCCTGCTGAATCATGTGTGTCCGGCCAAATAGCACAGATATTGCAGCCTTGCTGTAAATTAGACACTGGTTATTTCAACAATGAAGACAGTAGCTCTGTTTAACAGTAGACAATAGTTCTGGCCATTATGACATTCATGTTCTGTGTAATACGCCTAATAATCTTAAATAACAGTTACACTTTAGACAAAAAAATGATACTATTACAGGCATCAGTGTTTCATCAAACATCCTGCAGTTATTTTGTATAATTCGTCATTTACTTAGTCGCCCCACTTCTACGCGGGGTGTATATATCTGTATCTTGTGTCTTATAGCTTTAATAGAATGGGGTAGCTGGTCCAGTGTTCAACACTCTTTAGTCACCTCTTATAGGTTACGTCAAGTGTCCAACACTCTTTAGTTACCTCTTACAGGTTGCATCCAGTGTCCAACACTCTTTGGTCACCTCTTACAGGTTGCATTCAGTGTCCAACACTCTTTAGTCACCTCTTACAAGTTGCATCCCAAATCCAACACTCTCTAGTCACCGCTTACAGGTTGCATCCAGTGTCCAATACTTTTTAGTCACCTCCTACAGGTTACAGTGTTAAAATTATTTACTCCCTTTTCAGACCCATATAACATGAGTGGTTATTTTATGTATCAAAGTTAAATCATACAAGACAGTCATAGGAGGAAACAAACTTGGAGTGTGAAGACCTATGGTAGGGTTTAGATTGATAATTGAATTCACAGATTGCAGGAGTTTGAAATCATTCATGGGTCAGCCAAGGGGGACTGTCTTAGAGGAGGAAGTATCAGTGCATATAACCAGCAAGCTACTACAACCATCATACCCACCCCCTTTACTATTTGCTGCAAAACACTAAGTACATATAGGTCTGGCCATAGTGCAGTGATGTCATAACTGCATAACATGAAACAATTTTATGTATTATATTTTGCACAATATGTATATTATATTTTTCCACAGCTGTTAAGTAATGTCAAACACCTGGATGAGTTCACTCTGGGCTGTCATTGGCTTCCCACTGGGATGTGTGTCCTTTCTATACTATTTGTACAACCGTAGGAACCATGTGGACTTGAAAAATAAGGTTGTCTTCATAACTGGTGCCTCTTCTGGATTAGGAGAAGGTAAATTGTGCTATAAGAACCATAATCTTGAGTAGGCTAATGTGTTGGTGTAGCTTGATTCATTATTGATCACAGTTAAAAATGATCAAATCAGTGAAATTCTTAGAGGTGTCTTGTGACTAATTTATTTTCCATTCACTGTCAATATTCAGTTTTATTATGGTTCCCCTCATGTTAAATATGTGAAACATAATCTCAATGATCAAATGATAAGGCATACACTACAGGGTGTTCTATTTATTAAGCGACCATAGGGCCGAAAGTCACTTTATCATTAATTCAATAGTTTTTAAAACAACCATAAGTGCAGTACATTTTCTCAGAATACATTTCATTTACATTACCGTTAAGAATGATATGCAAATCATATGTTACTGAAAATTCATATATATTCTTAGAACAACATAAGACAGAAATCTATATAAACACGGACGTAGTCTTGTATGTCTCCCTCAATATAGAAATGATGCAGGATCGTTTTGTATTGACTAGCCTTTTCTATGTGAACAACATTCTTCTTTTCCCTGGATCATTTTCTTATCTCACAATTGAGCATCCTGATGAATTTTAACAAACTTTGCTTCTTTTCAGCTTCGATTTGAAATTCCCTAAATTGTATCAGTGGTGGATATAGTAAGAATATTCCATAGAATATTGTTCGTTCGATTTGTGGTGTTTTTCTTGAAGCTTTGTGGACAGCAAAAACAGCTACCAAAAAGATGCAAACATTAATCAATAAATACCTGCGCAGAATTGATAGTTTGAAATGATATGACAAGGTCCCAAATGTCAAGCTTTTAGAGAGGACTGAACAAATTTGTGTCATTCGGGACCTATGAAAATGGAGGTCACAAGATAGTATGATAAAACAATCCCTGTTTTGAACAAATAAGGGCAAGAATGTAGGCAGGCAAAATACTCTTGGTAAAGAGAATTAGATAGGAATGTGAAAGAAAAAGGTTTATCGAGGTTCGATCTGGAGAAGACAGCATTGGATAGGTTGACTTGATAAGAGATAGTTGTAGGCCAATGCTCTACAGCAGGAAAATAAGTTGTTGATTGATTGATTAAATAATTGAAATGAAAGAATTCTCCTTTTTTCTTTTGTTGTCATCTTTTTTCATCAAAATGTCTATAAACTCGTAAATCCCTGTTATTGAGAACAAGACAAATGATCACCCTAGACTTTCTTTTGCAATTGTTTTCAGCATGTGCAGAAATATTTCATAGAGCTGGTTGTAAACTCATCCTATCTGGCAGAAAAGTTCAGCCTCTTATGGATCTGAAAGACCGCCTGATAAAAAAAAATGTGAGTTCATGGTAAAAGTGACTGGAGCATGAGACTTCATTTTATTTTTTTCGAGTTGTTTTTGGTTTATGTTTTATAAAAAAAATGATGTGTGAACAGTAATTTAAATCCTGGAGGACAGGGGTTTTGCCTCTGCTAACCTAGTGGTTAGGAGGAGGCAGCGTAGTGCGACTGATCAACAAACAAGGAACCTAAAAGTGGTACAATGGAATGCAGAGAGCGAGAGAAACAAGAAACCTGAACTGCAAGAATTCCTCAAGGAAAATTACATAGACATCATTTGTATCCAGGAAACACACCTAAAAGAAACTCAAAAGTTTTCCATCAGAGGATATGAATGTTTCCGTCAAGATAGGGGAAAAAGATCCAAAGGAGGAATAATAACACTAAAAAACTCTATACCAGCAATAGAAACAAATGGATCTGGACCAGATGAACTGAATACATCACAGTAAAGATCATCCTACCCAGTGGAGACTCAATGATAACAAACTACTATAGTCACAGCTCTGACAATACATAAAGTAAAAATCGAAGAGTCGAGACATCTCATAGTGGGAGATTTTAACAGTCACTCCCCAAGCTGGGGCTACGAAACAATGGACCAGAGAGGCGAGGAGGTAGAAGATTGGATGATAGAAAACAAACTCATCCTAATAAATAGGCCAGACAATAGGCATATATATTACTCTAGAATGTGGAAACAAATGAGTACTCCAGATGGCAACGGACGACCTTCAACGGCTAATTGTAAAAACAGCCAACTGGGTGGGAGCGACCATGTCCCAATAACTTTATAAATATGTAACACAGGACAAACAGAGATAACAGATATGCACCCAAGCTGGAATTTCAAAAGAGCAAACTGGACTCTATTTAGAGAAAATGTAAATAAACTCTGTCAAAATATACCCCATGCCAAAAATTTTAACAATAATGTCACCATCATGGCGGAGGCTATCATCCAGGCAACAAAGAAATCAATCCCACATGGAAAACGGAAAAACTATAAACCCTACTGGAGCAATAGTCTAGGGAAAATCCACAAAGAACTAAGCGAGGCAATGGAAAAAATCCTTCACCAGAAAACATAGGAAAACACAGCAAAATTAAAAACACATTCATGGAGCAAACAAAGGATGAGATCCAAAGAAGTTGGCATGAAAAGACTGAAAGCCTCAACATGGACAGGGATATAAGTAAACTGGAACCTGACAAGAGCCTTAAATGAAGAAACCAGAGGGAGCCATTAAGGAAAATGAGAAACATCATACAGTGGAAAATGGCAGCAAACATCCTGGCTGAATTTTTCAGAGAAAAGAGTACTACAACATTGACATGAGAATGCAAACTAGTAGTTAAAAAGGAGATAAAAGAAAACCTGAAGACACAGAATGCGGATCACTGCATGAAGGCATCATTCAGAATGGTAGAGTTAAACACTGCTATTCAGAAACTGAAAAACAAGAAAGCTCCAGGAAAAGATGGCATCACAAATGAAATGATTAAAAACCTAGATGAAGGGGCAAGAAGAAAACTCCTCAAAATCTTCAACCAATCATGGAGCATGGGTTAGATTCCAGACCAATGACGGGAAGCTATCATTATCCCCATCAGAAAACCAAAAAAGGACAAAGAAAGTTATAGGCAAATAAGTCTGCTCAGCTGTGTTGGAAAAGTCATGGAAAACACAAGACTTTAGGAAAAACCGCAGCACAGAAGACCAACTAGTGTACCCAACCCAAGAAATAGAAAATGCATTCCAGGGTAAGGAAAAAGTACATGCAGTCGTTGTGGATATGGCAAAAGCTTTTGATCAAGTATAGTGAGAAGGACTCCTCCTTAAACTATTAAACAACAAAATAGAAGGGAGAATGTACAGCTGGATACAAGACTTCCTCCGATACAGAACAGCAAGAGTGAAATTAGATGGATCACTGAGCCGTAGAATAACTCTCCAACAAGGCATACCCCATGGCGAAGTCATCTCTCCTACCCTCTTTATCCTGTTCATAAACGATATAGCGGGAAAACTCCAGAAGAAAGTATCCCGTGTCCAACATGCTGACGATTTTTCAATGTAGAGTGCTGCAGAAAAACTATCAACAGCTAAAAACAGAATGCAGACAGTACTATACACTGTTGGAAAATGGGTTACAGATTGGGCATTGCAGATTAACATCTCAAAGACAGTTACAACATGCTTCTCACTGTCCAACACCAAGGAAGAAACAAAACTTAAAAAATGGCAAAGAGTTTGTACAAGAAAATACCCCTGTGTATCTCAGAGTTAAAATGGACAAGTGACTCACATAGAGGCAACACATATAGGAGATAGAACAAAAAGCAATCAGAAAACTATCCCTAATGAAGAAGCTGGCCGTAACAAGCTGGGGTGCAAATAGCATCATCCTTAAAAAATTATATACTGGCACAGTCAGGCCAGTACTTGAATACGGTATGACAGCCTAGACCAAAGCATCACAAACAAACACGGAACGCCTAAACAAAATTTAAAACTCAGGCTTAAGGATAATAACAGGAGGAATGAAGACTACCCCAATCCAGACAATGGAAACATATACAAATATAAGACCACTAAATACTAGACGAGAGGAAAGAGTGCTGACACATAGTGAAAAGATGCTATGCATGCCTGATCATCCCATACATATCAAACTGAAACGCCCAGTTAAAAATAGGCTATAGAGAACCAGCTTCATCCATATATCAAACTACCTACACCAAAAATATGGAGAACTAATACCCAACCAACCTGCAGAAATTGAAATGCTTATCAACTATGAAGAGCCAAGCTACAACATCGCAATAAGTACAGAGATACCAGGAATCAGAATAAAAGATCAACACAGTGTCCACTAGCACAAAAACTTTAGCACACGCAATGATTGAGGAGAAATATAATACCAAAGAATGGACACAGATGGTTCAGCAGAGGGGGCAGGTCGAAAAGGGGGAAGAGGCATATTCACAAGACACAAAAGTGGAAAAATAACAAAAGAGCCCCTCCCAACAGGAAAGTCGTCCACAAACCTCAGAGCAGAATCGATGGCCCTCCTGCGAGCACTGAGAATACTTCAAACAGAAAGGCAACCTCCAACAACAATAGCTGTATTCGCAGACTGAAGAGTACTATTAGAGACAATACAAAAAACAAACAACGAACCACTGTTATCAGAGCAGAACTAGGAAAACTCCAGAGATCCTCAACGATAGCGCTCCCGTAGCTACACTCCCATTGCGGAATCACAGGAAACGAGAGAGCTGATGCTCTAGCAAAAGATGGCAGCAAAAAAGCACAATTTAATCATCGAGTACCATACAGAGAGATAAAGAACATCATCAGAAATCAGTATATACACCAATGGAGAGAAGACAGAAACATAAACAGTACACCAGACCCAATTCACCAACTTAAAAGAAATCAACAAATTACCTTATTTCGTCTGAGAACTGGACACTGCAGACTACTAGAACATCTATACTGACTGAAGATGTCACACACCAATGAGTGCCCATGTGGAACAGGAGTCCAGAACCCTGAACATATTCTACAGAAATGCCCAATCTATAGGGAAATGAGATGCTAGACCTGGCCAGAGGGTGCGGAGCTGAGACAAAATCTGTGGGGCAGCCGCTCCGACCTGGTGAAGACTACAGACTTCATCATGGCGACTGGCCTGTAGATATAGCATGACCAAAAGATCTTGAACCCAAAGAAGAAAGAAGAAGAGTAAATTAAATGGTCATCTCTTATGAACATAGTCCCCAAAATATAGCAAACACTATGCCCAACCCTCCTTTGCCATCTCTAATGACATGCCTGGCAGGTTACAGTGTAACTATTCTTTGCCAAGCCCTAGGCCACCGATTCTCCATAGCTAGAAAAGAGACAAAACAGAGTAAAGATTCTGTACAATTCAACAATTCACCCAAGTGTTGCTGGAGACCAAAAGGGGAGCAAAGAATAGTAACACTGAACCCGACAAAGCATGTAGTAAAAGAGGAATAAGGAGAGTTAGACTCAAGATGCAACAGTGAATGAGCTGACAGAAGCTTGACCCATATCTGAACAAGACTCTATTCCACCTCTAATGGGAGGTCCAGGAAACACACTGTTACCATGCAGCATGGGGGATCAAGGGACCTATTCCCTAAAATGCCGTGCCGAAATCGGATATGCAAGCCAAAAGCGCAGATATTGCAGCCTCAATATAAATTGCGTCGCAAATATCAATTTCAGGATGAAAGAAGTAGAATGGGAGATGGAGATGGTACTTGCAACCTCATCCTGTAGAAACATTAAGCCACAAAAACTTCAACAAATATAAATATGGACAAGTAAGCTAAAAGGAAACAGAAGGATGGACTTGATTGTGTATTTGTTGAAGACATGTGCTCATCAGGGAGCTGAAAGAGTTTGGTTAATTGATTGACAGTTCATGATATTGAAAAGGGTACACAAAGAAATGATAACCAGCAATTAGGGACATCAAGTTGTTGAAAGACATGATTACCTGTCAATGAGAACAATAATTCTTCTTTGACATTTGTCCTGGAAAGGATTTATTGTGTCATAGTTTACGGCAAGGTTGTGATATCTGCATTTTTCAACCCGACACATCCGATTTCAGCACAGCATTTTTGGAACTGGGTTTGCCCCCCTTCTTTGATCCCTAATCTCATAGCCAGTCTTTCCTGGCCCACCGCTTTGAGGCGGAATAGGGTCTTGGTCGGTTATGAGTCACTGATCCTGATGCAAGCAGTCAGCTACAAGTCCCCTTTTCTTCCCTTCCTTAACAGTAAGCCAATAATCCATTTACAGCTTGGTGAACTTTAATATATCAATAGCAAAGATTAAACCTGGTACCTTTGCCGTGCAAAGCGAGCGTTCTGCTACTCAACCCACATTTGAACATACACACTTGAAATACTCTGCTTCAGATTCCTGATAGCTACAGTCCAGCGATTGTGACTATTGACCTTGAGAATTTGGCAGCCATCGCCACCAAAATGAACCAAGTTATTGCAGCTTTTGGCCATGTTGATATCGTAGTCAACAACGCTGGCCAAAGTTACAGGGGACGGGCCAGAGATACCAAACTTGATGTGGATGTCAAACTGATGAACATCAATTATTTTGGCCAGATTGAAGTCACTAAAGGTAATGGTTTCCGGTTTCTGCTCGATTGTCATGTTTTATGTGGAAGTTGTCATTTCAGTTCTTGAGCGAAGTATTAGATTATAACTTTCCTGTGGTTTCTTTCTTCAGGATTAGATGTGAAGACTTGACTTTGTTAGTTCTCAATCTCCCGCTACAAGCCCTGAAAAGAGCTCAAGTAGCACAATGTAGTCCAGAGAACGGAATGCGTTGTGTCATAGTTTACAGCTTGCCTGATATTTGCACCTTTCTGTCCGACACATCCAACTTCAGCAGGCATTTTTATAGTACTGTGTTAGCCTTCCCTCTTTAATCCCTTCTCCTTAGCCAGTCTGCTTTGTTGCAGCCTGTTATCCAGGATCACTCTGTGGAGGTGTAGAAGGGTCTTGGAAGCTCTGGTTCGCTGGTCTTGACGCTAGCAGTCAGCTATGGGTCGCTGGCCACTACAGCTCATGTGATCTCTTCAGGATTTTAGTTCTTATTCTGCGTTCATCCTGAAAAGGATGTTGTATTGCAGTTTACAGCGAGGCTGCAATAACTACACCCTTCAGCCTGGCACATCCAGTTACAGCCGGGTTTGCCTTCCCACTGCAATACCTATTCTCTTAGCCAGACTACACTAGTGCAGCCTGTTTTCAGGGCTGCCGCTTAAAGGCGGAATAAGGTCTGGGTCAGCTCTGGTTCCCTGACGCAAGCAGCCAGCAATGAGTCACTGGATGCTGTCAGCTCATAATAATAGGACAACAGCACTTCTATACAAGCACATCTCAAGAGTATTGTTTCTGTGGTGGATCGTCACCACCTTTCTGTCTTTGGTAATGTGGCCGTCTCCTCCAGAATGTCCCAGCTGGACAGATCCTGCACCTGGCTGTTGAAAAAAAGACCTTGTCCCACATGGAGGTGCCCCCAGGGTCTCCCACACAACACCTGGCTGCAACATCAGAACTATATGCCTCATTGACCTAAGCCATGAATCGTGATCACAGGCGATCAATGCAACAGGCCTTAGTCGCCTAAATGAATTATTATATTTATTATATACTTCTATACACGTTGTAAAAGGCAGTTAAAGCAAGTTGTGCATGTGGATGGCTACTTCAAGTAACACCAAAGCAAGTTGTGCATGTGGATAGCTACTTCAAGTAACACCAAATACCACAGAAACCACATCTACAAAAGAACATAAATGCTTTGACACAGGCTTACTATAAAGAGGTCAACTGTAGTGGTGCCTCCATGCTCTTACTGGATTAAAGAATGACATTTGTGTATGTACAAGTATATGCAAGGAGGAGTCAAAAAGTAACCTTTATATTTGTTATTAACAGAATATGCTATAGTAAGGTTAGTTTTGCATCCGACTTTGGCATGCATTTTATGTAACGGTCTGCTTCCTGCTGCATTTTCTAAGGGTTTGCTTCTCTGGGGTAACGGCCAATGCTGTGATGGGGATCAAACTCAGCACCTTCAGGTTATGAGCCGAGTCCCTTAACCACTAGCCCACGCCACCCCATAATTTTCCCTGTGTTGATTCTGAGGCCCCTAACTGAGGAGGAATAGCACCACTACTACACCATCATACATGTTGTGAATGGCAACTAATTGGACTTGTGCATGTGGCTAACAACCTCGTCATGTAAAACAAATGGTCACCAAAAAAAAAACCCACTGTAAGAGCCCACACAAAGTGCTTTGGCACAGGCTTTCAGTAAGAGCCGATGGTAAATGTACTCCTATGCTTCGTAATAAACGAAATGAAGGAGAAAGAATTTTAATGTAGCATCCCCAGGTCTGGTAAGAAGGAATTCACTCACAAACGTACTACTAAAAGTCAAATGTGATTCTTAAATGCAAATGAAAACACTGAACGCCACCTTCTAAAGCCTACCAAATCGATTTGCTGATCAGAATGATAGCTTTTGGCTACCTAGCATTAGGCACTAATCTGCCTGCTTGAATATCAGAATTCCAGTATTCTTGTCTTGTCTTGTCTTAACTACACATGATGAGTCATATTTTTCTGAAATTGTGTACACAGACTCAACTAGTGTGGCTTGTCCATCTATCAAATTTGGACAGGAAGTTAATTCTAAAGCTTGTACGAAAAAGCATATTTTTACAAATTTACTTGCATCAACAACAAGATTGGCAACTTCAAGTTGCATTCGAACAAGCACAGATGTTCATTGAGTAGAAAATTTAAAAAACCACCTAAAGTAAATAGTGAAGATGACACAGGTGAAGAAATCAACATTAATGATGATCATTTTCACAGATTCAAGTCTGCAATGAATGTTGACCAATAAACAAAAATTTTAAAAAAAATGACAATGCACAAATTCACCCCAAAAAAAATTACACTCCTGTGGTCCTATTATAAAAAAGCGAAGCATGTCTTAGTATCTTCTTCATCGTTTGTTCTCAACCTGCAACGCCCCGAAAAGTACTTTGCAAGTAGCAAGATGTTGTCCGGAGAACGGGATGCGCTGTGTTGAAGCTTACAGATTGACTGCAACACTTGCACCTTTCTGACCGACACATCCGACCTCAGCATACATTTTTGGATGCTGGGCTAGCCTTCCCTCTTCGATCCCTTGTACTTACCCAGCCAACCTGTTGCAGCCCGTTATCCAGGTTCACCACGTGGAGGTGTAGCAGAGTCTTGGTAGCTCTGGTTTGCTGGCTCCGGCACTAGCAATGAGCTTTGGGTCACTGACCACTGCAGCTTATGCACTGCTCAGCATCTTGATTCCATGTCTTAGTATAAATAGAAGCTTGCACCCACAAAAAAATAATTTAAAAAAATATTTACTTGTAGTTTTACTTTATCCATTCTTTAACTGTACTCTTTTTTTAAAACTACATACAAAGCATTAGGGCTATCACTGCATTAGGGCCCCATACGGGAGCCTGTAACTTCTTCTTCGATCAACTGATACTATGCTTCTAGTCTGATGAGGTTCATGTAGAAGACTGCATTTCAGGTCTTCCACAGTTCCCTCACAGCTTCTTTTTGGTCTGCAAAAGTGGGGTAGTCCTACAGGACATGTTCTGGTGTTTGCTTGCAATCTCTAACAAATGTGTGCTCTTGCAGTAGTGGTTTCTGTAATAGCTCCTCATGAGGTTGCTAGTCCCAGACACATTCCTCTTAAGTTACCTTTTACCACATACTTGGATGATTACAGTGACCTATTCTTTCCTCCCAGGTGATTCAGGATTCTTTAATCTGCTGTAAACATCCATCCTATGCTAAACAAATAGATCATTTGATTTAGTTTGCTGTAACGGAAATAACTTGGCTCCATAGATATTTCAGTGTTTTGTCTCAACTTTTTGAGCGAAGCATTTATTTAGAAGTTTCAAAAAAGCTGAAAACTGTCATACTTCTTCTTCTTCATCGTACGCAGTCAGACAGCAACCATTATTTTTTCGAAAAAGGCAGCGGTCATCCTGAGGCTGTCGACACTACCATAGAGCTTGTCTAGTGTTGTCACTGGTGATAGCCACATCTGCTCTCTCTGATCCCCGTATGTCGGGCAGTTTTGCAGCAAATGCTCAGCGGTCATTTTCCCGGTAACACACATGGGCATTCGTCAGTGCCACCTATCTTCAATTTGTTGAATAGGTGGTACCTCAGTCTATTGTGGCCAGTGCGAAGTCTGAAGACCATGACCTGCTCTCTTCTGTTCAACTGGTAATAGGCATCGTTTTTTGTATAGCCAGTATGTTCTGTTTCCCATTTGGTCATGTATCTAGCTCTAATAAGCGAAAACTGTCATACAACATTATTCCCATACAAGGTTAGTCAAGCGGTTTTTTAGGACTAAAGGCCACTTTGCCAGAGCTGTCGTCACATTGTATGCTGGCTATGTTTGTTTATTTTACCCCCAACAGAAGAACAAACGTGTTCCTTACCAGGGATTCAATCCTCTGCCCTCTTTGTCAGCAGACAGTCATTGAAACCTTTCAACCACGTGTTTCTCTTCAAAAGAGTATTAAACAATAAAAGAGAAGCTATATATATAATTCATATTTTGTAGTAATTTGGAGTTGTACATAATTATTACGTGTTTATCTGTTGCTAAAATCAACATGGTATATGTGGAATTGTAAGAACTGTTTTCCCTTTTTTTTATCTCTCATGAGCCCTATCTCTATTTCAGCTATTTTGCCACACATGATTCAACAACAAAGCGGACACATCGTGACCATCAGTAGCGTGCAAGGACTTATTAGCATTCCACATAGGTCTGCTTGTAAGTTGTTTTTTTTTTAATTGCAGAACAATCTTTTATGCACATATTTATAATAAAATTTCAGGTTCACAAATGAATTTTTCTACTAAATGTCTATTGTGTATACAATTTTTTTCTTTAGTTACCCTTCGCAAGCAATGATGGCGACACCATCAAGCAGTTTTTGTCTTGATAATGTAACTTGCGTTGTATTTGGATTAAAGTGAGGAAGAAGCTGCGCTGGTCATCAACCTCACTCTCTGGTCCAAAACTACCTTGCTCCAGTTGCAATACATAAAGTCAAGACAACTGGAGCTAATTCAGGATGCAGGCTTTCTGGTCCCACATCCTTTGAGACCAGGGGTTGCTTGAAACCTGCTGAACTCGAACATACACCGTTTCCGTTCATCGCTTTGAGAGGCAAGTGCTTTACCTCACGGAATCCATATAGTACAAAGGAAGCTGTGTAACAAAATGTATACAGTCCAAACATGCTCAGATTCAGCAAGATGGAACCCCTATATAAAGTTAACCCATTACAAAAGTTCATGTTGAAGTCAGATATACTGTACCATAATGTACAAAACATAGTTTGACCCAATTCACCTTAGGAAACAAGGCGAATTAAAATTTTAAAAATACAGTACAAATATTTGTAAATAAGTTATTTTTATTTCAGTTACTTTATTTTGCTTAATTGGGTTTTCTTTTCCCTGAGGGGATACTGTGGTCCCTTCAGTGAACAAAATAATAAGTCCACTACACCCTCGTGCATGTTGTAAATTTGACTAAAGAGTGATGTATATGGTGCTAGCAACCTCATTGTGTAAAACAAAGAAACTGCTTCAGCCAGAGCACATACTCTGACCCAGACTTCCTGCAAGGAGACCAAGTGGTGGTGCCATGTTTCATTTCCAGTATGAAAGGAAAGATGATTATGGATTAGTAAGATGCCGTATAGACACAGCAGTGAATGAGCTGACTGCAGCTGAAGACTTGTAACTGTATGCTTGTGTCAGAGTCAGCGAATCATAGCTGATCAAGACCTTATTTCAAATTGATGCCTTGCAAAGAAACTGCACTCATGCAGTCTGGCTGAGAGAATAATTGGAGAGGTAAGACAAACTCAATCCCAAAGAAACCAAGTGTGTCGAGTCGAAATGTGCAGATATCGCAACCTCACTTTAAACTTCAACACAACATCGTTTTTAGGACATACACCTAAGAAGGAGATGTGGTATTAGTCTTCTTCTTCGTTCATTCTAAAACTCCCGCTACTAAGCTCTGAAAAGGGCTTTGCAAGTAGCAGGATGTTGTCTGGAGAATGGAGTGCATTGTGTCATAGTTTACAGCTTAGCTGCAATATTTGCACCTTTCGGTTCGACACATCCGACTTCAGCTAGCATTTTTGGGTACTGGGTTAGCCTTCCATCTTTGATCCCTTCTCCTTAGCCAGTCTGCCTGTTATCCAGGATTGCTGCATAGAGGTGTAGAAGGGTTTTGGCAACTGTAATTCGCTGACACTAGCAGTCACCTTTGGGTTATGCACGCTCAGCATCTTCAAAGAATTAGTAAAAAGGTGTTACATAAAAATATACTTGACATAAAAATATACTTGACTTTCCCTAGATGCAGCTTCCAAGCATGCCCTGCAGGCCTACTTTGATTGTCTGAGAGCAGAAGTGTCACAGCATAACATCAGTGTCTGCGTGGTGAACCCACACTACATTAGCACAAACCTCTCTCTGAACGCAATAACTGGTGATGGCTCAAGCTATGGCAGTAAGTATACATCTTGTAATACTGGGGTCTCAAACTCACACTATATTGTGATTCCCTTGGAAATTGGGGCTACAACCGATGCTCTCCACCATTTCCTATTTTGGGCTGCCTTTTTTTTAGCTCTGCCAAAAAGATTCCAGATGCCCTAGACTTGTCGTCCATCATTCGTCACATGGTCCTCAACTGTCTCTTCTCCTGTTAGTTTCAATCCAGCACATGTCTGGCTAGTTCTGCAGTGTTCATCTTGGAAAGGACGTTTGTGACATTTTGTCAAAGTTTACTGCTGGACTGCGATATCAGTCCCTTTTGGCCAGACACATCTGATTTCAGCACAAGCATTTTTGGAACCGGGTTTGCCTTCCCTCTTTGATCCCTAATCTCTTAGCCAGGCTGTATGGTTGCAGTCTGTTTTCAGACTGAAGGTAGATTAGGGTTTTGGTCAGTGATGACTCACTGACCTTAGTGCAAGCAGTCAGATATGTGATGCTGGCTGATATCAGCTAATTTACTGCTGTATCTTTTAATCTTTTGCTGTATCTGTATCTGTCTGGTTACAATGTCAGTCTTTCTTTTTTAGAGTGTGTCATATCCATCTGTCTTCTCTCCCCAATCTCAGCTGTTTTTGTTTTCAGTTATCAGGCTTATCACAAACTTCAGATTTGCTGATGATATTGATGTATTGGCAGGCACAGAAAGGGAACTCCAGGAGTTGATTGGTAGATTGGATAAAGCGGCCCCGAGTTTTGGAATGGAAATAAATGCAGATAAAACAAAGCTCATGACCAATAACATAACAGGGTTTAAATCTGTAATAGAGGCAAATGGGCAGGAACTTGAGGTGGTAAAACGTTTCAAATATCTGGGATCGTTGATCAGCGAAGAGGGATCGAAGCCAGAGGTAATTGCAAGAATAGCACAAACAACAGCGGCGCTGACTCGGCTGAAACCTATATGGCAAGACAAGCGGCTCGCTCTCGGCATAAAAGTCAGACTAATGCGCTCTTTGGTGCTATCAATATTTCCGTATGCCTGTGAGACCTGGACCATTACAGCAGATTTCCAGGGCAGAATACATGCAATGGAAGTGAGGTGCTATAGAAAACTCCTAAATGTTACATATAAAGATCGTGTCACGAACGTAGTAATACGTCAGAGAGTTGAAGACACTATTGGTCCTTTTGAAGATCTGTTCACAGCTATCAAAAGACGAAAGATGGCCTGGTGCGAGGTCCAACGGAATTACCAACTCGATACTCTTTGGTTCCGTACCGGGACAGAGAGGGCGAGGACGTCCAAGGAAGAGATGGGTGGACAACACATCACTGAGTGGTCAGGCCTTCGTCCCGGTGAGATACGACAGGTGGCAACAGACAGAGAGGGATGGCGTGGGATTTTGGGAGTGTTTTCGTGTGTGCCCCAACGACCTGATGGGTTACGGGATGAACTGAACTGAACTGTGTTCAGTGCCACAGATCTGTTTGTTATTATCCCTGTCCATCTAGTGTGTGAAGTATTATACACTGTACACATTGGTTTTCATTTGTTTGTAGTTCTTACTAGTCTTCTTCGTTTATTGTATTCATCTAGAATCAGTAAAGTATCATTTCTCAAAACTGTTACTAAGTATATTTCTAATTTAGATTAGTTAAATATATTCCCATTTCTTTAGTACTTAGTGTCTGATGAAGATCTCTTTGCTGTAACATAGGTTTTTGTATTTGTTCTTATGTAAAAAGGAAATATACTTATTTCTGTGTTATTGTTTCCACTATAGGAATATCTTTATAATATTTATTACATTGAAGTTCTCAGTTTTCCTGCACTTATTCATGACTTCTGTATTATTCCTTGTAATTTAACTCCATTTCAATGCACTTACTTTACTGGGGTAACTAAGATGCTAGTCCGGTCAGGCACAATACACTGACCAAGACCACAATCTCTCTTCCATGTAGCGTTCCTCGGAAACAGGCTGATTTCAAGCCAGTCTGGCTGATGAGATGTGGATCGACATAGTACTGAGCATCACGCAGATGAAGCCAAGCATAGCACAACCACCTAGAGGATCGCCGCCCACCTTCATCAGCGCACTCCAGATGTGAGGAAAGCTACTACAGCCCACCATAACACCCTTTTTTATGGCACACAAAAGAGTTCAACTTATTCATTGTGGTCATTAAACAGCAACAACATACTTCACTGAAGCACAAGCTTCAAGTGCTCTCAAAAGAATGTGACTGACAAGTAATTGGTGCAGTTACTTCTCTTGTTTCTTCAACATGTGTAAAATATAATCTTCTTTATAGTTGCCCATGGCAAAGCAAAAGATGGAGACAGCAGCAGCAATGTTCTGTGAGATCTCATATGACTGTAAAGTCCAATTCTGGTATGGCAAACACTGCCTCACTTTGGACATACATATGCGAAGTTGGCTGTTGGATCGGGGCCATTATGCATTTTGTTCTTTCGGGCGGCTCGCTTTCTCTGAGCGTCAGTGATGATGTTTTTTACTATGTGATTTGTGCACCTTGTGTGACGCTGGTAATCGGGCATCCAGACAACAGGCCCCTTCTATCTTATGTAGGCTTTTTACAGAGGTGTATGGATGCTGACCATATTTGACCTGTTGAGAATTTTAGAGTTAGGTTCTTTGTACTGCCATCTGATACTGAGCAGCCTGCGTAGTTTTCTTAACCCATCTTTGTGTGTACTAGATATGTAATAATTTGATTGAGTCAGATCAGGACTATAAATAGATTTCTTTAATTAACTTAATTTATGGTTTAGTATAGCTTGGCCATTTACAGTCCGGTGAATTTTTTTTTTTTATGCCACAACTCTGTATGTCAAATAGCTTTTTTTTTCCAAATAAAATAAATTAATATTAAACAAATTGAGCAAAAGAACTTAAGACATAATTAAACTGTCTGTGACATGAAGTATTCATAATAAACGTAGATATTATTATGAAGTGCTAAATATCATTAATGCAGAGGTGGGATATGGTATCATAAAAAAAAAATATCTACTCATGTTACATGTTGAAATTGTTGCTTTATCCCTTCTAAAGTATTACCACTTTTGCTGTCACCTTTTTCAAGGTCAGAATAAAACTTGTATTGTATATCTACGTGTAATCCAGATGTATGGTCTTTGACCTGATAAAATAATAAGCCATTTCTCTGCCCATGAGCTCTTAATTCCATCTTGCAGAGTGCCACAACTTTAGAACAGTTAACATAAATATCCACCTAATGGTAATAACTCTGCATTTTAAATTAACCTGTAGCACTCCAATGTCCTGTCTCTTTGAACCAGCTCGGCCTGCAAAAACGGTGTGCGGAAAAAAAATATTTTTTTTTGAACGGAGTCACTCCTGACAGCCATTTTTTACTGCTGACTACGCCCTCCATATATACACGATATTTTGCCGGTTAAAGTATCGTATGTGCGATTACAAATGGCTTTTGAACAGTTTTAATTTTGTATACGCCGTTTGGAGCAAGCCAACTTTTTGCGAAAGGGGAAGTAGGTTGTTGAGAAAGATTTTTATCGCGTAGATCTGTTTATTTTGTTTGTTTAAATGAAAGAACTACGTTTGAATTGGAAACTAACAGTTGTGTAGATATTGTAAACACAGTATCGATACGTTGTTGTGGTTTCCATGGTTTTCTATCGAAGCGACTAGGCCTAGTGGTCGAGTCCAAATTTTTCCCGAGATTTTCATAAATTTTCAACTTCATCTTTTTAAATCTCAAAAACTAACAAACATACAACAAAAACAATAACACCCACATGTTCGTTATGCTATTGTGTATCTGCACACCAGAAAATCATATTTATTGACAAACAAACATAAAAGTTACAAATTTTGAAAGACGACTACCACAGCGACTAATTAAGAAAATTAATTAGGTCAAATTTAGTCACTAATTATGTAGCGTGCCTAAGGTTAAAGCTGCGCATGCACCAGATATGTGGTCTTCTTTAGCTCGATCTAAATATTTAAACATTTGCTCTAAATGGCGAAACATCAGTTTTAGATACCAAATGTCACAGAATGGGTCAGTAACTAATGTTTTCGCACCACCAATTTCTTCCATTGTGACTTAATGAGTTCGACACATTTGAAGTTACATATTTACCAAACAATGCTATACTGTTTTTCTTCCCTCAACTGACCATTTCCTTTGAATAAATCTTTGCAGAAATGGATGACAACACTAAGTCAGGACTGAAGCCAGAGTATGTCGCCCGTCAGATTGTCCATTGTGTGACCAGTGATAGAGATGAGTTAACACTTGCACCATTGCATGTTCAATTTGTCATTGGCTTGCGCACCCTTGCCCCATGGTTATTTTTCAAATTAATGGCATCCAGAGCCAAAAAGGAAAGTGCTCAGTATGCCAAAGTGAGTTAATTTCTTTGACATTAATTTGTTGTGCACCAGTAGTACTACATTTGAGCATTTTTAAAATAATATTTCGAAAATGATCATTGGGCCTTTACTTTTAATGTCAAGAAAAAATCCATAATGTGACTGCCGACATACAAAACATTTCTTATGTAGTTTAACCCCTTGCAGTCCAAATTGTACATTGCAGTCGACTAGAGTAGCACCACTTATTCAGATAGTCACATGTCGCATATCAACCAAATTGTGTTATTAAGCTAAATTGTATTTATAAATAAACTGTGTGTGATAAATAATTCAATTCTGTATCTTTAAATTAAAAGATCATAATTTTATATTTAATGAATTTTTTGGTTTGGTTTTTGTTAACCATGAAATACATAAAATGACAGTTCTTGTCTTGAAAATTTAGACCAACATTTGTAAATTAGGTTGAACTGTAAAGGGTTAAGGATTTGGGAATCTAACAGTAGCATCTAAATAGATAAAATTAATTGGGTGCTATCACTGACAAGACAAATGATGAAGTAAACTGTCAGGGTAATTATTTTTGCAGTATATCATAATCTTAATTTTTTTTATTTTGCGTTCGTCTTATTTCTCTAATCTCCAAGGCGGTGTGCATTGCATTGTGGTTTTTATTTTGTGCCTGTTGGCCCAGTGCATCCGACTTCAGGATGCATTTTATGTAAGGGTCTGCTTCTTCCTGCATTTTCTAAGGGTTTGCTTCCCCAGGGTAACTGCCGGTGCTGTGATGGGGATGGAACCCAGCATCTTCTGGTTGTGAGCCGTGCCACTTAACCACTAGGCCACGCCGTCCCCAATAATTGTTATAAAGCAAGAATGAAATATTCTGTTGAAAATGATTTATTTGTGCTTTATCTATACTATAAGACAGAAAATACATGTATCTCTTTGTTCATCTAAAAACTCTTGAACGGTGAGCTCTAGAGGCATGAAATATGCACAGATCATTCTGTGTGGAATTTCTAGGTCAATGCAACTATTTTCAGTTCTCTGAATCATTTGTTTCTCAAGTTGTTTAACATTAAAACTCTCCAACGGTGACCTATAGTGACATGAAATTTTGCACATCTCATTCTGTATGGATTTCTTGGTCAGTTCACTATTTTATACTCACTGTGTCGTTACATTCCTGAGTCTGTGACATTAGAATAGGCAATTCATTGTACAACATGTCGGAGCCCAGCTAGGCGTGACGATAATGCTACCTCTAGGAAAAGCTGGAGTAAAGGTGTTCTAATGTGTGTTACCTCATCGTGACTTCTGGGGTTTGTCCGCTATCTAAATCTTGTGCAAAGTCAGTTAGTAAAGCTAGGATTTTGTCAGAAGAAGCAGAATATACAGAGAGTTTGAAAGTTCAGATAAGGCTACGTCAAGTTGGGATCATATGATGAGGTTGTGTTAAATTATGGGAACTTCTAGTTTCAATGATTTGTCTTTTCACTTCAAGTCAGGTAGGAGACCACCACAGTTGACTCCTTTACAGAAAACTTGTATCTGAACATTTACAGACACAATTTCATATAAAGGGTTTTACATGATGAAGTGTATTGCTCCATGCACAACCCTCTTCGGTGTCTTTTGCTGCACGCCTAGAAGGTTAATGTGGAAATATTCTCTTCAAACTGGACACCACTTGGGTGTTTAGTTTAGATGAGTAGAGCCAAAATTGTAAAGATAAATGTTCACACATCCCTCTGAGGTATTGAAGTTAGAATGGCTGAAATATATTTAAATTATAATCAGACACAAGAACAAAATAATAAAAGTGTTATTTGTTTTGTCATTTTAACCCATTACAGTTCAGCCTAACTTACTAGATGTGTATCTTACAGTCCAAAGCAAGAACTGAAACTCTGTATGTCAAGTTGTTTTTTTCTCCGTTTAAATAAAATTTATTAATGTTTAACAAATTGAGCTGAAACTAGGATTAATAGATATTCTTCTGCGTTTGTTCTCAAACTCCCACTACCAAGCCCTGAACAGGGCTTTGCAAGTAGCAAGATGTAGTCCGGAGAACAGTTTGCGCTGTGTCGCTAGTTTACAGCTTGACTGCGATATTTGCACCTTAGTGTTCCGACACAGCCATCTTCTGCAAAATTAATAGATCTAGACACATAATTAAATTATCTATGACATGAAGTATTCATAATAACAATATATATTAATAATCATCATCTGGTTGATCAGTCCTAAGACTGGTTCTAAGGTCTCTTTATTTCAGCATTGGTTCGTACCTATATTTCTCTGCATGCCCGATATGTAAAGGGGAGTCTTGGTCACACCTATCTTCTTTTTCTCTGGATCTTGTCCTCTAGTATCTTCCGTAGAAGATATATAAGTATGAAGCATTTAATGCCATTAATGTGGAGGGGCACACCACTTAATTGTTATTCTGTTTACTCATTACAAGTATTTATATTTTTGCATTATCTCATCAATAGCTCTACCACATTTACTATCTTCTATGTCCCTGTCAGAATCTAAATCGGACTTGTATTGAATATCCATTTGAAACCCAGATACATTATTATCAGCATGGTCAAATAATGAGTCATTTCTCAGCACTTGAAGTCCCTAATTCCACCACACAGAATGCCACAAGTTGAGCAATTTACCATAAATGTAAATACGGATGGAACAGAAAAAAACCTCTTCATTAAACGAAAGCTGTGCATGAGCCAGAAATTACACCATTCTTAAGGTCATTCCAATAGTCTAAATGTCATTGCTGACCAACAGATTGGAACACATGTTCCTCATTGGATGGCAAGTGATGTTTTTCGCACATAATTTTTGTTTTGTTTTTGCGTCTCCCTTATTTCTCAATTCCTCAAGGCAGTGTCCGTTACAGTTTTTTTATTTTGTGCCTGTCGGCCTAGTGCATCCGACTTCCGCACGCATTTTATATAAGAGTCTGCTTCCTCCTGCATTTTCTAAGGGCTTGCTTCACCGGGGTAACGGCCAGTGCTGTGATGGAGAAGCAAACCCAGCACCTTTGTATTGTGAGCCGTATCACTTAACCATTAGACCACACGGTTCACTACACCAATTATGATCAGATGATATTGTAAAGAGTTTTTAAAAAGTATTTCTTTGCAAATGACTTGACTTATTCCTTCTGACTTACATTTGAATTTAGTGCAGCAACATTCAAAAGTTCACTCCATCAATTTATGTTTTGAACTGTCTTGTTGAGCTCCACCAACAAACTTCCATTTACCCATTTTATTGAAGCAGTGTATTAATAAAGAGAATGTTATGTAAGCTTGTGACCTATGCTCCACAAGGAGCGGAAACTTTTGATTAATTAATGACCAGACATGCATTTTTGAAGACTTTTGTCATAATAATGTAGCAATGAAATTGTGGATGCAGAAAATAAATGTATTGGAGACTTCATTATATTAAAATTGTATGATGTTTCAGTACAGCCAGCCAGAGATTAGTATGAAAATAAACACATTGAAGACGAAGACAATAGAAAAGCAATATAGACAAATTAATATCTTCTTCTTTTGTCCTACTGCCCTTGCTATACAGCGTCGCAGAGAGGCGGTATGCATAGATTTATTGTTATCACCAAGTGGGAGGCTCGTGCTGTCGTTAGGTATAACTTCCTGAGAGTGTCAGAGACACCATCGATCCACCAACATCGAGGTCTGCCCCTTGTAAATTGAAAACCTGCATATGATATACTCACTCTTGCTGCAGGCTGGTCATAATGCATTCTGACTAAAGGACCAAACCACTTCATTTGTTGGGAGTCAATGTAGGCACTAACTGGGTTTGTCCCCACTGTCTGCCTTAGTGTGGTATTGCGGATTCAGCAACGGATCATCTTTCCGACTGCACTTCTCACACAGCACAGCTCTGGATCTTACTCTTATGTGTTTCTAGTAAGGACCAAGATTGACATTGGTAACACATTGTAAGAATAAATAGTGTATTCATCAGCCTCCTCTTAGGTAAAAGAAGCACTCTAGGATGTTTCTAATTTGGTGCAATTTGATAGTGGGCACTGTTCGACTTCTGAATTTTGTGTGCAATATCTCTGTCCACTCTACCGTCATCAGTGAACATACTACCTAGGCATTTGAACTCCCGTACTTGCTTGATATCGTTGTCACTGATGTGGAAACTTCACTACATATGTTCACTTGGTCTCAACATAGTCTCTGTTTTGCCTGTGTTGATCTAATCATCAATGGAGAAATAACCAAACAAGTACAGAAGTTTACATTTAGGGCAAACAATAACAGAAGATGTCTACATTGAGAGAGAAATTAATTAACAATGATTCCATTGGCAAAAAAAGGACTTTAGAGAAACACAGAAATTGCTAGCCTTAAAGAATAGAATAGAACTGAAGAGAATAATTGCTGCTTATACATAGCCAGTTGCACTGAATGGGGCTCATACAGGACTCTAGCAAAGAAGGAGGGAAAAAGTTTGGAAGTTTTTGAAATGTGGTGCTACTGTAGAATGTAAAGAGTGAGTTGGACAGAAAGAGGATCTAATAACAATGTCATCACTGAAGTAGACATATAAAGACACATTGAAAATGATACAAAAATTAAGAATAAGTTGACTGGGACACAATATGAGACATGTAGGTCTTCTACAGAAGATTCAAGAGGGCAAGATTCAAGGGAAAATAAGAAGGGCACGACCAAGTCTCATCTTTATATTTCAGAGATGGGGTGACATGCTCAGACAACCTTACAACCAGTCTTAGGACTGAACAACCAGATGTTAGGGTCAAATGGGGTGACATGCTCAGACAACCTTACAACCAGTCTTAGGACTGAACAACCAGATGTTAGGGTCAAATGGGGTGACATGCTCAGACAACCTTACAACCAGTCTTAGGACTGAACAACCAGATGTTAGGGTCAAATGGGGTGACATGCTCAGACAACCTTACAACCAGTCTTAGGACTGAACAACCAGATGTTAGGGTCAAATGGGGTGACATGCTCAGACAACCTTACAGCCAGTCTTAGGACTGAACATCCAGATGTTAGGGTCAAATGGGGTGACATGCTCAGACAACCTTACAACCAGTCTTAGGACTGAACAACCAGATGTTAGGGTCAAATGGGGTGACATGCTCAGACAACCTTACAGCCAGTCTTAGGACTGAACATCCAGATGTTAGGGTCAAATGGGGTGACATGCTCAGACAACCTTACAGCCAGTCTTAGGACTGAACATCCAGATGTTAGGGTCAAATGGGGTGACATGCTCAGACAACCTTACAGCCAGTCTTAGGACTGAACATCCAGATGTTAGGGTCAAATGGGGTGACATGCTCAGACAACCTTACAGCCAGTCTTAGGACTGAACATCCAGATGTTAGGGTCAAATGGGGTGACATGCTCAGACAACCTTACAGCCAGTCTTAGGACTGAACAACCAGAGGTTAGGGTCAAATGGGGTGACATGCTCAGACAACCTTACAGCCAGTCTTAGGACTGAACAACCAGATGTTAGGGTCAAATGGGGTGACATGCTCAGACAACCTTACAGCCAGTCTTAGGACTGAACAACCAGAGGTTAGGGTTAAATGGGGTGACATGCTCAGACAACCTTACAGCCAGTCTTAGCACTGAACAACCAGAGGTTAGGGTCAAATGGGGTGACATGCTCAGACAACCTTACAGCCAGTCTTAGCACTGAACAACCAGAGGTTAGGGTTAAATGGGGTGACATGCTCAGACAACCTTACAGCCAGTCTTAGCACTGAACAACCAGAGGTTAGGGTTAAATGGGGTGACATGCTCAGACAACCTTACAACCAGTCTTAGGACTGACCAACCAGAGGTTAGGGTCAAATGGGGTGACATGCTCAGACAACCTTACAGCCAGTCTTAGGACTGAACAACCAGAGGTTAGGGTTAAATGGGGTGACATGCTCAGACAACCTTACAACCAGTCTTAGGACTGAACAACCAGAGGTTAGGGTTAAATGGGGTGACATGCTCAGACAACCTTACAGCCAGTCTTAGGACTGAACAACCAGATGTTAGGGTCAAATGGGGTGACATGCTCAGACAACCTTACAACCAGTCTTAGCACTGAACAACCAGATGTTAGGGTCAAATGGGGTGACATGCTCAGACAACCTTACAACCAGTCTTAGGACTGAACAACCAGATGTTAGGGTCAAATGGGGTGACATGCTCAGACAACCTTACAGCCAGTCTTAGGACTGACCAACCAGAGGTTAGGGTTAAATGGGGTGACATGCTCAGACAACCTTACAACCAGTCTTAGCACTGAACAACCAGATGTTAGGGTTAAATGGGGTGACATGCTCAGACAACCTTACAACCAGTCTTAGGACTGAACAACCAGAGGTTAGGGTCAAATGGGGTGACATGCTCAGACAACCTTACAACCAGTCTTAGGACTGACCAACCAGAGGTTAGGGTCAAATGGGGTGACATGCTCAGACAACCTTACAGCCAGTCTTAGCACTGAACAACCAGATGTTAGGGTCAAATGGGGTGACATGCTCAGACAACCTTACAGCCAGTCTTAGGACTGAACAACCAGAGGTTAGGGTCAAATGGGGTGACATGCTCAGACAACCTTACAGCCAGTCTTAGCACTGAACAACCAGAGGTTAGGGTCAAATGGGGTGACATGCTCAGACAACCTTACAGCCAGTCTTAGCACTGAACAACCAGAAGTTAGGGTTAAATGGGGTGACATGCTCAGACAACCTTACAACCAGTCTTAGGACTGAACAACCAGAGGTTAGGGTCAAATGGGGTGACATGCTCAGACAACCTTACAGCCAGTCTTAGGACTGAACAACCAGAGGTTAGGGTCAAATGGGGTGACATGCTCAGACAACCTTACAACCAGTCTTAGGACTGAACAACCAGAGGTTAGGGTTAAATGGGGTGACATGCTCAGACAACCTTACAGCCAGTCTTAGGACTGAACAACCAGATGTTAGGGTCAAATGGGGTGACATGCTCAGACAACCTTACAACCAGTCTTAGGACTGAACAACCAGATGTTAGGGTCAAATGGGGTGACATGCTCAGACAACCTTACAACCAGTCTTAGGACTGAACAACCAGATGTTAGGGTCAAATGGGGTGACATGCTCAGACAACCTTACAACCAGTCTTAGGACTGAACAACCAGATGTTAGGGTCAAATGGGGTGACATGCTCAGACAACCTTACAGCCAGTCTTAGGACTGAACATCCAGATGTTAGGGTCAAATGGGGTGACATGCTCAGACAACCTTACAACCAGTCTTAGGACTGAACAACCAGATGTTAGGGTCAAATGGGGTGACATGCTCAGACAACCTTACAGCCAGTCTTAGGACTGAACATCCAGATGTTAGGGTCAAATAAGGTGACATGCTCAGACAACCTTACAGCCAGTCTTAGGACTGAACATCCAGATGTTAGGGTCAAATGGGGTGACATGCTCAGACAACCTTACAGCCAGTCTTAGGACTGAACATCCAGATGTTAGGGTCAAATGGGGTGACATGCTCAGACAACCTTACAGCCAGTCTTAGGACTGAACATCCAGATGTTAGGGTCAAATGGGGTGACATGCTCAGACAACCTTACAGCCAGTCTTAGGACTGAACAACCAGAGGTTAGGGTCAAATGGGGTGACATGCTCAGACAATCTTACAGCCAGTCTTAGGACTGAACAACCAGATGTTAGGGTCAAATGGGGTGACATGCTCAGACAACCTTACAGCCAGTCTTAGGACTGAACAACCAGAGGTTAGGGTTAAATGGGGTGACATGCTCAGACAACCTTACAGCCAGTCTTAGCACTGAACAACCAGAGGTTAGGGTCAAATGGGGTGACATGCTCAGACAACCTTACAGCCAGTCTTAGCGCTGAACAACCAGAGGTTAGGGTTAAATGGGGTGACATGCTCAGACAACCTTACAGCCAGTCTTAGCACTGAACAACCAGAGGTTAGGGTTAAATGGGGTGACATGCTCACACAACCTTACAACCAGTCTTAGGACTGACCAACCAGAGGTTAGGGTCAAATGGGGTGACATGCTCAGACAACCTTACAGCCAGTCTTAGGACTGAACAACCAGAGGTTAGGGTTAAATGGGGTGACATGCTCAGACAACCTTACAACCAGTCTTAGGACTGAACAACCAGAGGTTAGGGTTAAATGGGGTGACATGCTCAGACAACCTTACAGCCAGTCTTAGGACTGAACAACCAGATGTTAGGGTCAAATGGGGTGACATGCTCAGACAACCTTACAACCAGTCTTAGCACTGAACAACCAGATGTTAGGGTCAAATGGGGTGACATGCTCAGACAACCTTACAACCAGTCTTAGGACTGACCAACCAGAGGTTAGGGTCAAATGGGGTGACATGCTCAGACAACCTTACAACCAGTCTTAGGACTGACCAACCAGAGGTTAGGGTTAAATGGGGTGACATGCTCAGACAACCTTACAACCAGTCTTAGGACTGACCAACCAGAGGTTAGGGTTAAATGGGGTGACATGCTCAGACAACCTTACAACCAGTCTTAGCACTGAACAACCAGATGTTAGGGTCAAATGGGGTGACATGCTCAGACAACCTTACAGCCAGTCTTAGCACTGAACAACCAGATGTTAGGGTCAAATGGGATGACATGCTCAGACAACCTTACAACCAGTCTTAGCACTGAACAACCAGGGTCAAATGGGGTGACATGCTCAGACAACCTTACAGCCAGTCTTAGGACTGACCAACCAGAGGTTAGGGTCAAATGGGGTGACATGCTCAGACAACCTTACAGCCAGTCTTAGGACTGAACAACCAGATGTTAGGGTCAAATGGGGTGACATGCTCAGACAACCTTACAACCAGTCTTAGGACTGACCAACCAGAGGTTAGGGTCAAATGGGGTGACATGCTCAGACAACCTTACAACCAGTCTTAGGACTGACCAACCAGAGGTTAGGGTTAAATGGGGTGACATGCTCAGACAACCTTACAACCAGTCTTAGGACTGACCAACCAGAGGTTAGGGTTAAATGGGGTGACATGCTCAGACAACCTTACAACCAGTCTTAGCACTGAACAACCAGATGTTAGGGTCAAATGGGGTGACATGCTCAGACAACCTTACAGCCAGTCTTAGCACTGAACAACCAGATGTTAGGGTCAAATGGGATGACATGCTCAGACAACCTTACAACCAGTCTTAGCACTGAACAACCAGGGTCGAATGGGGTGACATGCTCAGACAACCTTACAGCCAGTCTTAGCACTGAACAACCAGAGGTTAGGGTCAAATGGGGTGACATGCTCAGACAACCTTACAGCCAGTCTTAGCACTGAACAACCAGATGTTAGGGTCAAATGGGGTGACATGCTCAGACAACCTTACAGCCAGTCTTAGGACTGACCAACCAGATGTTAGGGTCAAATGGGGTGACATGCTCAGACAACCTTACAACCAGTCTTAGGACTGAACAACCAGATGTTAGGGTCAAATGGGGTGACATGCTCAGACAACCTTACAACCAGTCTTAGGACTGAACAACCAGATGTTAGGGTCAAATGGGGTGACATGCTCAGACAACCTTACAACCAGTCTTAGGACTGAACAACCAGATGTTAGGGTCAAATGGGGTGACATGCTCAGACAACCTTACAACCAGTCTTAGGACTGAACAACCAGATGTTAGGGTCAAATGGGGTGACATGCTCAGACAACCTTACAGCCAGTCTTAGGACTGAACATCCAGATGTTAGGGTCAAATGGGGTGACATGCTCAGACAACCTTACAACCAGTCTTAGGACTGAACAACCAGATGTTAGGGTCAAATGGGGTGACATGCTCAGACAACCTTACAGCCAGTCTTAGGACTGAACATCCAGATGTTAGGGTCAAATGGGGTGACATGCTCAGACAACCTTACAGCCAGTCTTAGGACTGAACATCCAAATGTTAGGGTCAAATGGGGTGACATGCTCAGACAACCTTACAGCCAGTCTTAGGACTGAACATCCAGATGTTAGGGTCAAATGGGGTGACATGCTCAGACAACCTTACAGCCAGTCTTAGGACTGAACATCCAGATGTTAGGGTCAAATGGGGTGACATGCTCAGACAACCTTACAGCCAGTCTTAGGACTGAACAACCAGAGGTTAGGGTCAAATGGGGTGACATGCTCAGACAACCTTACAGCCAGTCTTAGGACTGAACAACCAGATGTTAGGGTCAAATGGGGTGACATGCTCAGACAACCTTACAGCCAGTCTTAGGACTGAACAACCAGAGGTTAGGGTCAAATGGGGTGACATGCTCAGACAACCTTACAGCCAGTCTTAGCACTGAACAACCAGAGGTTAGGGTCAAATGGGGTGACATGCTCAGACAACCTTACAGCCAGTCTTAGCACTGAACAACCAGAGGTTAGGGTCAAATGGGGTGACATGCTCAGACAACCTTACAGCCAGTCTTAGCACTGAACAACCAGAAGTTAGGGTTAAATGGGGTGACATGCTCAGACAACCTTACAACCAGTCTTAGGACTGAACAACCAGAGGTTAGGGTCAAATGGGGTGACATGCTCAGACAACCTTACAGCCAGTCTTAGGACTGAACAACCAGAGGTTAGGGTCAAATGGGGTGACATGCTCAGACAACCTTACAACCAGTCTTAGGACTGAACAACCAGAGGTTAGGGTTAAATGGGGTGACATGCTCAGACAACCTTACAGCCAGTCTTAGGACTGAACAACCAGATGTTAGGGTCAAATGGGGTGACATGCTCAGACAACCTTACAACCAGTCTTAGGACTGACCAACCAGAGGTTAGGGTCAAATGGGGTGACATGCTCAGACAACCTTACAACCAGTCTTAGGACTGAACAACCAGAGGTTAGGGTCAAATGGGGTGACATGCTCAGACAACCTTACAACCAGTCTTAGGACTGAACAACCAGAGGTTAGGGTTAAATGGGGTGACATGCTCAGACAACCTTACAACCAGTCTTAGCACTGAACAACCAGATGTTAGGGTTAAATGGGGTGACATGCTCAGACAACCTTACAACCAGTCTTAGCACTGAACAACCAGATGTTAGGGTCAAATGGGGTGACATGCTCAGACAACCTTACAACCAGTCTTAGGACTGAACAACCAGATGTTAGGGTCAAATGGGGTGACATGCTCAGACAACCTTACAGCCAGTCTTAGGACTGACCAACCAGAGGTTAGGGTTAAATGGGGTGACATGCTCAGACAACCTTACAACCAGTCTTAGCACTGAACAACCAGATGTTAGGGTTAAATGGGGTGACATGCTCAGACAACCTTACAACCAGTCTTAGGACTGAACAACCAGAGGTTAGGGTCAAATGGGGTGACATGCTCAGACAACCTTACAACCAGTCTTAGGACTGACCAACCAGAGGTTAGGGTCAAATGGGGTGACATGCTCAGACAACCTTACAGCCAGTCTTAGGACTGAACAACCAGATGTTAGGGTCAAATGGGGTGACATGCTCAGACAACCTTACAACCAGTCTTAGGACTGACCAACCAGAGGTTAGGGTCAAATGGGGTGACATGCTCAGACAACCTTACAACCAGTTGTAGGACTGACCAACCAGAGGTTAGGGTCAAATGGGGTGACATGCTCAGACAACCTTACAACCAGTCTTAGGACTGACCAACCAGAGGTTAGGGTCAAATGGGGTGACATGCTCAGACAACCTTACAACCAGTTGTAGGACTGACCAACCAGAGGTTAGGGTCAAATGGGGTGACATGCTCAGACAACCTTACAACCAGTCTTAGGACTGACCAACTAGGGGTTAGGGTCAAATGGGGTGACATGCTCAGACAACCTTACTACCAGTCTTAGGACTGACCAACCAGAGGTTAGGGTCAAATGGGGTGACATGCTCAGACAACCTTACAACCAGTCTTAGGACTGAACAACCAGATGTTAGGGTCAAATGGGGTGACATGCTCAGACAACCTTACAGCCAGTCTTAGGACTGACCAACCAGAGGTTAGGGTTAAATGGGGTGACATGCTCAGACAACCTTACAACCAGTCTTAGCACTGAACAACCAGATGTTAGGGTTAAATGGGGTGACATGCTCAGACAACCTTACAACCAGTCTTAGGACTGAACAACCAGAGGTTAGGGTCAAATGGGGTGACATGCTCAGACAACCTTACAACCAGTCTTAGGACTGACCAACCAGAGGTTAGGGTCAAATGGGGTGACATGCTCAGACAACCTTACAACCAGTCTTAGCACTGAACAACCAGATGTTAGGGTTAAATGGGGTGACATGCTCAGACAACCTTACAACCAGTCTTAGGACTGAACAACCAGAGGTTAGGGTCAAATGGGGTGACATGCTCAGACAACCTTACAACCAGTCTTAGGACTGACCAACCAGAGGTTAGGGTCAAATGGGGTGACATGCTCAGACAACCTTACAGCCAGTCTTAGGACTGAACAACCAGATGTTAGGGTCAAATGGGGTGACATGCTCAGACAACCTTACAACCAGTCTTAGGACTGACCAACCAGAGGTTAGGGTCAAATGGGGTGACATGCTCAGACAACCTTACAACCAGTTGTAGGACTGACCAACCAGAGGTTAGGGTCAAATGGGGTGACATGCTCAGACAACCTTACAACCAGTCTTAGGACTGACCAACCAGAGGTTAGGGTCAAATGGGGTGACATGCTCAGACAACCTTACAACCAGTTGTAGGACTGACCAACCAGAGGTTAGGGTCAAATGGGGTGACATGCTCAGACAACCTTACAACCAGTCTTAGGACTGACCAACTAGGGGTTAGGGTCAAATGGGGTGACATGCTCAGACAACCTTACTACCAGTCTTAGGACTGACCAACCAGAGGTTAGGGTCAAATGGGGTGACATGCTCAGACAACCTTACAACCAGTCTTAGGACTGAACAACCGAGTGATGATGATGACGTTTCAGTTTTTGTGAGGTGAGATGACCAACTGCCTTCCTCACTAGCTTAAAGAACTAGGGCACATTTCCTGCATGGTCGACTGGAAAGAAGTGCAAATAGATCAATGGTTTTAAACCTTCTCTAATCCTGCACCCAATGTCAACCGCCACACCCCCCCCCCCCCTCCCCCCACCCGTAATCATCATCAGTCCAGTAACTTATAAGGTCGTTGAGACATTGTTGTTGCAGTTTGTAGTACCAGCTCCAGCCATACAACAACGCTACACACCTGATGGAGTCAATCACTCTCCAGATGGCAATTCATTATGGTTGTCTAAATTTCATACAACAAAGATGACACTGTCTTCAGCCAGGATGTAGGGCGCCAATCTCGTGAAGATCAGCCATGTGAACCAGTCCGTGAAATATGACACATGTTTAAGAGTAGTGCTATTCAAATAGCCGATGTCCATTTCAGGATAATCGGACAGAAGAAAACACACAAAACGAACGAATTAACCAGTCCAAATGGAAAAAAAAAACACATTTCCATGAACACAAGTGCAAGCCGTCGACCAGTCTGAATTCCCGGCAAATCCATGGTCTGGCAGCATCTATAATGAGCTAAATCAGAAGAGCAATGTAGACCCGCAGCCAGTTATGGCGCCATCTTAGCTGCTCTTCCGTAATACGGAATGAAATTACTGACATCCAGGCGAATGCTTTGCAGACCACAGATTGGGAAACGCTGAGCTAAATTATATAACTTGTCAATTTGAAGCCTCATTTATCTGAATCTGTGAAGTGGTTAAGCTGTCGGCCTCATGATCAGGTGGTGTGGGTTCGACTCCAGACCCCGCCGTCTTTTTCACAGGTACTTGATGCGGAGTCCACTCCCTAGTCGTCTTATCCTTGACTTGCCACTGGCGTCGGGCGGCTCGAGACGAGAGAGTGAGAATAAAAAGTAGCGCAGTTAATCCTTACTAAAAATAGCGCTAGCAAAATTAATTATGCCATCATCGTCTACGATGGACGGCGGCCTTTGCCTTTTTTTGCTTTCTGCAAGAACGATTAGCAGGTGGAAACCCACATATGGCTGGGTAGACTAGGCCATAATGCAGCTAGGTTACACGCATGGTCAATTTGAAGCCTTAATTTTATGACACTGCTTACTAGAAAGAGAGCAAAGCAAGCAGATTATAATGGACCAAAGAGAAACCAACACAAAACAGTATATGGAGAATACAAGAATAATTTACCCAGCTGTAAACACTAGATTTAAAGCCACATTCCAAACATTGTGTTTATGTTAGTTTGTGCCAGTTCACACATTAACTACCATGAGTTGTTCACAGCACTAAAAAAGTTACAATTTATCAGTTGTTGTTTCGAATGCCCACAATGAGTAGGTTACTCTTATGTGCGCCCTGAAAAGGGCATTAAATGATGGGTTGCAGTAGCTTTCCTCACATCTCGAGCGTCCTGATGAAGGTGGACCAGGGTCCTCCAGGTGGTTGTGCTATGCTTGGCTTCATCTGTGTGTTGCTCACTACTACGGAGATCACGTCTACCCTCACCTTGTTAGCCAGACTTTTGTCCTCGACAACAGCCCGTTTCCAGGACGACCAACAAGGAGGTCAGGTGAGGGTCTTGGCCAGTATATTTCTCCTGACCCTGGCTAACATTCTCTGATAGTATGTTTCGCCTGACCAGACGTTAGCCTCATCATCCCTACCATTTATCAGATTGTTAAACATCGCATTTAATTATCTTAATAGTGACACATAATGTATTTTAAAAATGTTCACAATTAATTAAGAAAACTGTATTCAACCTCAAAGCAAAATAGGGAAAAAAAACCACGAACTGTGTTAAATCATATTTCTCAGTTTAATAATAAATGTTTTAAATAGTACTACTGCATCTGCTATGAATCATCATGGTTTGGTTATTTAATTTTTTTTTAATAGGTAAAAACATTGAGGGTCTACAGTAACATTTATAATATAAATAGATAAGAGTCAGTTATTACAAGGGCACAGTCACAAAAACAACCTACAATATGATCAACTGTATTGTCTTTAGACATAGATGAGAACCTTTTGGCTGTAACATATATTGTTTTTGTGTCCTAATTATTTATGTTATTATCATCATTTATGAAAAACAAAATGCTTCTTGATTTTTCTGAGACAGTTTTAACATGTTTTCTAAAAGATTATTTCTTTGAAACTTCATAGAATGCTACTGATTTTTAAAACTAGCTGTTTCAAAGTAGCAAGACAAATGGAAGCTCCAATGCAAGTAATCAAACAAAGTAGCAATAACATTCACTAAGACAAAAACATTTTAGGGAGTTTTAGTGGGAACAGTCAGTATCAGGGCCGCCACTTGGAGACAAAATAGGATCGTGGTCAGCTTAAAAGTTAGTTACCCATCGCAAGTGATGATGGCGACACCATCAGACAGTTTTGTCTTGATGATGTAACTTGCGCTGTATTTGGATTATAGTGTGAAAAAAGCTGCGCTGGTCATCAACCTCACTCTCTGGTCCCAAACTACCTTGGACCAACGGCAAGACATAAGTCAAGACGACTGGAGGTAATTCAGGATGCAGGTACTCAGGTCCCACCTCTTTAATACCAGGGGTGGCTTGAAACCTGCGGGGTTCGAACCCACACCATTTCCGTTCATCCCTTTTGTAGGCAAGAGCCTTACCTCTTAATCACAATTTAAAAGCCAGCTCATCGCAAGGAAACGCCAGTGTTACTACGGATTTTGACCGAAGCAGACTGTAACTAATATTATGTGTGCTACCAATGTCTACCTATTGGGTCTGTAAATAGTTAAAATATAGTTGTCTTTGTGATTGTTGTTGCCACTCTGTTTCATTGCAACAACGCTAATGTAATGGGATTGTTTGAGTTGTACTATTGATTATTAATGTGATTACCGTTTTTGTTAATATTTCAATCTTACAAACAATTTATTGCTAGCTTTATTGTATAATTTATATTTGATTGTCAACATTTTTTATTCCAGGAGGAGCATAGGGTGACAGTTACATGTAATTTCCTTGTATGGTCATAACATGTGTAGGCTCTTGCTGTAGTGGTTTCTGTACCACTTTTTTACATGATGAGATTGCTATCACCTAGCAAAACCATCCTTGGTCACCTTTTATGTCATGCATAAAGTCAGTCACCTTTAATGACATGCATAAAAGAGAGGAGTCAGCCTATTTTTGTCCTTCCTATTATAAATAAGTGTTCTGGGTTCCAGATGGCGGACAGCTGGTGTAAGCAAGATGGAGATTAGCCTTTTTTTATGTTTTTGATTCTTTATCTTAATCATTTGTCCTGAAAAGGATGGTGTGTCGTAGTTTACAGTGAGGTTGCGATATTTGAGCCTTTTGGTCCAACACAACCGATTTCAGCTGGCTAGTTTGGGTGCTGGGTTTGCCTTCCCACTGTGATCCCTATTCTTTTAGCCAACCAGACTACACTAGTTCAGCCTGTTTCTAGGGCTACCTCTTGGAGATGGAATAGGGTCTTGGTCATCTCTGGTGGCTTGGCTTCGTTTGTTCTCAATCTCCCGCTACCAAACCCTGAAAGGGCTTAAGTAGCAGAATGTAGTCCAGAGAACGGAATGCGTTGTGTCGTAGTTTACAGCTTGACTGCGATATTTGCACCTTTCGACCCAACACATCCGACTTCAGCAAGCATTTTTTGAGTTAGCATTCCCTCTTCGATACCTTCTCCTTTGTGTGAAGGTGTAGAAGGGTCTTAGCAGCTCTGTTTAGCTGGCCCTGATGCTAGCAGTCAGCTATGGGTCGCTGACCACTGCAGCTCATGCGCTGCTCAACATCTTGATCCATCTCTGGTAGCTGACCTTATGCATGCAGCCAACTATGAGTCACTGGCTGCTGTTGGCTCATTCACTGTGCTGCATGTTTTGCACCGTGTTTTTGATTGAATATATGAGATATGTACAATTAATTACAATCATGAATATGTAATCTGGATGAATATTAACTTTTATTAAACATTATATTATTTTTGTTATGATTTGTCATGTCTTTTAATGTTTGTAAGATTCATTTACTTAGGTAACCAAACAACTAAACCACAGTTTTTTGTATAAACTTCCTTGAGATTCACTTGAATAAGAAAGTGTTTTTTAAAAATGTGTTATATTTAAAAAATCTCTATATGGTAGGAAACTCCTCACTTTTGAGCATTGCACACCTTCCAGAGAGGGAAGTAGCCAACTGGGTTGAAAGAAAACTAGAAACATCTCCCCAAATTAAATGATACATGGAGTAAAAGAATGAACTCGCTTCACTTTCCTCACGGATTCAGAATATGTTGAAAAACTATTAATTTGTTATACTCAAATTATGGAATATGACAAATAGAACTGACTTCAGTGTTCCTGCTGCAGCTCCAAATGTTCCCTCTGACTACATCTGGTACCCATTTACAACTGGTCTGAATGAGAAAAGTAATCACACCATGAAAAAAGCCTTGACATGACCAGGTTTACAATTCCAGCATACCAGATTTAAATCACGTTTGTGTTCCGTGTGACAGACTGGATATGGCACTGCTTTTTCATGATATGAACATGTCTCCTAGTTGACTCAGCTGTAAATGAGTATGTGACGAAGTTAGGGACAAAGGGATTCCCATCACAGCACCGGCAGTTACCTCAGGGAAGCAAACCCTTTGAAAATGCAGGTGGAAGCAGATCCTTTCATAAAATGCATGCTGAAGTCGGATGCACTGGGCCGACAGGCGCAAAATAAAAACAGTACAACGCACACCGCCTTGGGGAATAGAAAAATAAGGCAATTATATCCACAGATACAACAATTCAACACCGAACTAAAAACTGCGTGGAGCTAAAGAGGAGCTCCGAACAACAATTGAATTAACCGCTGGAACTCGTCCGATGATGTAAACATCAAATATGAGATCATCAGAAGTAGAAGACCGGCACTGTTGGATGAAATGTGACTTTTCTTTCTGGGAAATGTTAGCTGCTTATTACCTGTCGGTTATATTGAAGCGTGATTAACTTAACTTACTTAACGTCTTTATAAGAAGACTCTGCTGAGTCTGTATACAGCCAGTTTCATTTGCATTACCTTGCTCTAAAAGCTATGCGCATCCAATTAACATTTATACTGAGGTGACCATATCCTTGTGTTGTGTTGTTGAATAATGCGGTCTTGTTGATTTTCTGAATATTGCCTGTTCATGTGCAGAAGTTCTGTGAAGGACCGTTTTTCTTGAGATGAGTTGCTTGTTTTCAATGTGGTGATTAATGGCTGTCCTGATGTAGGAGCCTGCCCTCCTACCAGGCGCATCAGCAGGGTTCCAGATTTCTGAATGCTCCCCAATTTAATGGCTATCTGCGAATATTCTCTTCTTCTTCTTCTTCGTACGCAGTCAGACAGTAACAGATATTTTTTCGAAAAAAGCGGCGGTCATCCTGAGGCTGTTGACGCTGCCATAGAGCTTCTCTTGTGGTACCACTGGTGATGGCCACATCTGCTCTCTCTGATCCTCGTATGTCGGGCAGTTTTGCAGCAGATGCTCAGCGGTCATTTTCTCGGTACCACACGGGCATTCGTCGGTACCACCTATCTTCAGTTTGTTAAATAAGTGGTACCTCAGTCTATTGTGGCCAGTGCGAAGTCTGAAGACAACGACCTACTCTCTTCTGTTCAACTGGTAATAGGCATCGTTTTTGGTGTAGCCGGTATGTTCAGTTTCCCATTTGGTCATGTATCTGGCTTTAATAAGCCGTTTTGACTCTTCGTACGTCATACTAGTATCTGTCTGTGGTAGTCTTGCACCTTCTTTAGCCAGTCTGTCTGCCTCCTCGTTGCCTTGGATGTTGCAGTGTGATGGGACCCACTGTACCACAACCCTTTTTGGTGCGGACTGCTGGCATAGTTGACAGAGTGCTGCTCTTAAGTCATTAAGCTCAGTGTTTTTCTGGCTTTTTAGTGCTGTAACTACGGCCAGAGCATCTGTAAGCAGGACTATATGGCTTTCATTTTCTTTCTGTGTCACCATTTCTTCCACTGCCGCCCTCAGTGCCTCTGCCTCCGCTCTGAAATTGCTTGTGTACTTACCAGTAGCGAATGACAGTGTTATTTTTCTGCCATTTGGTAGGTTCAGGAATGCTCCTGCCCCTCCGTTCTGTGTAGTGTCTGTTACAGAACTGTCGGTGTATGCATGGGTCCAGTCCATGCTTGGGTAGTTATTCGATATAAAGCTTAGGGTAGTATCTCTCCTTTCTTTTTCACTCTGGCAGTTTTTGTTTCCAATACCTGGTATATTTTCTACCACCTCTGGAAATATATCCTGCCTCCAGGTAGGTTTTCGTACAGTAGTGATGGGCTTTGGTGTTGTTAGTGCATTTATGGGATCTTCGTGCATCTTTGCTTTGGCTATTTCTGCAAAGTTTCTCCGCTTTAGTTTCCCAGTTCCCAAATTGTTTAGTCTCTGGTGCATTGGGTGGTCAGTCAGTCTTCGGAGTTTCTCTGACTGCAGCTGGGCTCTGCAGTCTCTTCTATCGGTCATGGATTGCAGTTTTGTAATCTTTTCAAGTTCTACAATGGGCGTTGACTTCATGCCTCCTGTTATAACTCTCATGGCTTGGTTTTGAAGTTTGTTAACTTTATCGAAGTTCGCCTTTGCTGCTGTTGTCCATGCCGAAATGCCATACTCGAGAACTGGTCTCACTCTTCCAGTGTACAGTTTCTTTAGTATGCTTTCGTCTGCTCCCCAGCTTGTGCCAGCTAGTTTCCTCATGATTGCCATTCTTTCTCTGGCTCTCATTCGGTTTCTCTCGATCTGACTTTTCCATGTCATGCACCGATCAAATGTGACTCCCAGATAGTTTGGGTTGTCGTTTGGCTGCAGCAATTTGCCATTTAGACTTAATTTGGTGTTTTGTGGTTTGATTGAAAGCGAGAATATTGTGCATGTGGTTTTCTCCTCGTTTATTGTGACCAGCCATGAGTTCGCCCACTCTTACAGCGATGTTAGGGCCTGCTGCATCCGATTTCTTGCTATGGTGAGATTCTTCTGCGAGTATTCAAAAATCAGACATGGATAAAAACAAGCTGGCAGGCGTGGAGGCTCTAAGGAAGCAGCAATTCCACCATGTTGATACAACATGCTAATCACCTGATCTTAAAGACGAACTATTGATAACTAAAGACCAAGATTTACAAAACAGAATAAAAAAAGCATCAATTGGAAGGAAGAAAAATGGCACTAACTGAAGAAAAAAAACGAAGAGGGTGTCCTGGACTATGATAGAAACATACTCTCCTACAGCAGAGTACTCGCAACCGAAGGAGCTAGGGTGGATGTGTGCCGTTTTGTGGACTGGAACCAAACTGGAAACATCAAAGGATGGAAATTCATTTCAGAACGACTGATGGTGCTTAGCCTACAAGAAGAAGTCTATATAATCGATACAGTCATTGTGTATGCACCAAATGAAGTTGAGAGAACTGACGTTAAAGAAGAATTATTTGAGCTTCTCCTAGAGACCGTTGACAACTGTCAAAATGAAATACTCTTCCTGTGAGATTTTGACATCAGAGTTAGGAACAACATATTGCAGATGGGGTGGAGTGATTGGTATGTAGGGCGAGGTGCCATAAATAACAATATAAAATGGAACGCAAACCTATTTAGTCAGCTGTGGTGGGCTTTCCATTTCAAGAGTTTTGCATTATTTCCCCATATCAGATTACTTTTTTTATCTGTACGAAACTCTTGTTCTGTTTCCCTAATCTTTTTTTATGTGGGGTGACTTTTCTTTTTGTCTGAAGCTCTTGCTCTGTGTCTCTGGTGTATTGACCTGTTTATCTTTGGGACTGTGAGAACCCATAAAAGGAATGCTGTCTTGAAGTTCTGACCAGGTAAGTAAAGAATTTGTATATCGACAATGAACAGGTAGGATGAAGTAACAAAACTATCAATAGGCCATTGATTGTAAAATGGAGATACATTGATAGGTAATGTGCATGGCTATGATTGATACTTTCAGGAGACGTGATACATCGCATTTTTTGTACCATCGCGAATTGTCTGGATTTTGTAACTATTCATCTAACCGGCATCGACACTGGACCAAGAGCCCTCATTGGTCAACATCACTTAGACAGGTTCTTTACATTATCTGGAGTCCGACAGGCATGTGTCCTCACCCCGACATTATTCTGCCCCACCATGGACTGGATTCTTGGACATCTGGAAATGTACATTCCAGGAGTCACCATCGCACAGTTGTGTGTAAACGAACCAATCAGACATCATTGTAAGAGTCGGTCTGGCTGCCGCCTATTTGAACTCCCTGGAACCAGCAGAAGCTTCCACTGAAACACAAGCCCATATGCTATATGTCGTCATTTGGTCATATTTTGACATGTGGCCCGACTTGCCGACGATGTCCCTGCCCACCAGCTCCTAAACAGGCCATGAACATCAAAGATTGAAAGTGACTCTCTCGGTCATGATCTCGCCCACGCACCGCCTGGTTAGGTCAAAGACAAGGAAAGACATTATCATCTTTCTATATTCATGGACTATTGACCTGATAGGCCCTTGTCGACTAAACAGCATACCTACCTACCTACCTACATACCCACCAACCTGCCTAACTTCAAATAGCTAGAAGTTTAAGGTGATGGTCGTCTCCGGGAGATAGAAACCATCATCAGATGAAATAATATTTGTTTACTTAAAACAAGTCCATAATTTGTAATATCTAGTCTACGACCTTAACAAATTTTAGATGAGGGATGTAGCTCAGAAATAAATAAAATAATATTCTTGGCAAAAAAAATATAGCTTTCCATGAAATGAAGGAAATTAATTATATGCAACACATTTTTACACTGAAAAAAACTAAAAGTTGGCGCTTTGTAGAGTCAGTTCTCTAAAACGACAGCAAATCATGGATAATCAGTCCAGTGAAAGATTATGAGGTGTTATGTTACAAAATATTGGTAATAATTTCACAAACAGCAAAGTAGGCTAATGAGAATGTGATGAGAAAGTGCCGTTAGTAACGATAACTTTTGATCTACCTCGTAGCAATCCAACAAAGCAAAAATCTTACTCGCGCCATCTGTAAGTAAACGACAACAACTGTGCATGATATTTGATATATTTTTTAATAATATGTGCAGAATATATATTTAATTGCAATAAATAATTTTAAATATGCGGGTGATACAATTTTGATGGTGATACAATTTTGATGGTGATACAATTTTGATGGCAAAAAGTGAGCACAAATCACAGATCCAGGGTAGACATAAGGAAACACTATTTTAGTCAGAGATTGATTATTACATGGAGATGGAATGCAATGCAACAGGAGATAGTATTAGTAGAGGTGGAATCAGCGAACACATTTCAAAATAATAAATTGAAAGCACATAAATGTGTTCGGAGCAAGTGAAATTGGAGAACAAATAAACTGGTCGTAAACAGACTCTGTGGCGTTTTCTAAACCGGAATAAATAAGTTAAACAATAACATTAACACAGAAAAAACAAAATGGCGATACCTGCAAAAATCATATGTGCATATAAAAATAATATAACTACTGGAACAGTGACAGCATTTCTCTGAACATCCCTCATAATTTAATGGTATATATTTAGAAGGTTGAACGACGTTTGAAAAGGAAGAAAGGGGAAAAAAAAGAAAAATTACCGCTGAGAAGTGGAATGTTTTCTTTGTATTTTGCAAAATGTTGCACTTGATCGTTTGTCATTAACAATCTTAGTGTAATTGTTCAGCATAAAGTTGGAAGCAATTGGAACACATTTTGAAACTATTTGTGATATTATCATTTCCCATTCACATGAGCAATTTTCAGTATTTATTTTAAGATGACCATGGGTCTACCCATAACGACGTGAATAGAAGAGGGGAGGGCAGATGTAACATGTGGGGAAGGGTAATTAAAACCTTCTTACTGTCCAGTTGAACTCAAATATACGTTCTTGGGACTTTATTCTTCTTGCTATATCTTCTCAGTTTTACTAGACTCACAAATTTAATACGAAGAGATTATTTAGTAACCCGTGTTTCACACAATTATTTTTGTGAATGCACACAGTGAGTAAGTTTACTCTTTTGTGCGCCACGAAAAAGGGCGCTAAGTAGCGGGTTGCAGTAGCTTTCCTCCCATCCCGAGCGTGTGGATGAAGGTGGACCAGGATACTCCAGGCGGCTGTGCTATGCCTGGCTTCATCTGCGTGTCGTTCACTACTACGGGGATCACGTCTATCCCCCGCCTCGTTAGTCAGGTTGTCAAGAAGAACAACATGTTTCTAGGGAGAACTATGAGGAAGTCAAGGTTGGTGTCTGATCCGTATGTTTTGCCTGACCAGACGTCAGTCATGTCTCTCCTATCACATAACTAAATTGAGTTATCTGTGTTCAAATGTGTATTGTATAGAACTAATAGAACCTCATTTTTCGTAGCATGCTGCGAATAAGATTGTCTTGTTGGATTGCTACTACTCAGATGAAAAATTGTCTCTGCTTCTTCTTCTTCTTCTGCGTTCATTCTCAATCTCCTGCTATGAAGTCCTGAACAGTGCTTTGCAAGTAGCAGGATGTAGTACGGAGAACGGATTGCGTTGTGTCGCTAGTTTACAATTTGACTGCGATATTTGCACCTTTCGGTCTGACACATCCGTCTGTCTTTTCTAATGGGACAGTCGTATTGGCAAAGCTGCTGCTACATTTGCTCGCCCCACAACGCGTATTTGGGAAAACCAGAAAGTGACAATTAAAACCAAGGCATGGTGTATGTGTCGTCAGCACGCTTCTATACGGTAGCGAAACTTGGACAACTCATGCCAAGCAAGAACACTGGCTTAACAACTTCCATCTACCGCACTACGTTCCATTCTTGGAATTAAATGGAGGGACAGAGTGACAAATGCAGAGGTGCACTCTCGCACCGGTTTCACAAGCATGCACACTCTCAATCTCATTAGACAGTGAAGACTACGATGTCTTGGTCATGTTCGTCGCATGGGAGATGGTCGCATTCCCAAAGATATCCTCTATGGACAGTTGGCGGATGGCAAGAGAACAGTCGACCGACCACAGTTGAGGTTCAAATATGTGTGCAAGCTTGACATGAAGGTCATGGACACGAGTCTAACATCCTGGAAAGATGAAGCTGCAGACCGATCCAAGTGAAGATGTACCCGGAAGAGGCATATCACGTTTGGTAAAAGGAACCTCTTGGAGCACGGAGAAGTGAAACGACAACGCCGCAAAGAGACCAAAAAAAGAAAGTGGAATTTTCTTTATCACTCCACTCCAAGGTCTTATCATCCTACTATAGTCAAGTATAGTCATGGGTTAGAAAGGGGTTACTACTACTACTATTGTGTTGAACTACACTGAAGTAGTCAAAGCAGGTGATTTTAAAATGCTAAGCTGGTATGTTTAATCAAAACCACGCAAAGGGGACGTCGATGAGAGGGAGGTGTCAATCAAAAGTAGACATAGGATTAGGAGCAAGGGGCGTTAAAAACTGCCACAATTTTGTGGATTTCTTTTATGAATGGCACCTACTGAATCGTCTGAATCTTAGTTTGGGACATTAAACAGTTGAATTGTAGTGTCATCTTCACATGGAAGGTAAGCTACAATGTATCTCTAACGTTCTATGTCTCCTGTCTTTACGGTACAAACTGCCAGGCTTTTCACTATCCATCCTTTGATATTATTCTTCCATTTACATACATCGTTGTTTACCTGTAGCACGTTTAAACTAATTTCTTCAAATTGAAGACTTCGTTTAGGGATATAACTCTTTTCGTAATGTAGCTTTGTCACGCCCCTTTTATTTCACGGAAGTTTTCATTTCTCACAGTAGGACCATATCATCCGTGACCCACAGACAAAACCTGTTAGCAAGATTGTTTTGTGTTATATATACATATACTAACAATAAAAGCGCATACGAGGTTTTAGAAACTCGAACAATTAATCTGGTAAGGAAAAGCTAATCTTAATCACTTAATGTGTTATTTAATCGTTTTTAAAAATTAAATACTTATTATTAATAATATTAGTTATTATTACTATTACTTTATTTGTGATTGATTCAACGAGTCATCTCGTGCGTAATATAAGATAAAAATATAATATTAATCACCAGTCTACTAATACCTCATGCCTGTGTTGGCTCCACACCACTAGGCTTCTGACAAATTGTAATGCTCACCAAGTCCGCTAACACTACTAACAGTCACAAGTAAAATCACTACAATTAAAAATGTGTGTGTTTTTTTGTTTTGAGGTTACGTTTTCTTTGAGAGATTTCTTCCGTTCAGGACAAGTATAGTAACAAAAAATAATTGACATAATTATACGATATTAGTTGCCAAATGCATACTTAACGACAGTTATTTAATAATGTGGTGAAGGTCCTCAGGTGCTAAGTCACTAACATCAGGTGCAACATTCTGACCAAGACCTCACGTCAATAACCTGTAAATAGGCTGCGTTAAAACAGCCTGACCAAGGAGGTGGGCACCGCCACTGTGATCCCTGTAAATGTAGAGGTTAGTATGTTGAGAAGCCTACACTACAGCCAGAAGAACTCAGGCCCACCTTCTTTAGTATGCGCTCAGACACACCTCCTTCAGTACACCCCAGGATATAAGATGAACCACCACAATCTTCTACCAGAGAAAATCGGTTAAGAGCTAAGAACTCAAGCACAAATAACTTTGGATAATAGTTAGAGAATAAAGTAAGATGGCTGTGTCTTAACAGCTGCGCTTTTGACTCACTTCGGTGTTTGAGTTGTTTTCCGATGTTTGGTGGTTCCTGTTCTAATTATATTTCACAACTCCTTCACCGGGTGGTATCAGGGACTTTATTCTGTCGAATTGATGTGCTTTGTATCGGTTATCCTGTTTGTTATGCTGCATTTTACTATATTTCATGCCTGGCTTAAGTTGTGGGAGACCAGTCCATGATCGAGTTCAACGTTCTGCTTTAACTGCACACCAGAATTCAGTCCAGGTTATCACTACTCAAGAACCTTTCTGCTTGGACTGCAGCCGACTTCCTCCTGCCCACCACTCCCTCCACCGGAGATTGACACAATACCTCTCCCAACCTCGTATTCTCAGCACAGCAAGGGTCACGTTGATCAAAAGGTGGACACAATCAGAATTGACGCGGACAGACACGGAAAGCCTGACACAAACATTGGTTTAATACACTCCTCTCAGCCCTCATCCCAATGCAGCAGAGTCGTCAGCTCCACCTGGGGAGTCCATAGGGATTTCGGTCGACACGCTATGCATGAACACAGCCTCTGCAGTTGGATATGGTAGGGGTTAATCGATGCAACGGGCCTTTGACGCCTACGCAAACATTATTATTATTATTAATAGTGAAGAGGCCTCACTAAGACTGAAAACATGTGTACCCTGCATTTTATATGCCCACATATTCATCTGTACGGGCATTATTTTCCATTGACTTCATTCCTTACACGCTACACAACGCAGCCACACTTATTTATACACTTTTCAGCATAATGTCACCCTCCAAGAAACTGGTTGTTTACAGAATCTGTAGAGTTTTCTCTTTCTTCTTTTTTTGTGTTCGGGATCTTTTGGTCATGCTATATCTGCTGGCCAGTCGCCATGATGAAGTCTGTAGTCTTCACCAGGACGGAGCGGCTGCCCCATAGCTTTTGTCTAAGCTCCGCACCCTCTGACCATGTCTGGTATCTCATTTCCCTATAGACTGGGCATATTCCGTGTTTGTTTTGCCATGGACCAGGCTCTCATGCCATATTCGAGTACTGGCCTGACTGTGCCAGTATATACATTTTTAAGTATAATGCTAATTGCACACTAGCTGTTCTGGCCAGCTTCTTCATAAAAGCTAGTTTTTTGGTTGCTTTGTGTTCTATCTCCTGAATGTGTTCCCTCTATGTGAGACTCTTGTCACTTTTTACTCCAAGATACACAGGGGTATTTTCTTGTAGAAGCTTTTTGCCATTTAGATTAAGTTTTCTTTCTTTATTGGTGTTGGACAGTGAGAAGCATGTTGTAACTGTCTTTGAGATGTTAATCTATAATCCCCAATCTGTAACCCACTTTCCAATGCTGTCCAGTGGTGCCTGCATTCTGTTTTTAGCTATTGATAGTTTTTCTGCAGCACTCCACATTGTGAAATCATCAGATATACTTTCTATAGGAGTTTTCCCACTATATCATTTATGAACAGGATAAAAAGGGTAGGAGAGATGACTCCTCACTAGGGTACACCTTGTTGGAGAGTTATTCTATGGCTCATGGATCCATCTAATTTCACTCTTGCTGTTCTGTACTGGAGGAAGTCTTATATCCAACTGTACATCCTTCCTTATATTTTGTTGTTTAAGGAGGAGGCCTTCTCTCCATACCTTGTCAAAAGCTTTAGCCATATCTACAAAATACGGAAGCACTTTTCCCTTTTTCTGGAACGCATTTTCTATATCCTGGGTTAGGTAAACTAGTTGGTCTTTTGTGTTGCGGTTTTTCCTAAATGCTGTCTGTGAGTTGAGTAGGAGATGGGTTTTTTCCAGATGTTTTATTAGTCGTGCGTTTACCAGTTTTTCCATGACTTTTCCGACACAGCTAAGCAAACTTATGGACCTTAAGCTTTCCTTACTTGCCTTGTCCATTTTTGGTTTTTCTGATGGGTATAATGATAGTTTCCCGCCACTGGTCTCAGATCTTACTCCTACTCCATGATTGGTTGATGATTTTGAGGACTTGTCTTCTTGCCTTTTGATCTAAGTTTTTAATCATTTCATTTGTGGTGCCATATTTTTCTGGAGCTTTCTTGTTTTTGAGTTTCTGAATAGCAGTGTTTATCTCTTCCATTTTGAATGATGCCTTCATGCAAGGATCCGAATTCTGTGTCTTCAGGTTCTCTTTTGTCTCCTTTTTAACTTCTAGTTTGCATTCTCCTGTCAATGTTGCAGTACTCTCCTCTCTGAAAAAATTGGCCAGGATGTTTGCGGCCATTCTGAGGCCTGGCACTGCTCCTCCCCAGTTGCAGCTTGTAGAAGTGAAACATGACCATGTTCTGTCGATGCGTGTGTGCTCTGATTTTTCCCGGTTCCTGCACCGTAGCTGACATACTCCGTCTTCGGCAGCTAGAGTTGAGTTTTTCTGTTTTTGGTTGTCTCTCATAGCCTTTCCATCCCTCAATGGTACTTGCAAGACAGTAGGTTGGTTTGTCTACCATGGTTTCCTTCCTAGAGCATATAGGGGCTCTTACCCGATTGGTGTATCCTTCATAAGACACATGGGGTATTTAAGTGGGGAAAGCAGTGCCACCTGTTGTCCCACCCCATCCTGCTGGAATACACCGCCGGTTGGTCCACGACTGCTTATTCGTCCAGTTATTATACCTGACTTATATCGCAGCTGACGTCCCATATGTGGAGGTCGTTCCACTATCCTCCACCTGTGGACGTGCCTGGTTGGGGTCGGTCGCCCCACTATCCGCCACCTGTGGATGTGCCTGGTTGGGGTCGGTCGCCCCACTATCCGCCACCTGTGGACGTACCTGGTTGGGGTCGGTCGTTCCATTATCCGCCACCTGTGGACGTGTCTGGTTGGGATCGGTCGCCCCACTATCCGTCACCTGTGGACGTGCCTGGTTGAGGTCGGTCGTTCCACTATCTGCCACCTGTGGACGTGCCTATTTGGGGTCGGTCGCCTCACTATCAGCCACCTGTGGACATGCCTGGTTGGGGTCGGTCGCCCCACTATCCGCCACCTGTAGACGTGCCTGGTTGGGGTCGGTCGCCCCACTATCCGCCACCTGTGGACATGCCTGGATGGGGTCGGTCGCCCCACTATCCGCTACCTATGGATGTGCCTGGTTGTGGTCGGTCGTTTCTGTCCTCCAGGTAGTCTTCTAAACCAGTATAAAGATGTTAAGTTAACTCAGATTGTATTCTTCACAGATTGCAGATCACTACTAGAAGAAGGGGACAGCATGTGCTAGTGGTTAAGTGACACAGCTCACAATCCGAAGGTGCTGGGTTCGATCCCCATCACAGCACTGGCCATTACCCTAGGGAAGCAAACCCTTAGAAGATGCAGAAGGTAGCAGACCCTTACATAAAATGCATGCCGAAGTCGGATGCACTAGACCGACAGGCACAAAATAAAAACAGCAGTGCAACGCACACTGCCTTGGGGAATAGAGAAATAAGGCAAACGAAAAAGAAAAAAAAAAAGATAAACTACTAGAATCAATACAAAACATCAGAGGTGAACAAATGGTGTGGGAAATCAGATCAGAGCTCAAACAAAATCCAAAAAACCTCAACAGTTGCTCTTCAGTGGCTATCCTCCCATTGTGGAATCACAGGGAACGAGAGAGCTGATGCCCTGTCCAAAGCAGGTGTCAAGATGGAGCAACTTATCCCCACAGTGTCTTACAGAGAAACAAAAACTATAATCTTCAATCAGCACAACTCAAAATGGAAGAAAGACATGGATGTGAGCAATAGACCTGACCAAATCCACCAGCTCCACAGACACCAACAAATGATCATCTTTCACCTGAGAACAGGTCACTGCAGACTATTGGGTCATCTACATCAGCTCAAGATATGACACACAAGTGACTGCCCATGTGGATCCAAAGTCCAGACCCCTGAATACATTCTACAGGACTCAGGACTGCCTAATATACATAGACCTATGATACCAAACCTGGCCAGAGAGAGCCAAGGTGACACAAAAGCTGTGGGATTGCCACCCGGATCTGGAGAGGACTGTGGACTTCATCCTAGCAACGTGACTACAGATCTGGCATGACCAAAAAGCCTGAATGCAGGAGAAGAAGAAGACATCTGTGCAGAAGAGATTTATAGTGCAGGGATTAGAAGACAGGCATTATGAGGAAGGCAGCGTATCATTTGATGGAGAGGAATTGAGAATTTAACAATTAATTGGACGTAAGTCAACAGAGAGAACTGAAAAATAGTCACTTAGTGAACTTGACCGTTTTAACAAGCATCTCATTTCACAGGCTATGACACAAACTAACACAGAGTACATATACTAATAACACTTATGCATTGAACAAAATTAATTAATTTCAATTACAGTATGGTGATCTTCAAAACATCTAGCATTCCTTGAACACATTTTTAACTGTCAAATCATGATTTCCAATTTTTGTTTCCCCACAGATAAAACATGACTATACTTTATAGTTGTATCGCAAGGGGTGCAACTGTGTTGTGCTCCAACCAGTCAGGGACAAACAACTTCACTGAAACGATGCGGTCAATGCTCCCAAATATTCCAACAAGGACAGATGGAAAGAAGACATACACATCCAACAAGTACAACAATATTATTAAAATTAAATTTGTCTTGTTATAAAGTTTGAAGCCCATATATTCACTGATGTGATGTGCTTTATCAAATTAAATTTAGTATTCTAATGTACAGTCAATCAACCTAGGCCTCTACACCATTGTCTCCATAACTATCGTGTGACCCCATCTCGCCCAACCTTTTCTCTACATGTCTGGAATCGACGATAAGACATTGCGGCTGGAGCGAGTACAGCATAGACATAAACGGGCAATTACTCAACCATCTAAGATTTGCAGGTGATATCACACTTGTCACAGAGACACCCACCAAAGCGACACAGATGCTAGTATCAGTGAAAGTGAAGCTCAAGAAAGACGGCCTTACTATAAATATAGAAAAAAACTAAAGCTATGTGCAACTTCTTTACGGAGCTCCAACCCTGTGTCCCTAAACGATGCACCACTGGAGGATGTTGATGAATACATCTACCTCAGCTGCTTCCTCAACATGAAAAATAATCTCAAGCTCGAGATTGCCAGGCGCCGACAAGCAGGCTGAGCTGCCTTCAACTCGATAAAGACGGCAACAGATGCCACAAGAGACACCAGAATGTGAGCAGACATATTCGACTCAGTGGTCCTACCAGCGCTATGCTATGGAAGTGAAACCTGGTCTCTGACAAAAGCCATGGAGCACCAGCTAAGAACAACACATGTCTCTTCACTTTGGCGCTGTCTCGTGGGCAAGAGCGCCAGTTCGGTCTACACAACAGTGACATCACACATTGTCACATGTCAAGGGATGTCATATATCATGCAAACAACTCCAAGCACCGCCTCAGGTGCCAGAGGTTGCGGGTTCTAGTCACGGTGAAGACTGTGGATCTTCTGGTAAAAATTACCCTGATCTATGGATAGTGAGATCGAACTCCTGTGTTGAGTGTCGAGCACAATAAAATTTTCTTGGCAGTTGGAAATCGAAAAGAGGAAGCTTAGCGGCCGCTGTCCGGATATAATACTAGTTTAAAAATCTACCCAAGTTATTTGTACCTTTCTCCAGGTGGTTTGTTAAGATGGCGCTCAACTGGGTGCGGGTTTACTTAGCTCTATTGTTTGAGTCTATTAAATTGGACTCGCAATCGGTTAAACCACCCTCCAAGAAACTGGTTGTATACAGACTCTGAAGAGTCTTCTAAACCAGTATAAAAATGTTGTTAAGTTAAGTTAATCAGGGTCAGATGAAACTTACTGATCAAGACACCCCAGCTATCATAACTGGTCATTCTACTGGAAACAGGCTGTTTCACAACAGATTGGCTAATAAGATGGGGATCAACACTGTAATTCCCATAGTAGTGAGTTGACTGAGAAACATCAAATTCCAATACAGCCAGGAGGACCCTACACACTTTCTCAAATATGCCTTTGGATGTAAGAAGAACCAATGTAACCCGATACCAAAGATATATTGCTCAAGAGTTGACTCAACTCAGCACGATTAGCTTTCAACATTGTTCTTTGTCCCTGATGAAGGCTGTTTGGTTGAAATGTAGATTTCGTTCTTGTTCTGACGCAGTAGGGAAACCATATTTGTCCATGTTTTTATACTCTTAAAAGAAACACTAGAGAGACATGTATTGAAAATAGCAAGCCTGCCACACAGGAATGGAGATGACACTTTCCCACGACTTCTAATAATATAAATGTTGTTGTTGTTGCTGTTTGCTAATGCCAACAATGAGTAGGTTACTCTTTTGTGTGTTCTGAAAAGGACATTAAGTGGCGGGTTGTAGTAGTTTTCCTCACATCCCGAGCATGCTGATGAAGGTAGACCCGGGTCCTCCAGGTGGTTGTGCTATGCTTGACTTCATCTGTGTGTCGCTCACTGTGTTGAACCTCACTTTGTTAGCCAGACTGTTGTCCTCGACAACAGCCCGTTTCCAGGACAACCAACAAGGTGAGTGGCTTGGCCAGTATATTTCTCCTGACCCTGGCTAACATTGTCTGTTAAGTGTGTTTTGCCTGACCAGACGTTAGCCTCATCGTCCAACAATATAAATGTACAGATGAGATAATGAGACAAATATATTTGTTTCTTTTTCAGTTATGAATTCCACTGTCTCATTGAGAATAACATCTTGTTTGTGTGTGTCACAGAAAGTGCTGTCAGTAAACAACAACCTTATGGATTCTTGTCAGAGGTTAGTCTCAGGGGTGTCATGGTTCACCTGCTGATATATTTTTAGAATTTGGGCAATCTGTAATTCCGGTTCAGGATCTGACATATCTTAACCATTTAAACTCTTGACACCCATATACCGGGATGTGTGAAAATACCCCATTCCCCGAGCCACTGGTGTATCGGGTGGACCATAAATTTAAGGCGTATTTTTGGCTTTACCAATTGAATTTTGGACATAATATAGTGATGTCTACACAGTACACAGATTTCTGAAAATAACAAATATAATGGCGCAAATATTAAAGCATCTCTTTACAATAATTTTGATCATTTTTGTGATGAAAAGGGGTTTTGAAAATTCAGGAAATGGCCATTCCAAAAGGCTAACAAGAGAACAAGTTGAATGTAATTTCAAGGATTTTGAGACTGATAAATGTTATTTACGTAGTGATTATTCTGAAAAGGATCAGTTAAAATGACAACAAGTGTGTGTTATTCAGGTTACCATTCGTCCATTGATTAGGATCAAGCTAGTTTGGTTGAGTAAATTTGATGAATATATTCCACACTCTACTGAAGTAAGAATATTGGAGATTAGCAGGTCGGTCAATTTTAGACAGAATAACTTCTTTCTTCTTTGCGTTCAAGATCTTTTGGTCATGCTATATTTGCAAGCCAATCACCATGATGAAGTCTGTAGTCTTCACCAGGTCGGAGCGGCTGTCCCACAGCTTTTGTCTCAGCTCCGCACCCTCTGGCCAGGTCTGGCATCTCATTTCCCTATAGATTGGGCATTCCCGTAGAATATGCTCAGGGTTCTGGCATCCTATTCCACATGGGCACTCATCGGTGTGTGAGATCTTCAGTCGGTATAGATGTTCTAGTAGTCTGCAGTATCCAGTTCTGAGGCGAAATAAGGTAGTTTGTTGATTTCTTTTGAGATAGTGAATTGGGTCTGGTGTACTGCTTATGTTTCTGTCTTCTCTCCATTGGTGTATATACTGATTTCTGATGATGTTCTTGATTTCTCTGTATGGTACTCGATGATTAAATTGTGCCTTTTTGCTGCCATCTTTTGCCAGAACATCAGCTCTCTCATTTCCCATTATTCCACAATGGGAGTGTAGCCATTGGAGTGCTATTGTCGAGGATCTCTGGAGTTTTCCCAGTTCTGATCTGATCTTCGAAAACAGTGGTTTGTTTTTTGTATTGTCTCTAATAGTTCTCTGCAGTCCGTGAATACAGCTATTTTTGTTGGAGGTTGCCGTTCTGTTTGAAGTATATTCAGTGCTCACAGGAGGGCTATCGATTCTGCTCTAAGGTTTGTGGACAACTTTCCTGTTGGGAGGGCCTCTTCTGTTATATTTCCTCTTTTGTGTCTTATGAATATGCCTCCTCCCCCGTTTTGCCTGCCCCCTCTGCTGAACCATCACTGTACACCTGTGTCCATTCCTTGGTATTATATTTCTCCTCAATCATTGTTTGTGCTAAAATTTTCAGCTTGTGGACACTGTGTTGGTCTTTTCTTCTTATTCCTGGGATCTCTGTACTTATTTCGATGTTGTTTATGTTGCAGCTTGGTTCTTCATAGTTAATAAGCATTTCTATTTCAGTAGGTTGGTTGGGAATTAGTTCTCCATATTTTTGGTGTAGGTGGTTTGATATATGAATGAAGCTGGTTCTCTTTAGCCTATTTTTAACTGGGTGTTTTAGTTTGATATATATGGGATGATCAGGCATGCGTAGCATCTTTTCACTATGTGTCAGCACTCTTTCCTCTCGTCTAGTATTTAGGGGTCTTATATTTGTATATGTTTCCATTTTCTGGATTGGTATAGTCTTCATTCCTTCTGTTATTATCCTTAAGCCTGAATTTTGAATTTTGGTTAGGTGTTCCGTGTTTGTTTTTGATGCTGTGGTCCAGGCTGTCATACCATATTAAAGTACTGGCCTGACTGTGCCAGTGTATACATTTTTGAGGATGTTGCTATTTGTACCCCAGCTTGTTCCGGTCAGCTTCTTCATGAGGGATAGTTTTCTGGTTGCTGTTTGTTCTATCTCCTGTATCTGTTCCCTCCTTGTAAGTCTCTTGTCCATTTTAACTCTGAGATACACAGGGGTATTTTCTTGTACAAGCTCTTTGCCATTTAGAATAAGTTTTGTTACTTCCTTGGTGTTGGACAGTGAGAAGCATGTTGTAACTGTCTTTGAGATGTTAATCTGCAATCCCCAATCTGTAACCCATTTTCCAACAGTGTCCAGTACTGTCTTCATTCTATTTTCCTCTGTTGGTAGTTTTTCTGCAGCACTCCACATTGCTAAGTCGTCAGCGTGTAGGGCACTGGATACTTTCTTTGGGAGTTTTCTTGCTATGTCGTTTATGAACAGGATAAAGAGGGTAGGAGAGATGACTCCTCCCTGGGGTATGCCTTGTTGGAGAGTTATTCTATGGCTCAGTGATCCATCTAATTTGACTCTTGCTGTTCTGTATCGGAGGAAGTCTTGTATCCAGCTGTACATTCTCCTTTCTGTTTTGTTGTTTAATAGTTTTAGGAGGAGTCCTTCTCTCCATACCTTGTCAAAAGCTTTAGCCAAATCCACAAAGACCGCAAGTACTTTTTCCTTACCTTGGAATGCATTTTCTATTTCTTGGGTTAGGTACACTAGTTGGTCTTCTGTGTTGCGGTTTTTTCTAAAGGCTGACTGTGAATTGAGTAGGAGATGGTTTTTTTCCAGATGTTTTATTAGTCTTGCGTTTACCATTTTTTCCATGACTTTTCCAACACAGCTGAGCAGGCTTATTGGCCTATAGCTTTCCTTGCTTGTCTTGTCCTTTTTGGGTTTTCTGATGGGGATAATGATAGCCTCCCGTCACTGGTCTGGGATCTTACCCTTGCTCCATGATTGATTTAATATTTTCATGAGTTTTCTTCTTGACCCTTGGTCTAGGTTTTTAATCATTTCATTTGTGATGCCATCTTTTCCTGGAGCTTTCTTGTTTTTCAGTTTCTGAATAGCAGTGTTTAACTCTATCATTTTGAATGAAGACTTCATGCAGGGATCCGCATTCTGTGTCTTCAGGTTCTCTTTTATCTCTTTTTTTACTTCTAGTTTGCGTTCTCATGTCAATGTTGTGGTACTCACGTCTCTGAAAAATTCAGCTAAGATGTTCGCTGCCAATTTCCCTGTCTGGTGTTTCTCATTTTCCTTAATGACCATCTTCCCATGACTCCCTTTGGTTTCCTCATTTAAGGCTTTTATCAGGTTCCAGAATTTACTTGAGTTTCTGTCCATGTCTTTTCATGCCAATTTCTTTGGATTTCCTTCTTTTGCTCTATGAATGTGTTTTTAATTTTGTTTTGTTTCCCTATGTTTTCTGGTGAAGGATTTTTTTCCATGGTATCTCTGACCTCACTTAGTTCCTTGTGCATTTCTTAGTGTATTGCTTTAATAGAGTTTATAATTTTTCCGTTTTCCACGTGGAATTGATTTCTTTGCTGCCTGGATGAAAGCCTCCGTCATGATGGTAACATTTAAATTTAAATTTTTGACATGGGATATATCTTGACAGAGTTTATTTACATTTTTTTTAAATAGAGTCCAGTTTGCTCTTTTAAAATTCCAGCCTGGGTACATATCTGTAATCTCTGTTTGTTCCATGTTACATATTTCTAAAGTTATTGGGACATGGTCGCTCTCACCCAGTTGGATGTTGACTGTTCTTGATATTAGTTGGTGAAGGTCGTCCGTTGCTATCGCAAGGTCTGGAGTACTCATTTCTTTCCATATTCTAGAGTAATATGTGTGCCTATCGTCTGGCCTATTTATTAGGATGAGTTTGTTTTCTATCATCCAATCTTCTACCTCCTCGCCTCTCTGGTCCATTGTTTCGTAGCCCCAGCTTGGGGAGTGACTGTTAAAATCTCCCACTATGAGCTGTCTCGATTCTTCAATTTTGACTTTGTGTATTGCCAGAGCTGTGGCTGGTGGACTATAGCAGTTTGTTATCATTGAGTCTCCACTGGGTAGGATGATCTTTACTGTGATGTATTCTAATTCATCTGATCCAGATCTATTTGTTTCTACTGCTGGTATTGAATTTTTTACTAGTGTTATTATTCCTCCTTTGGATCTTTTTTCCTTATCTTGGCGGAAACATTCATATTCTCTGATGGAAAATTTTTAAGTTTCTTTTAGGTGTGTTTCCTGAATACAAATGATGTCTATATTGTTTTCCTTGAGAAATTCTTGCAGTTTGGGTTTCTTGTTTCTCTTACCCTCTGTATTTCATTGTACCACTTTTAGGTTCCTTGTTTGTTGATCAGTCGCACTACTCTGCCTCCCCCTGACCACCACTAGGTTAGCAGAGGCACCAGTTGATTGGGTGGGTCCCCTCGAGACTGGGGGCCCGGAATCGCTCCTTCCCAGTTGTAACTTGAAGGAGCGACACCATGACGATAGGGTAATCTGTCGCATGACCATATCCTGTTTATGCGTGTGTGCCCTGATTTATCCCGGTTCCTGCGCCATAGCTGAAACACTCTGTCTTCAGCAGGTTGGGTTGAGTTTTCTGTTTTGGGTTGTCTCCCATAGTCTTTCCATCTCCCTATGGTACCTGCAAGGCAGTAGGTTGGTTTGTCTACCGTGGTTTCCTTGCCGTGGCTAGAGCATATAGGGGCTCTTACCTGCTTGGTGTACCCATCATAGGACACATGGGGTATTTCAGTGGGGAAAGCAGTGCCACCTGTTGTCCCACCTCATCCTGCTGGAATACACAGCCGGTTGGTTCACGACTGCTTATTCGTCCAGTTATTATACCTGGCTTATATCGCAGCTGACGCCTCATATCTGGAGGTCGTTCCACTATCCGCCACCTGTGGACGTTGGGGTCGGTCGCCCCACTATCCGCCACCTGTGGACGTGCCTGGTTGGGGTCGGTCGCCCCACTAACCGCCACCTGTGGACGTGCCTGGTTGGGGTCGGTCGCCCCACTATCCACCACCTGTGGACGTGCCTGGTTGGGGTTGGTCGTTCCACTATCCGCCACCTGTGGACGTGCCTGGTTGGGGTCGGTCGCCCCACTATCCACCACCTGTGGACGTGCCTGGTTGGGGTTGGTCGTTCCACTATTCGCCACCTGTGGACGTGCCTGGTTGGGGTCGGTCGCACCACTATCCGCCACCTGTGTTCGTGCCTGGTTGGGGTTGGTCGTTCCACTATCCGCCACTTGTGGACATGCCTGGTTGGTGTCGGTCGCCCCACTATCCGCCACCTGTGGACGTGCCTGGTTGGGGTTGGTCGTTCCACTATCCGCCACCTGTGGACGTTGGGGTCGGTCGTCCCTGTCCTCCAGGAGATAGAATAACTAAATTAGAGCACTTAGTTTCGTCATAGTGAATAGCTTTACTCAAATTTCTACATTGTCAACATTGTGTGTATTTTCTCAGGAGCACAGGGGAATGGGATTTCACGGACTGGGTAGCCAGGGTTCAAAGGGTTAATATCTCAGGCTGCTGTTAAGGTGTAGTTTATAAAGCAGTGATGTCAAATAATTTTTGTCATTGTAGGCCACTTAAAAATTTTTTATGAAGCTAAGGACCACACCAAGGTTTTAATTCAGAGACTATAAAATTTACTCTATAGCTGCTCTTAGCAAACTACTTGGGGAAAGGTACAAATAACGACTAGATTTTTAACTTGAATTTGGTTCGAGCAGCTACCTTTAAGCCTATTCTTTTTGATTTGAACTGCCAAGGAATTTATTATGGGCTTGACACTGAACACGGGAGTCCAATCTCACTACTCAAATATCAGGGGTTTTTTACCACAAGATCCGCATGAAAAAATCTCGTTCTCCACCGTGATTCAAACTCGCAACCTCCGACACCTAAGGTGAACTCCTTACCTCGAGACCACTTAGTCCCCTAACATGTCATAAACAAATAAGTGCACACAAGCTTACCATTAATGATGAATGGTCATGATAGTCAAGAAAGTTTTTAGTGAGATCTTTGACTTTGAACTGAGCTGGGAATTTTGTTTAATTTGTGGTTTGTACTTAGTAACAGCGACCCTCATAAAATTTTGAAATGTTCATCGGTCAGAGAGTTTCATTTTTTGACTTGATGTTGGACATGGCAGGAAATCTAACTTGACTTTCAAACATTACCAATAGTTTTTTTTTAACATTTAATTTGTGCCGAAATTCAGAAGAGGAAACAGGTAATCCAAAACTCAGCTAAAAATGAAATGTAGTCCTAAATGTTTGCATAGCTGCAATTTTAAAGAGTTTGAGTTGGATGTGCCAACACAATGCGACAGACAAACATTTAGGGCTAGGTGTTCAGAACTAACTTTTTTTACACAAATCGTGAAAGCTCTGGTGGGCCACATAAAATTGTTTCACAGGCTGCGGGTTGTACAGCACTGCTATAAACTTTGTTCGAGGTCGATTCAAAAAGTTCCATAATTTGTTTTGTACAACTGTTGTTTTGGTTGACCTGGAACCTAATCATCCTTGTCTCCTTTGAAATACTCCCCTCCTTTAATATATTGCTTTCAATGCCATTTCAAACTTTATGGACATAGTCCTGGTGAGCATGTGTGGAGATTGTGCATAGATCTGTCTGCAAATTGTCATTAATTTATTCAATGGTTTTAAATCGTTGTCCTTTAAAACGGGATTTCAGTTTGAGAAAGAAAAATGTCTACTTGGGCCAGGTCAGGTGAATAGAGTGGCTTGGGCCAGGTCAGGTGAGTAGAGTGGCTAGGGCCAGGCAGGTCAGGTGAGTAGAATGGTTGGGACCAGGCTGGTCAGGTGATTAGAGTGGTTGGGATCGGTAGGTCAGTTGAGTAAAGTGACTGGGGCAAGGTCAAGTCAGTTGAGTAGAGTGACTGGAGCCAGGTCAGGTGATTAATGTATCTGGGGCCAGGTCAAGTGAGTAGAGTGGCTGGACCAGACTGGTCAGTTGAGTAGAGTGGCTGGGGCCAGGCCAGGTGAGTAATGTAGCTGGGGCCAGGTCAGGTGTGTAGTGGCTAGGACCAGGCAGGTCAAGTGAGTAGAGTGGCTGGGCCAGACTGGTCAGTTGAGTAGAGTAGCTGGAGTGAGGTCAGGTGATTAGAGTGGTTGGGGCTGGTAGGTCAGTTGAGTAGAGTGGCTAGGACCAGATCATGTGACTAGAGTGGCTGAGGCCAGGTCAGGTTAGTAATGTAGCTGGAGCCAGGCAGGTACAGGTGAGTAGAATGGCTGGGGCCAGGTCAGATGAATAAATGGCTGGGGCATAGCTTACTTTATAAAGTAGGCCATGGCTGGGGTCAGATAAGGTTAGAGTGACTGAGAAAGAACACATGTCTTTGTTTTTGCCCAAAATTCCAGAATGAGCACTGTTGTGGGGGCTGGTACATTATCGTGGTTCCCTCTTCATTCTGTAATTACAGCAAGGAAACAGTTTATACACAAATTAATGTGTAAGCCAAATCTATTTAGTACCTGAAATTAATCCATTTCAGATAAATCGGCGCTTTCAATCAGGAGCTATAGCTACGCGAGCTCAGACAGCTGGTCCTGGAGAATTGGACAGAGACTTTGGTTTTGTTTTGTCACAACAGATGGTAAGATTAGGCACTTAAAGCAATGCTTATAATATCTGTTTTTCATGGTCCCACTTGTTAAAGCAATGTTTATACTGTCTGTTTTGTATAGTCCCACTTGTTAAAACAATACTTATAATGTCTGTTTTTCCTGGTCCCACTTGCTAAACAATGCTTATAATGTCTGTTTTTCATGGTCCCACTTGTTAAAGTAAAGCTTATAATGTCTGTTTTTCTTAGTCCCACTTGCTAAAGCAAAGCTTATAATGTCTGTTTTTCCTGGCCCCACTTGCTAAAGCAATGCTTATTGTGTCTGCTTCTTTGTATTGTTCTGCTTGCTAAAACAATACTTATAGTGTCTGTTTTTCCTGGTACCACTTGCTAAACAATACTTATAATCTCTGTTTTTCATGTTCCCGCTTGTTAAAGCACAGCTTATAATGTCTGTTTTTCATGGTCTTGCTTGTTAAAGCACAGCTTATAATGTCTGTTTTTCATGGTCCCACTTGTTAAAGCAATGCTTATGCCCCCTTTTCATTGTTCCATTTGCTTATAATGTCTGTTTTTTATGGTCCCACTTGTTCTATACACAAATTTATGAGGGTTAGTAAATTTTGAGATGTGGTATGGACAGATATGTTAGAAAGTATTTAATTACAAAAAGCATATAATATTGGAGTGTGTGGCCTAAGGATTGTGAGCATGGTTTACAATCCCAACGAACCAGGTTCAAATCACATGGTGATCAGTTTGACAGACCAGGCATGTCATAGATTTTTCATAGATTGACTGATTCTCCCCGTCAACCCATTTCTAAATGGGTGCCCGATGAGACCAGATACAAAATTCGGAGCAAATTGCAGGAGTTACGGAATCATACTCTATCATTGGCACTTTCAACAATGAAATGGTCTAAGCACATATGGAGATGCTCTGGTGAAATGAAGTCAGTTCTATGAGCCATTTTCCATTAGTTAGTTTGACTTTGGCTTTCTTGAAAGGATATTAATACATGTTACTTCCATAGCTGGAATTATACGAAAAGGTATTTTTAAAACCAGCATTTTCAAAAACAGGTTTTTAAAATATGTATTTGGTTAAACAGTTGTTTAATTATATTTATTTTGAATCTAATGGCAAAGTCCTTAGTGCTGGAATAATGGTTAACATTTTTTAGCTTCTGCGAAATTGTATTTCTTATCCAACATTGTCGTCCTTTTTTTTAATGTGTTATTAAACCAATAAACATTTATTACCTGAATGTTTGTACCTGTTCTCATGCATCTGTAAAACTGATATTTGTTGTGTTTTGTGTCTGTGGTTATTGGAACATACATGTTAATATCAACTGAAACTGATACACACAAAATTGTCTTTGATCTTTATCCGTCAGTTTTATAGAATAGCAACTTGAGATTTCAATTGTTTCATTTCCTTAACATTTTCTGCCTTTCTGCTAATGTGGACCTTGTAATTTGTTACTATAAAACCATTTTAAATTGTTTTGTTACTTTAATATCTTAAATATGCATGATTCATATTTTTGCTCAAAGTGGCTACCACCACAGTAGGAGTCTCAAATTCCTGGCCTGTTGCTATGTGAACCCAGCAAAGCCACTTTGTGTGGACAGGACGTAAAAGTAGTTTTATCTTGCTACTAGAGATAATTAAAGTTTAGTCAAGAATATTGGACATTATGTACTATATTAGAGTTAATGCACATTTTTCCAATTTTTCTGAAACAGGAAAATGGTTTAACTAGAGAGAAAACATCTATTAAATATGAGTTTACTTTCTATATAGAACAGAGATTGTAAGAAAAGTTTTAACAAAACACAATTGCAGATAGTTGCCAGATCACAGGATAAATATGAAACGCTCATAAAAAGTATAGTTAAGTCTTACTATACAAGTGATAATCAAGTAGGCTGGTTTTTGTCAAGGACTTTCATCTTCAACCAATTTCAACCCACCCACGTGTTTAATTTTTTTTTTTTAAATCTTCTCTCTCCTTTGCAGAATTGTTTAGTGATACATTCTTCTTAAACTAAATAATGCTCTATTCTTAAAGAAAGTAGATCACTATATATATGTTCTGCCAGAGTGATACCAGGTCTTGAAAGGGTATCAATGAATAGTAACATATCGCAATAGACAACTAAGGAGGATTGGAAATGGAACTAGTTACACAATTGTGTAGAACCTTCAAGCTACAAAAACTTCAGTAGATAGAGCAAGTCAACACTTAATGTCTTGGCATATATTTGATGAAGATCTATGTTTCACAGGGAGTGAAATAGTTTTTTAATGATGACTATGATGTGTTTGTTTGTACTTAACTTAACATTAAGTACAAACAAACACATTATAATCATCTTGTACTGGTACAGGCTGTTCTTGCATTATTTATTATTATAATAACTGTTACTGATGACCAATGTGGGAGTCAAGATAGTGCAGTGCTCAGTGCACTGACCTCCCAGCTGAGCGATTGGGATTTTTTTCTGTATCTGGTGTGGGATTTTTCCCCAATCACAAAATGGTTCCTGATTCCACGCAGTTCCAAAAATTTGATACCAGAATAATCTGGGAAAGTAGAGGCGACTGGCATGATGTTGACCATATTAACCCTAGTGTGCTGTTGGTCTAGAAAAAATAGGGGCATAACACCATATTCCTGATATGCCACACTGGCGTGAAATCTTTTAATGATCTTGGAGACCATTCCTTTTTAAAGTGGCTACAATTTTTGGTTACTAATTGTAAATTGTGGGGAGGAAGACAAATGCCTAGTCAGGCAAAATATACTGATCAGACATGTTACTCAGGGTCAGGCAAAACATACTAGCACTAGCCAAGACTCTCATCTCAGCTTCCTAGTAGCCCTCCCTGGAAACGGGCTGTTTTCATGGCAGCCTTGCTAAATATAAAAATAAAACGCTTGTAGATGGAAAAGAAATATCTGTTTAAATGGGAGAGCTCAATAAAGTTAATTCTCACTTTGTCTTCAAACAATGGCTGTGCTAAAATTGAATAAAGTTCAATGCCGAATGCTGTGATGATGTGAGAGGACACAGTTTGGATGCTGAAACAAACATTTGTCAGCAAGTGAAATATCTTTTCAAACATTATCAGTCAATCCATCAAAATCCAGTTAGATGTGGTACACCAAGTGTCTTCTTTTTTTCTTTGTATGCTGCCAGATGTCAACTTCAATTTGTTCGAAGAAAGCAGCGGTCATCCTGTCAACACTGTCACAGAGCTTGTCTACTGTTGGCACTGGTGATGACCACATGTGTTTTCTCTGGTCATCGTATGTCAGGCAATTTTGAAGCAGATGTTCAGGGGTCATTTTCTCTGTACCACATGTGCATTTGTCAGTAGCACCTATCTTCAGTTTATTGAATAGATGGTACCTCAGTCTGTTGTAGACTGTGCGAAGTCTGAAGACCACAACCAGTTCTCTTCTGTTTAACTAGTAATTTTTTTTGTAGCCAGTATGCTCTGTTTCCCATTTGTCCATGTATCTGGCCCTAATAAACTTTTGGACTCTTCGTATGTCACACTAAAATCTGGTTGTGGTAACCTTCCACATCCTTTTACCAGTCTGTCTGCTTCCTTGTTGCCTTGAATGTTACAGTGGCATGGAACCAACTGTACCACGACTCTTTTGGGTGTGGACTGCTGGCATAGTTGACAGAGTACTGATCTTAAATCATTTAGTTTTGTATTTTTCTGGCTTTTTAGTGCTGTAACCACAGACAGGGATTCTGTAAAAAAGACTATCTGGCTTTCATTCCTTTTGCCTATCAGCATTGCTTCTACTGCAGCTTTCAATGCCTCTGCTCTAAAATTGCTTGAGAATTTTCCAGTTGCCACTGACAGTGTTATCTTTCTACCGTTTGTAAGGCTCAGAAATACCCCTCCCCCTCCATTTTCTGTTGTGTTTGTTGCAGAACCGTCAGTGTATATAAGGGTCCAGTCACTGCTTGGGTAGTTTTACCGTGTCTTACTTAGAATCCTGGTATTCAAACAGGCAGGAGTATGCATGCTGGTAGATAGCTAAAGGCTATCTTTTTTTTTCCATTTTACTACTTGCTGCTTAATAGGTATGGGGGAAAGTATATTGTGTATTGGGATGGAATTTCATAATTTTTTTTTTTTCCATGGATAGCCCATTTCATGGTTTAGTTCGTTCCAGACAATAACATTTAAATGAATATCACATATTTATCAAGTTCTGACTCATTGCCTATCTTATTTATATAATAATAAAAAATAATCTACATTACAAATATAAGAAAAGTGCACGTTTATCTATATTTAATTTGTGTGATGTAAGGGGCACGATCAGAAAATAGGTATTAATAGTTAGCATGATGTAATTAAGGCTGTGTAAAAAGCTTCAATAGTTATTGTTAAAGTATATATGAGATATATATATATATATATATTTCCTGGAACAATGGTCTTCCTGACAGGCCCCAGAAAATACTTGATCTTCTTCTTCTTCTTTCGTTCGCTTTAAAATATTGTCTATATCTGCAATGTTGTCTCTTGTATAAACTTCACTGTCTTTTGTAGTTCACACACAGGTCCATAAAGTTTCTCTTTCAGTGTTGTTTCTATGGGCCAGTGAGATTTTCTCTGTATATCATATTCGGGGCAGTTTTGCAGTATGTGCTCTGCTGTCTGGGACGCCTGTCTGCATGTACACATGGCTGAGTTGCCAATCTTCATTTTTGTGTACATGTGGCTGTGGAGTCGGTTGTGTCCTGTTCTAAGGCGCAACACAACAGTTTGCTCTTGTCTGTTCATGTTATGGTAATCGTCTGGTGTTACTGTTGGTGGCTTTCTGATTGATTTGATCATCCTTATCTTCTGTTGGTATGTAACTGGCACATCTGGTTGCTCGTCTGCAGCACCCTCCTTTGCCAGTTGATCTGCTCTCTCGTTTCCTGGTATTCCACAATGAGAAGGTATCCACTGCATGACAATCTTGCGCTGGTTGCTCAGTTCAGACAGTAGAGCCTGTAGATCTGGCAGTTTCTCAAATTTCAGTGCTTGGAGTGCTGATTGTGCATCTGTAAGAAATACTACAAGTTGTGGACCGACATTGGTGTTCAGCAGTTTCTCAGTTGCCACCTTGATTGCCTGTATTTCTGCATCATATATATGACAGAATTTCCCAGTTGGTACTCTGACTGTATCCCTAATGTTGTTTGGGTATTCTATGTACACTCCCGCTCCACCATTCTTTACTGCATTCTGTACTGACCCATCTGTGTATACTCTGATCCAGAGGTCTTGTGGGTATTCTTCATCCAGGAAATTGAGGATCACTATCCTACATTGCACACTGTTCTGTTCATCCTTGTCTAATATTCCTTTCACTTTTGTTTGAATGCATACTGATAGTCCGTGCTCCTCTCTCCAAGGGGTTTGTTCTGGCACAGACTTTAGGGGGATGTGAACTTCAGGTAGATCCATAATTTGCCTGCGAAGTCGTTCCGCCTGATGCATAAAACTACTACTTTTCAGTCTTCCCATTGCTAAATTTTGAAATCTGTCTTATAATTTTGTATCTATTTTAAACTCTGAATTACTTTATTTAGTACATTACTTTAGACATTAAATATGCACATCTGCCACAGCGTACTCAGAATACAAAATCAATTCATCCTTTAGCAAAAGTTCTCTCAGCCTGGAGCTGGAAGCAGTGGTGCTGTGGCTGCTGTCCAAGCACAGGTGGATGAAGTGAAAGGTGTGATGTCACAAAATATTGAGCGTGTTCTTCAGAGAGGAGACAAGTTGGAAGACCTCATGGATAAAACAGAGGAACTGGAAGCGGGGGTCAGTAGTTTAGCTTTGTTGTTGGTTACCTTGCAATTAACATGTCTTATTATCTTATGCTTCGGGAAAAAAGACTAACGTCTGGTCACAACATACTAATCAAACATGTTATTCAGGCAAAACATACTGGCCAAGACCCTCACCTCGGCTTTCTCGCAGAGTTCCCTGAAAACGGGCTGTTTTCATATCTTGGCTAACAAGGTGAGGGATCGACGTGATCCCCATAATCCCCGTAGTAGTGAGCAACACGCAGATAAAGCCAAGAATAGCACAATCGCCTGGAGTACCCCGGTCCACCTTCATCAGCATGCTCGGAATGTGAGGAAAGCTACTGCAACCCGCCACTTAATGTCCTTTTCAGGGCGCACAAAAGAGTAAACCTACTCATTGTAGGCATTCGAAACAACAACATCTTATCCTTCTTTTACTCCAAATGGAGTATAGGGCCACTGCTACAGATGGCCTCCTTTATGAAGCCTGTGCCAGAGTACTTCATGCTTTTGAAGTACTGGTTTATTTATGTAGCAGTTTGTTTTAAATGAAGTTACTAGCCATATGCATAATTCTCTTTAGTGGATTTTACAACATGTATAGAGGTGCAGTGGTTCTCCTTAGTAAGGGGAATCACTCTGGAACAATTAGTATGTGTTTGGTCCACCAGGGTCTTTGTGTATGACAAGGACAATAATAGCACCACTGCCACACAGACAGCATGTCGTAAGAGACGACTAACTGTGGGACATGGCATGACACCAGCAATGCTTACATGGTTTGTTAAGAGCAGTGTAGATGGCGCCTAACAGGCTGTGGGTTTACTTTGCTCCAGTGTTTGAGTCTATTCAGATGGACTCGCACATTGGCTAACAACCTTCTGCAGCACTTGTCCAAACGTAGTGGAGTAACAAGCTGTTTGAGCCTAGCCCACTAAGTAGGAAATCCTTCTCCTGGCTACATCCAGCTCATACCAGAGCTGGGACCTGCACAGGGGGCATCTGTCCCTGTAGAACTTCAGGTCGATTAAGAACTAAGAGCTAGGCTGATATTTCTGGTGTGCTTTTTTGGCCCATTTCAATGTAATTATAATCATTGTCAGTCCTCGTCATACTTATAAGTGCATCAGTTCTTTGGCATTTGTTTTCTGGTTCTCATTGGAACATAGAACTACATTGCAGACTCAAGGCCCACCTTCACAGAATGGGCCTTAAAGACACCACCACATCCAAATGCAGAGCACCCAAGCAGACACCAAAACATATCCTGCAGGACTGCCTCACTTATGCAGATCAAAGAGAGGCAGTCTGGCATGGGGGATCCACCATGTTCGAAAAGCTGTATGGGAATGTGAAGACTTGAAACGCGCGGCCTTTTTCGTGAACTTCACTGAACTAGAAGCATAGCATCAGCTGATTGAAGAAGAAGAAGAAAGTCCACTGAATCTAGCTCTTTTTCAGGAAGCCTGTATTAAAGCACCTATAAGTGTTCTTGAATGGGGTATTTTCTCTAGCAATATGTAAAACGTGAGGAGTTTGCTAGCCCCATGCACAACTCTCTTTACTCACCTTTTACAACGTGCTTGGAAATTTGCATTTCTTTCTTCCCCTAAGTACTTTTTCTTCTTCTTCGTACGTTGTCAGACGTCAATTTGAATTTGTTCGAAGAAAGCAGCTGTCATCCTGAGGCTGTCGACACTGCCATAGAGCTTGTCTAGTGTTGGCACTGGTGATGGTCACATGTGCTTTCTCTGGTCCTCGTATGTCGGGCAATTTTGCAGCAGATGTTCAGATGTCATTTTCCCTGTACCACACGTGCATTCGTCAGTGCCACCTATCTTCAGTTTATTGAATAGATGGTACAAGCAGCATACGAAGAAGAAGAAGAAGAATAGATGATACCTCAGTTTGTAGTGGCCTGTGCGGAGTCTGAAGACCACAACCTGCTCTCTTCTGTTCAACTGGTAATAGGCATCATTTTTTTGGTACCCAGTATGCTCTATTTCCCATTTGGCCGTGTATCTGGCCCTAATAAACCTTTTGGACTCTTCGTAGGTTCCACTAAAATCTGGTTGTGGTAATCTTGCACCTTTTTTTGCCAGTCTGTCTGCCTCCTCGTTGCCTTGAATGTTACAGTGGGATGGAACCCACTGTACCACTACTCTTTTTGGTGTGAACTGCTGGCATAGTTGACAGAGTACTACTCTTAAATCATTAAGTTCTGTATCTTTCTGGCTTTTTAGTGCTGTAACCACGGCCAGGGCATCTGTAAACAGGACTATCTGGCTTTCATTGCTTTCGCCTGTCAGCATTACTTTTACTGCAGCCTTCAGTGCCTCTGGCTCTGCTCTGAAATTGCTTGAGAATTTTCCAGTTGCCAATGACAGTGTTATTTTCTACCATTTATTAGGCTCAGGAATACCCCTCCCCCTCCATTCTGTGTTGTGTTTGTTACAGAACCGTCAGTGTATGCATGGGTCCAGTCCATGCTTGGGTATTTTTTTGCTATGTACCTCAGTCTTCCCCCAAGTACCACTTACCTGATTTATGCTGTAAATTAAATAACAACAGAATAGGCCACTGTTTCCCTCCCAGCAAGTCGTAAGAGGTGACTAAAGAGGGTTGGGCATGGGCTGACAATCTCACCATGTAAAAAGCATTGATATGAAACCACACTGCAAATGTCTGGAATCAGGTTTTAAAAAAAGCTGGTTATGCTTCCACAAATGCCCCTCATAACATAAAAATGCCACAACAAATAACTAAATACAGAACAGGTTGGAGAAACTTAGAGACAGACCCAAAACCACCACGATCTTTGTAAAGAATGAAGGGCAGTAACACAAAATAGCATATGAATTATATAATCCTTCATATTAATTTCATAAACTGTGTGTGACCAGTGATATTTGGCTCCAATGGTATTTCAAAGTAGCACTAAAGACATGCCAAATTATACAATAAAAATATAATTAGTTATGCCGATATGACTGAAAATGGCCAGATATTTGAACTGTTATCAAAAGTTATTATTTAGGAATATGGAAAATCAACTGAACTGAGGAATTGTATTAATTACTGTACATGTGGAGTAGACACAGATGCAAAATTAGAATAAATAACAAGACATATTGCAAAGTCAAGGAAGCTGAAATATTTTCAGTTGAACAAAATATGTTGTTTGTATCACAATATGTGTGTGAATAATACCATATAAACAACTATCATATGAGGTGCCTGCGCAGAATCCTGGGGGTTGGGTGGCAAGAGAAGGGGTTGGAGAGAACAGGCACTGTCACGATCTTTTCCATGCTTAATCTTCGAAGGCTCCAATGACTGGGATACAGTCGAAGGATGGATGATGGCGGAATACCAAAAGATCTCTATGGGGAATTACAGCTGGGGAAAATGTCTCAAGGCCGGCCACTACTTTGATACAAGGATGTATGCAAGCGAGATATGAATGGTGCGGGCGTTGATTTTGAATCATGGGAACAGGATGCCATGGATCGTGTTACATGAAGGGGCAGGATTAAGCATGGAATACAGACAAAGGACAAACTCATTGCTGATAGGCTAAAAACTCAGCGTTTGAGAAGACATGCCACACCATGCAATTCTGCAAGTGGTTCTGATTTTCCTTGCACACACTGTGGAAGACACTTCTCTGCCTGAATTGATCTTATGAGTCACATTTGTTATCGACATGGACTGTAGTTACACCTTTTATTTTCCTTTTTTTAAATTTCAAAACACAATTACTATCGTCTGACAAGACGGAAAGAGCCAATGGAATGCCATGTAATCCTGTATAGTTTATACTATGACAATATAATATGCAATTCTTTTTTATCATTTAACTGACACACCCAAAAATAAAGGACGCAATTAATTCATCAACACCACATATATTTTTACAATTTATTTCATTTATAATATATTCTGTCAAAACTGTAAGAAGAAATTTGTTCCTTAGCAAATTGTCATTTTGTTGTCAATATAATATTAGTCTTATTTAAAATAGTGACAATGTTACATTCCATGAATGAAATATAAACTCACACAAATCACACAAATAAAATTGATAATGTCAATATCTTGTTATTGCATTTTTCCTACTCATACTGTATTTTAGTAATGAAAATCACTTGACAAGAAGGGATCAAGATACTGAGCAGTGCATGAGCTGCAGTGGCCAGCGACCCAAAGCTTATTGCTAGCATCAGCACCAGCAAACTAGAGCTGTCAAGACCCTTCTACACCTCCACGAGGTGATCCTGGATAACAGGCTGCAACAGAGCAGATGGACTAAGGAGAAAGGATTGAAGAGGGAAAGCTGACTCGGTACCCAAAAATGCCTGCTGAAGTCAGATGTGTCGAACCGAAAAGTGCAAATATCGAAGTCAAGCTGTAAACTATGACACAGCGCATTCCGTTCACCTGACAACATCATGTTCCTTGCAAAGCCCTTTTCATGGCTTGGTAGCGGGAGTTTGAGAACGAACAATGAAGAGGACGAAGAAGAAGAACTTGACAAAATAAGAACAACCTACATTTAAAGTTAACGTATGCATTTTCTATTATATCTGAGCACCTAATATGTAGTATGTGATAGAAATACATGTAGTATGGCTGCTTATAGTTGCATGCCTTGTTTACAAGCAGTTTTCATCGAATTTTGTTTAAAAGTCTAATATTATTTTCTTGGTATGTTGTTGTTGTTGAATGCCCACAATGAGTGCATTTATTCTTTTGTGCGCTCTGAAAAGAACGTTAAGTGGCCGTTTGCTGTAGCTTTCCTCACATTCCGAGCAGGGGACAGCGTGGGCTAGTGGTAAAGTGACACGGCTCACAATCTGAAGGTGCTGGGTTCGATCCCATCACAGCACCGGCCATTACATCGGGGAAGCAAACCCTTAGAAAATGCGGGAGGAAGCAGACCCTTACATAAAATGCATGCCGAAATTGGATGCACTGGGCCGACAGGCGCAAAATAAAAACCATAGTGCAACACATACCGTCTTGGGGAATAGAGAAATAAGGCGAATGCAAAAAAAACCACAAAAAAAACATTACTGACCCTGACTAACATGTCTGATAAGTATTTTTTGCCTGACCAGACATTAGTCTTCCATTTTCTTGGTAAATTACTGGTGATTCCAATGTTTGGTGAAGAGCGGTGAAAACTAGTGTGGTTATGTTAATCATGGTGTTAACAGTTGATCATTCTTTTCTCTTAGGCTGCAACATTTCAAAGGACAGCTAGGAAAATACAGAAACGTTACTGGTGGCGGAACAAGAAGATGACCTTAATTTTAGTTTGTGTGGCGCTTGTCGTTATTGTGGTCATTGTCCTCATTATCTTATTTTCAACGCATATTTTGCCTGTTAAAAGTAGTGATGATAACAGCGGGGACAAAGGAACTACTCAGAAACCATAAGCTGATGATTTTGGTGGAACAGAGAAAGGTATGTTGGCTGATTTATGATTAAGTTCGGTCATTGCTGGAGCCATTACTAATATGCAAGATGACTTAGGTTGAATGAAATAGATTATAGAACGCAGCCAATAGAATTATAATTTCTTATAACTCATCCCATAGAGTGAGTTTCTTGATTGAGCCTATTTTGTAAATACTTATTGACTTAGTTGCTCCTCTTCTAGCATGGTCTACTTTTCTTTTTCCTACTGCTTATAACTTCTACGGGATGGAGGACATGCCTCGTGCCAACCCTCGTTAGTTGTATATTACAACACATGCCTGCCAGGTTACAGTGTTACTGTTCTTTGTTCCCATTTTTGGACCCAGGTAACACTCAGGGGATTATTACTTATCTTTTTCTTCTCACTTTTTTGCTCATTATGAATCATGGGTCACCTCTGCAGCTGAAACCTTTACAGAAAGCCTGCTGCGAATCACTATGTATGTTGTTTCAGTGGGGTATTGCAGTATGTTATTACAACATCTGTAGCAATTTGTTCTACTTGTTGAGGTTGCTAGCCCCATGCACATCCCTCTGTGGCCACATTTTAAAGTATGCTTAGAAAGCTGCAGTGGTCCTATTCTTTGCTTCCAAGATCCACCTAGGTATTACTTAGTACTTATTATAATTACTAAATATTGAAACTCTTCAAACATAAGAGTTTATTGTCTTTGATTTTACTCTGCTCAGAATTTAATTTGAATTTCTTCACTTTTTATTTATTACATCATGCTATTAAAGTTGTACCAGATACCTAAACAAAATAACACAAACAAATTAATTGCTTGATTCAACAAGTGATTTCTGTCACATATGCAACTGCATTATTCTAAGTGGTGATAAAAATGCTCTCATTGGAATATCCTTCTTGTAAGTCTTTATCTCTGCCAAAGATGGATGTGTTGAACCGAAAGTTGCAAATATCACAATCAAGCTGTAAACTAGCGACACAATGTGTCCTGTTCTCCGGATTACATGCTGCTCATTGCAAAGCCCTGTTTAGGGTTTGGTGATGGGAGATTGAGAACGAATGCAGAAGAAGAAGTCTTTTTCAAAATCTCTCATTACCAAAATGATGTATATGCACTTACTAATTTTTTTAAAGCAACAGTCTGCTACCTGGAGAGAAACATAATATCAATTTTAAAATGTAACAGGTAATTTCTTCTGTTCTGCAAGTTGAAGCTTGCAATGTTAAAGAGAAAGTACAGCCTTAAAAATATGATGAGAACGTAGGACAGAAGTTATAAGAACAAAGAAATCATGAAAACAACAAGAGCAAACTGCTTTGACTGGAATGCATTTGAGAAATTCTGAGTGAGATTTCTTTACACAAGGAACTGTTACATGTAGAGGAAGAGTTATTAAGAAAAAGGTTGAGAAATTATTACAAATTGTATAATTACTAAATAGGCACTGGATTATTGAAATTGAAATAGTTGGTGTGTGTTTTTTGCTTTATTATATTCATAGTGGATTCAAATATAATAATTCATGGTATTTGCTGCAAATGTAATTTATTTTGTTTTTTTAAATATAATGTTTCACTTTGGGTGGTCATTCTAAGAATGTTATTGAATACAAAATGTACGTCTCATATTTCACCTGATATTTTTTTCCATTTAATTTGCATTGATTTTTAAAGTACTCAAAATATTTTCTCAAAGGACCAAATTGTTAGAAATTATTTATGCGCAACAACCCAACAAAACGACAATTATCCTTGGCGAATGATGCAGTAATCTATGCAGACAAAACTAAACATAGATGGGCAGGCCACATGTTGCGACGAAACGATGCTCAATGGAGCACGGCAACAGCAATCTGGTATCCCCGAAGTAAAAAGAGACCACGGGGAAAACCTCCAATGCGTTTGTCAGACTCCCTTGCTGTACACAGCAATATCCGAGACGCCTCTGATGGAGGACCTACCATGCACTGGACTTCTGAGGCTCAAGACATGGTCCACTTTTCCATGTAAGACCCAACCTCAAGTCCACATTATAAGACATAGAGACAGGATGAAATAAGAAATTACCTAAAGTGACTCTGGTACCTCTGTGACTGGCTTAGCAAGCTTGCAAGCAGTATACCATTGTTAACAAAATATTAAAAGAGCTTAATCAGAAATGAGAGCACTTGAGCAAACATTTTTTAGACTACTTCAGAATGTATTAATGAAGTGTCCAAGACTATTGTTTGTTGCCTAATGACTTTTCGCAAACATGGCTATATAAACTTCAATTTTGGTATAATAACATGTGGTTCTTTTAAAGCAGCTATATAAAGTGGAGACATCATCATTCATTGGTTTTTTTTCTATCTTGTCAGAGGATAGTAAGTTGGGATTTTTTTTAAAAGGGGATGTAACTACAGTCCATGACGACAGCGAATGTGTCTCGTAAAACTAAGTGGAGACATACATAAATATAAGTTCAAAAGCTTTATATCCTGCCGCTGGATGATACATATGTTATTGCTGAGTAAATCAAAAATATCATGCAAACAGAAAGTGTTTGAGCCTGCTGGTTCACAAAAATATTCACAGAAAAATATTTGACAGTCAACGAAAAATAAAGTTAAAGCCAACTTCAGAGGAAAATGGGCTGATCAACATCCCCACTTTGGAAAAGAAGGCAACTGTTATGTATTATCTGGAGAAAAGCAAGCCACCATTTTCAGACTGAGAGCTTAACAAAATAGATTTGAGGGTCATCTTTACAACAAAACGAGAATGGGGACAGATGGCAGGTGTTCATGTGGGGACTGTGAAACACATCCTACAAAACTGTACATTCACGCAGAAAGACAGGACAATACTAGTCTTGTGAGACAGATGAGTACAAAAAATATAATGGTCTAAAATGTATAATTGAAATAAAGAAATTGAGAATTTTAGCAACTTCAGAAGTAATCATTTTTAAAAACAACAGAAAAATGGCATAAAAACTCAAATCAGCAAAGCAAAGTTTATTTTAGCACAATAAAGATAATATTTTTGCTGGCATCGTATGAAAGCACTCCAGCAAGGATTAGAGACGGAAAACAAGTGATGCATAACAATATACATTCCTTAAAAAGTTACTCATGTTTATCATGTGTGTTGGATGGGATGACTTCATCTGATGTGGTTGTGAATGCCCACAATGAGTAGGTTCACTCTTTTGTGTGCCCTAAAAAGGATGTTTAATGACAAATTTCAGTAGCTTTCCTCACATCCCGAGTGTGCTGATGTAGGTGAACTAGAGTCCTCAAGGCTGTTGTGCTATGCTTGGCTTCGTCTTCATGTTGCTCACTACTGTGGAGGATTACATTGATCCCCCACCTCTCTAATCAAACTGTTTCCAGGGAGGACTAAGAGGAAGTTGAGGTGGTGTTCATGGCCAGTATATTTTGCCTGACCCTGACTAACATGTGTTATCAGTATGCTGTGCTTGACCTGAAGTTAGTCTTCCTCCCCTGATTTCTGACATAATTTTTTATGTAGTTTGTGCCAACGAGTGCACTTTATTTAATTTATTTTTGTTAAATTGATTTTCTTGTTTAAAAGTGTTTCATTTTATGTTGTATGTTGACTGCCATTGTGACATAGTATTTTTTCTATGTGCAAAGAAGAAAACATTTTTTTATAATTTATTAGACAGAAAAGATCATATACAAATTATTATGCTGAAAATAACATAACATGCATAAATGTACGAGTATTTAAATTTTAGAATTGCTGTAACTATACAAATACATATGTATGATTTGAACATGTGCTGAGGAAATTGACCACTAATGTAGGTCATGATGCACTGACATGAAACTCTCCAGGAAATACAGAAATAGGAAGAGGAGCTTAGAGGTTGTGAATATATCTATGTTGTTGTTGTTGTTATTTTGAATGCCCACAATGAGTAGGTTAATCTTATGTGCGCCCTGAAAAGGGCCTTAAGTGACGGGTTGCAGTAGCTTTTCTCACATCTTGTGCGGGCTGATGAAGGTGGACCGGGGTCCTCCAGGCAGGGTTGTGCTATGCTTGGCTTCATCTGCGTGTTGCTCACTACTATGGAGATCACGTTGAACCTCACCTTGTTAGCCAGACTGTTGTCCTCGACAACAGCCCATTTCCAGGATGACCAATGAGGAGGTCAGGTGAGGGACTTGACCAGTATATTTCTCATGACCCTGGCTAACATTCGCTGATCAGTGTGTTTTGCCTGACCAGACGTTAGCCTTATCATCCCGTGAGTGTATCTAAAGATAAGACAGAGAATAGCAGGGACATGAGTCTAGATGAAGGTTGCTGTCACTAGCCTCCTTGCTTGAAAGATAAAAGGGCATTGATTGATTGATTAATTTATACTTGTCTTACTGTTTCTTCCTAGTATCTCTCCCCTTTTAAGTTTGACGTTGTTGTTGTTGTTGATGTCGAATGCCCACAATAAGTAGGATTACTCTTTTGTGCGCCCTAAAAAGGATGTTAAGGGGCCTGTTGTCGTAGCTTTCCTCACATCCAGAGTGTGCTGATGAAGGTGGACCAGTGTCCTCCAGGCGGTTGTACTATGCTTGGCTTCGTCTGCATGTTACTCACTACTACAGGGATCATGTCAATCCCTCGCCTTGTTAGCCAGACTGCCTTGAAAACAGCCTGTTTTCAGAAAGAGCTACATGGAAGCCAGTATGAGGGTTTTTGTCCAGTATGTTTTGCCTGAACCTGACTAACATGTCTCATTAGTATATTTTGCCTGACCAGTTGTTAGTCCTCCTTCCCAAGTTTGACGTCAATACAATATGAAGAACATTGACAAAAGTGTCATCAACTTACAGAAGTCAACCTAAGACCGAGTCACGTTTATCGAAATACAATCCCGATAAAATACATTTCATAAAATGGTCAGAGAGAGTGACCGTGGTGTCTTGATGGTTCATCTTATATGGTCTCTTTTCAGTCCAGTAGGAGAATGGGAGTCGCCACTACAGGCAGCCTTCTTACAGAATCTGACATAAAAGCATTTATGTTCTCTTGTCAGAATGGCTTCTGCTGCACTTTGTTTTACATGATGATGTTGCTACCACTATGTACATCCTAGTATGGTATAATGGTCCTGTGGTTGTATCCCCAGTAAGAAGTCCTGGTATCTAAGTTGTGATGTCTTGGTAGTTAGTTTAATTACTAGAGTTAAGGTTAGCAAAATTGGTAATTTATATATAATAATTAATTTGCCTTTTGCCTTCATGTGGTTGCCTTAATGCAATTCTCACAAAATATGTAACTTAATCATGCCATACTCTAGTCTATCCAGCTGAAAACAGGTACCAGATTTCATTAGAGGGAAGACAGTGCAGGGAAGAAGGAGTCTGGTCACAAAAATCTGAGGCTGTACAATAATGCCTCTACCACTTCACTCTAAGTGCGGTATCCGCATGGGACTAGCTTTACCTGTTACTAGTATCACCCATGAAATTATCTTTTATTAATATCAGCCATGGAATTACCTTTCAAAAGTATCAGCCTTGTGATTATCTTTTGCTATTATCAGCCACTTAATTACCTTTTACAAGTATCAACAATGGGATTATCTTTTACTATTTTACTAGTATCAACAGTGGGATTACTTTTCACTAGTATCAGCCACTGTATTACTTTTTACTAGTATCGATCATAGGATTATCTTTTGCTAATATCACCAATGGGTTACCTTTTATTAGTATCAGTCATGGGATTACTTTTAACTAATATCAGCTACTGTATTACCTTTTACTAGTATCAGTCATGAGCTAACCTTTTACTAAAATCAATCAGGCTGCTACCTTAAACTAGAATGGGATTACCTTCTACTAGTATCAGCCATAGGATTACCTTTTAATAGTATCAGTCATGGGATTACCTTCTATTAGATTTATACAGACTCTGCAGTCTTCTAAACCAGTATAAAGACATTAAGTTAGTTAAGTTATTATCAGCTATGAGATTACCTTCTACTAGCATGAGTCATGGGATTATCATCTAATAGTATCAGCCATGGGATTGCCTTCTAATATGAGGGACGTTCAAGTTAAACCAGGACTTTTTTTTGTAATGAAAATAAATAATTTTTTTCAAGTAGTCAAAAGGCCATTTACTATTTTTTTGGTATAATCTCCTGCAATGCTTATGTACTTATCCCAGCATTTAAGTAATGCTTTAAAATTTTCAGCATAGAAAGATTTGTTAGTATGTTTGAACCAATACAGGACATCCTGTTTCACTTCTTCATCAGTGCTGAAATGCTGACCCACAAATTGTTGTATGGATCCAAATAGGCGGAAATCGCTTAAAGCGAGGTCTGGGCTGTAAGGTGGATGTGGCAATACCTCCCAGCCGAGTTGCTGCAGATGGCACATAGTGCGGTGAGCCATATGAGGTCGAGAGTTATCTTGCATGAGCAGGACGGGATCATCACTCACAGATGTACGGCCTTCTCTAAACCATTTAAACCATTCAAATGACTTACTGCGACTAAGTGTCTCATCACCGTATTATGATTGCAGTCTTCTGTAAATTTACGCAGGTTTCATGCATTCTTTCGCAAGAAACTTCATCACAACACACTGTTCCATTGAACGCTAACAGTGTTGTCCGCCATTTTTATTTATCTGTCACATGACTGGCTCGTGACATGGGGGCCACCTAGTAGTAATAGGACACAAGTACCCGAAACTAATGATAGCAGTTCCAGCACGCTATAACCCATTCAGGTAGCACTAGAACAAAAAGTTCCGGTTTTATATGAACGTCCCTCGTAGTATCAGCCTTGGGATTACCTTTTACTAATCTAACCTATGTAATGTACACATGTTGATGTTTCTAAACCAGTGTCATTTGAGCTTTTGCTTGCATTTCTAAAATTGTTGTGCTTGCATCCTTAAATGATTGACCACAACTTGTTACAATAATTAAATTAATTATAGTTTCTATATTTGTTTACTGTGCATTCCAACTTGGCACTCTTCAGCCATGTATAATATTCAACATTCCATTGTTATAGAAAAATATTTTATTGTTATCTTTATTGCATTTATAATACTGTTTTGCACATTGACAGTATATGTTAGTGTGTGATCATTCCAAAATAAATTACATATCTTTAAATATTAAGTTCTTAAAAATGCTTATTGTGATTAGATTATTATTTCTGTGTTTTTTAGTCAAATCTTCTTTCCACTTATGCCATTGAGTGTTTTGGGGAGCTTCAGTCATCTGTCCTGCTCGCAAGCACGTTACGTTGGTAGTTGTGAGCCCATGTTATTGCACAATCACTCTTATATCATCTATCCATCTGTCTTGCAGGTTCCCTCTTAACTTAACTTCCATATTCTGGTTTAGAAGGCTCTACACAGTCTGTATCCAACTAGTTTATTCCACTCCACCAATACTAAAAATAACTGAGAGCATGCAATATATTTTTTTAAATACATTAACTGACCCTGCCTCCACCACACCTTGTGGCAATTTTGTTTCCTTACCAAAAAAGTCCTGGTTTGACTTGAATGCCCCTCTTATATGTATATATTAGAGATTCACCAACATTAACACAAGACAATTACTAAAATATGAACAGACAAAAACTGATGTCTAAAAACCAGCTTAAAGTGTCTATTAAAGAGAAGGATTTGAGGTGATTTAGTACAGGTTTATAAGATAATCAACGAAATGGATAAATTAGACTATAACAAGTATTTCAAAATACAGCGCTTACAAGAACAAGAGGGCACAGCTTCAAATTAGTTAAAGAAAGGTCCTGATTAGATACATGGAAATGTTTTTTTTTGAGAGAGATGAATAATTGGAATGCATTACCACAAGAAATAGGGGAGGCAAGGTCAATTAATGCATTCAAGAATAGATTGGTTGCACATAGGTATTTTTAGACCAAGTGAATGTAAAAGAAACTGATTGTATACAGACTCTGCAGAGTCTTCTAAACCGGTATAAAGATGGTTAAGAGCGAACTGGTAAGCTGTGAACAGAACATGACACAACTGACTCTGCACCCATATGTACAAAAAATTGAAGATTGGAAACTCAGAAGCTATATGTACATGTGAACAGAAACCCAACCACAGACTGCTGAGCACATAATGCAGAACTACTCCAAAATGATATGATGAGAAAAAAACACTTATCCAGAGAAACAATACTGGAAGGGAAACTTTATGGACTTATTTGTGAAGTACAGACGACAATGAAGTTTATACAGGAGACAACACTGCAGATATAGACACTATATTGTCAAGCAAAAGATAGAAAGAAAAAAAAGGATGCACTAAATAAGGGTTTTTACTATTGTATAGAATACAAATCATTATCATTTATCAGTCTGCAACAGATGCACTTCATTTGTTCCTGTTCTTTGTCGTCTTGTTGAGTTCAACCTACAAGACCCTGATTGAACTGACTTCTTTCTTGAACACCAGATGTTTTCTGGCCTTCCCATTCATCTCCTTCCCTGTAGGTTCAAATCCAGTGTATGTCTGGTAATACTGTCCTGCTTCTTTCTGAGGGTGTGTCATTTCCATCACCATTTTCTCTCCCTAATTTCCCGCTGTATTGCTTGTTGCCATATTCTTTCCTATAGATCTGTGTTTCTTTTACATTTGGCCATCTAGCATGAAGCATACGAAGAAGACACTTATTAAAAACATGTGTTCCATGTAGGGAGGTAAACCCCAAGCGTAAAATGTGGATAACTAGATTTGTAGTGAAATGTAGAAGAGCAAAAAATAAAGGATGGAAAAAATATATAGAGGCAGGTAAATCAAAAGAAACATATTTAAAATATTTGGACAAGCAGAACATATTTCAGAAAGCGAATAAAACAGCAAAAATAGACTTTGAAAAAAAACTTGCTCAGAGGATCAAGACTGACAGTAAAAGCTTCTTCTCTTATGTTAGAAATAAACAATGAACGAAAAAGTAGACCCTCTCATAGACAGTACAGGGAAAATAATAAGTGAGAATAGGGAGGCAGCTAATCTACTCAATCAGTACTTTGGCTGGCACAATCTTACACAAAAGAGGACTGCTCCAAGATCCCAGAGCCTATAGATATTTTTCCAAGAGACATGGATACAGCGAGATTAAAATCAATCTGTATTACAGAGGAAATGGTTTTTAAAAAATTGGAGGAGTTGAAAGTGGATAAATTTCCAGGTCAAGATGGTATTCATCCAAAATTGCTGTATGAAATTAGAGACCAACTAGCAAAACCATTGGCTATATTATGTTCTCAATCACTTACAAAATGGATTGTTCCACGCGATTGGAAAGATGCAGGAGTGATCCCCTTATTCAGAAAAGGCAAAAAATCAGATCCAGTGAATTATAGACCGATGAGTTTAACGAGCATAGTCTGTAAATTGTTAAGAGTAGTCAATAATCAAAGAAAACATTGTAATGCATTTAGACAAATTTAATCTAATTAGAAATAGTCACCATGGGTTTACTAGAGGGAGATCATGCTTAACAAATATATTAGAATTCATGGAGGAGGTTACTAAAATGATAGATAAAGGGGAGCCAGTGGACGTTATTTATCTAGATTTTGCAAAGGCCTTTGATAGAGTACCTCATCAAAGATTATTTCGAAAGTTAAAATCACATGGAATAGGTGGGGAAGTTGCCAAATGGATTGAAAATTGGTTAACGGGAAGAAGGCAGAGGGTGGGCATAAATAAGGAGTACTCTGAGTGGTGTGAAGTGAAAAATTGTGGGCCACAGGGCTCGGTTTTGGGACCAATTTTGTTCTTGATATATATAAATGATTTGGACATTGATTGTAAAATTTGCTGATGACATAAAACTATGCAGTAGTGTCTCATCTAAAGTGGAAGTGGATATATTGAGGTTGGATTTAGAAAACATTTGAGAATGGTCTGTAATCTGGCAAATGGAGTTTAATGTAGATAAATGTACAGTCATCCACATGGGTAGATCCAATATAGATCATAATTACAGAATGGGAGAGAACAATATTAGAAAGATAGATAAGGAAAGGGACCTAGGGGTTATAATAGATCATACAGGAGAGGTGAGTGAGCAAGTTATAAGGTAGCAGTGAAAAAGGCAAATGCAATGTTAGGTATGATAAAAAGAAATATTAAATATAGGAGCAAGGAAGTGATAGTAAAACTGTATAAAGCTTTAGTTAGACCTAGATTGGAGTACTGTGTACAGGTGTGGAGTCTTTATCATAGAGGGGATATAAACATGCTGGAAAAAATACAAAAAAGAGCGACAGAGACGATAGTGGGATTCCAGAATTACAGTTATGTGGAGAGACTGAGAAAAACCGGCCTACAGTGTCTAGAAGAGAGAAGAATTCGTGGTGACTTAATACAGGTTTATAAGATGATCAGAGGAACGGATAAATTAGACTACAGCAAGTTTTTTAAAATACAGCCACCCACAATAACAAGAGGGCATAGCTACAAGTTGACTAAAGAGAGGTCCAGATTAGATATTAGGAAATATTTTTTTAATCAGAGAGTGGTGTCTGGTTGGAATGCATTGCCAGGGAAGGTAGTGGAGGCAGGGACAGTTAATGCATTTAAGAATAAACTGGATGCGCATAGCTTTTAGAGCAAGGTGATGTAAATGTAACTGGTTGTATACAGACTCTGCAGGGTCTTCTAAACCAGTATAAAGATGTTAAGTTAAGTTAAAGGGCTACAGTTTGGATGTGATACTCTGTCATATGCCATGTCTCCAATCTATATAGCTGGACTGACTTAATATTCATTGTTAAACAGTCTTAATCTTATATCCCATGAAGAATACCGCAAAGTTCCATATTGAGTGAAGAGAGTAGAGGATCTTGTATGCCCCCATTACATTAAGAGTTATGCCTGAAGGAACATAGTCACCAAAACGGTCTCCCAAGTCAGACAGGTCGAAGAGCCACAGGTCTGCAGAAACAGTACGACATCATTTTAGCTTTATGAGAACATCATGAATAAAGATTAAAAAACATGGTGCTCATCCCGTGGCGTCCCACAGAGGTTTAATCAATACTACTGGTGGTCACCCTCCTCTGTTCTGTGGAGTCAAGGTAAAGGGAGGGGAAAGAGCTATTGACCAAGCATAAAGAACATTCAATATACTGCAGTGTAGTGCAGAGGGTGTTCTGAATTTTAAAATGTCCCCCAATCAAAACGACTACATGAAGATCAAATGAATGTGGCATCTATTTAGGACATCCATCTCAACAACCAAAGATTTTCAGTCAGGCCTTCAGACTCAACTGAGAAGAACACAAAGAGTGGTCTGATACTTAAATGAAACTCAATAGTAAGCAGATAGGTATCAGTGAGCGGCTAATACAACAGATAATGGAGGTGAAGGAATCTTTCTAAGCCTAAAAAAACAGTACACTTAGAAAGCTATCAGTGGTGACAGAAGTAGCTTCAGAACAGCGGTATAGGACTTGAAAACTGCAGCATATATTATGACAATATGAAAATACAGAGAGACAAATGGTGCTCTTCACAGACACACTTTCAGTAATTACGGTACTGGGGAGCCAAAAAAATACAGACATCAAGGAACTAAGAGTCATATTCTATAAAGTGTGTCATCTGTTAAGAGAGATGTGATACAGTTGATTTTATCTCATTGCAATATTTTTGGCAATGAGGAGGCTGACAGACTGTCAAGAGAAGGTGGAATGAGACCTCAGCCTGATATAGGTATAACTTATGAGGTCACCAGAAGATACAGGCTGAGAAATGAAGTTATCCTGCACAAAGTTGGAACAGCGCCATCCATGCCATTTATAGACAAAGAACTAAGTGTTTTAGTGATTTGACAAGAATGTCTCCAAACTGGCATGTCGAACAAGCTTTAATATTTACATCAGGGATGTCTGTCTTCGGAGCAAGGTAGAGATTGTCTGACAGTGAAACACTTCAGAAGCATGGACTGAAAATAACAACGATTCAACAATCGGTCTTTGAAATTAAGATTATACCTTCCCATATTTTTCTTCTTCTTCTTCTTCTTCTTCTCCATCTTCGTAATGAAAAGGACATTGTGACGCTTAGTAGTAGTTGACAGTGAGGCTGCAATTTCAGATGAATTTGTGGATACCAGGTTTACATTCCACTGCGATCCCTATTCTCTTAGCCTTTATGCACTAGTGCAGACTGTTTCCAGGGCCGCCGCTTGGAGTCGAAATAGAGTCTTGGTCAGCTTGACCCTATAAGTCGCTGGCACTTCTGTTGTTTCGAATGCCTACAATGAGTAGGCCACTCTCATGTGCGCCCTGAAAAAGGCATTAAGTGACGGGTTGCAGTAGCTTTCCTCACATCTCGAGCGTGCTGATGAAGGTGGACCGGGGTCCTCCAGCCGGTTGGGGTATGCTTGGCTTCACCTGCGTGTCGTTCACTAAAATAGAGATCACGTCGAACCTCATCTTTGTTAGCTAGACTGTTATCCTCGACAACAGCCCATTTCCAGAACGACCAACGAGGAGGTCAGGTGAGGGTCTTGGCCAGCATATTTCTCATGACCCTGGCTAACATTCTCTAATCAGTGTATTTTGCCTGACCAGACGTTAGCCTCATCGTCCCGCTGGCACTGCTATCAACTCTATCAATGTACTGTATCTTCGCCTCCTCCCACGTCATTTAACAATCATTTTAAAAACAGTTCAGACGTGAAGTAGTTTTAGTCATTGCCCTGTTTAGGTGTCTGTTTAGAGTTATATTAGAACATTCGCTTCTCGTGACAAAGGTTCAACAATGAACTTCCGTTACCGGTAAGATTTAGTGGATCTTTAGTGTAAACTGTTACCTGGCCTACTGTTTTGGAAAGAAAGCGAGAAAGGGAATAGGTCACTCAAACAAGCTGCGGCCTCGTACAATGAAGTTTCCAACACTTAATCCTCGACCACTGTCTGCTTGGGGACTATCTTTACTTTACTTACCTGTTTGGACGAGGTTTTTAAAAATAGCGCTTAAATAAAGAAAACGAAATAGTGTCTTTTTCTTTTATAATTGCGACTACTCTAACATGTGTCGCGACGGTTCTAAGTGACAATACCATTTAAGTGAGACATAATTTATGACAACGTGTTCTCACGTTTTGGGGAAAACATTTCTATTTTTATCCTATCATTAGAAAGGACTCCATGACAACCGAGACTGGACATGTTATGTTCAGGATTCGTGACTAAAGATAGGATTTATTTAGAAAAGGGGTCCCTGGTTTTCACACGTGCGCCATTAATTGACTATGTTTCGAGGTGGTCGAATGTTAAATTAAAAACATGTAATAGAATGCGTGAAACAGCCACAAGGGAAAGGGACAAAATGGGCAATGATGATGTGGACATTATTGTTGAGTAAGTAAGTAATCCTGACATATGGAGTTCCAGAGACATCAAGATTCACACCAAAATGAAAATATTGAACGCCATTGTTAAGTCAGTATTGATGTATGGAGCGGAGACATGGCGGCCGTATAACAAAGACTTCAGTGCTTGGTTAATAGATGCAAACGAAGGATAATGGGCATAAAGTGGCAAAACATGGTGAAGTATTAAGACCTATGGGGAAAGGAGCCAGAAGCCACTGGAACAACACATAAATTAAGTGAAGAAAATTGAGCTGGAAATGACATACGCTACGGAGGGTATCGTCCAGCATGACCAGACACGATCTTCCATAGATTTCTCAAGGTAGGAGGGAGAGAGAGAGAGAGAGAGAGGGGGGGGGGGATGTAAACCAAAAAATACACGGAGCAGAGAATGTGAGAAGGAACTAAGATTAAATGATTACACCTGGAGAGAGACAGAAGGAACTAAGATTAAATGATTACACCTGGAGAAAGGCAAAAAGAGCAGCCCAGGATCATGCATGCTCGTGGGATGTTACCAATGACCTATGTACTGGGACAGCGACGGGCTGTGATTGATTTTGATTGATTGAATCCGCTTGGTAAAACGGACCCGCCACGCTGACCGTACATGACCAGGGCTGATGGCAAGAGTCGATGGTTGAATGATCACAGCTGATGGCAAGAGTCGATGGTTGAATGATCACAGCTGATGACAAGAGTCGATGGTACAATGATCACAGCTGATAGCAAGAGTCGATGGTTGAATGATCACAGCTGGTGACAATAGTCGATGGTTGAATGATGACAGCTGATGACAAGAGTCGATGGTTGAATAACCATGGCTGATGGCAAGAGTCGATGGTTGAATGATCACAGCTGATAGCAAGAGTCGATGGTTGAATGACCATGGCTGATGACAAGAGTCGATGGTTGAATGACCATGGCTGATGGCAAGAGTCGATGGTTGAGTAACCATGGCTGATGGCAAGAGTCGATGGTTGAGTAACCATGGCTGATGGCAAGAGTCGATGTTTGAGTAACCATGGCTGATGACAAGAGTCGATGTTTGAATGACCACGGCTGATGGCAAGATTCGATATTTGAATGACCACAGCTGATGGCAAGAGTCAATGGCTGAGTTGATCGACCTATGCTATTTTTTTAAAATTTCGCTGTCATGCAAATATAATGGACAACAACAACCAAAAAAAAACAAGGATGTGCTGATGGGTGTCATTCAAGCAAAAACTTTTCAGCTCCCTGTGGAGCACATGTATTCAACAATTACACTACCAAGTCCCCATGTCCTGAACCCTCCGTTCCAGCCCTATCCACGCATTCTCTGTTTTCTGTATGTTCGTCTCGAGCTCTTTTCAACATGTACTTTGGTCTGCCTCTATTTCACTTTCCTGTGCGTGCCAAAACAAAGACTGTTTTATTTAATGTTATCAGTTGGTTTTCTTAATGTGTATCCTATCCCACATCAGTCCCTTCTCCTCACGAAGTGTCCCACTGATATCTGTCTGGTTCTTTCGAACAGTTCCACCTAAATGGTATTGTCGTACCATTTCAATCTCTGTCTGTAGCACGGGTGCTCATTTACCTTAGGCTGTACCTTTTTTGTTGTTCTCAGTGTTTAGGTCATACACTGGGACGGACTTAACATTGGAGTTGAAGATTGTTATTTTTGTGTTAGGCTTTTAATCTCTTTTGCTTCTTAATGCATTGAAAGTTCTTTTCGTATTCTGATTTTGACATCTTAATCTGCGCATCCTTAGTTCTTAGTTCGACCAGTTCTTTGTCAAGGGGTAGTCACCCTTGAGCGGGTCCACACTCAAGACCCATTCGTTTCTGTCTCGGTCGCGTGTCGTCCAGTGGGATAGTAGTCTGTCTGTTGTGGGGTCGTGTGTGTTGTCGTGCGGTTGAGTTTGTCGTGTTCAGATCAAACTGTACAGTCATATGCGGTCAACAATCTGTACATCCTACCTTGTCTATATTGTTATGACGAAATTCGGCTTCCTCGACAAATTTATCACAGGTGTCTGCCAGTTTCAAAATGGATAGTTGACTCGTGTACTGAATTATGGAAAACTGCCTGAAGCCTTCCCCGGTCATACATTAAGTTAAAAAGGGATGTGGACTGGTCCCAAGGCTCTTTAGCATGGTATTTTCTGCCATGAATTTTGATGTTACACATGGCTGTGACATGACGCGCATATCAGATTCATGACGAATGAGCAGCTGTTCAATCTGAGGTACCTAAGATCCCTCACAAAGGTGAAAATAGCGACCATCTTAGATCTCCTCTTTTCTGACTGCTACACCATTATCACTTGTTTAGAACAGGACATGCAGACTGCCATGCATGCGTTTTCAACTGCGTGCACTAATTTTGGTCTAACCGTCAACACCAAGAAAACGGAAGTAATGTTTCTACCTGATCCGGTGATGCCCTACTACGAACCAAACATCATTGTTCTAGGTCAACATCTACAAACAGTTGCTAGCTTTATGACCCAACCAGAGACGTGCATATCGAATCTGGAGTCCTACTAAAGAAACTGTACACTGGAAGAGTGAGACCAGTTCTCGAGTATGGCATTGCGGCATGGACAACAGCAGCGAAGGCGAACTTCGATAAAGTTAACAAACTTCAAAACCAAGCCATGAGAATTATAACAGGTGGCATGAAGTCAACGCCAATTGTAGAACTTGAAAAGATTACAAAACTGCAATCCATGACCGATAGAAGAGACTGCAGAGCCCAGCTGCAGTCAGAGAAACTCCGAAGACTGACGGACCATCCAATGTACCAGAGACTAAACAATCTGGGAAATGGGAAACTAAAGCGGAGAAACTTTGCAGAAATAGCCAAAGCAAAGATGCACGAAGATCCCATAAACGCACTAACAACACCAAAACCCATCACTACTGTACGAAAACCTACTTGGAGGTAGGATATATTTCCAGAGGTGGTAGAAAATATACCAGGTATTGCAAACAAAAACTGCCAGACTGAAAAAGAAAGGAGAGACACTACCCTAAGCTTCATAACGAAAAGCTACCCAAGCATGGACTGGACCCATGCATACACCGACGGTTCTGTAACAAACACTACACAGAACGGAGGGGCAGGAGCATTCCTGAACCTACCAAATGGCAGACAAATAACACTGTCATTCGCTACTGGTAAGTACACAAGCAATTTCAGAGCGGAGGCAGAGGCACTGAGGGCGGCAGTGGAAGAAATGGTAACACACAGTGAAAATGAGAGCCATATAGTCCTGCTGACAGATGCTCTCGCCGTAGTCACAGCGCTAAAAAGCCAGAAAAACACTGAGCTTAATGACTTAAGAGCAGCACTCTGCAAACTGTGCCAGCAGTCCGCACCAAAAAGGGTAGTGGTACAGTGGGTTCCGTCACACTGCAACATCCAAGGCAACGAGGAGGCAGACAGACTGGCAAAAGAAGGTGCAAGGCTACCACAAACAGATACCAGTATGACGTACGAAGAGTCAAAACGGCTTATCAAAGCCAGATACATGACCAAATGGGAAACCGAACATAACGGTTACACCAAAAACGATGCCTATTACCAGTTGAACCGAAGAGAGCAGGTCGTTGTCTTCAGACTTCGCACTGGCCACAACAGACTGAGGTACCACCTATTCAACAAATTGAAGATAGGGTGTACCGACGAATGCCCGTGCGGTACTGGTAAAATGGCCACTGAACATCTGCTGCAGAACTGCCCGACATACGAGGATCAGAGAGAGCAGATGTGGCCATTGCCAGTGGAACTGCAAGACAAGCTCTATGGTAGTGGCGAGAGTCTCAGGATGACCGCCGCTTTTTTCGAAAAAATTATGGTTACTGTCTGACTGTGTACGCAGAAGAAGAAGAAGAAGAAGAAGAAGAAGAAGAATCTGGAGTCCACAACAGGATTGTCAAGGTGTGTACTGCTTTTAGAAGGCAACGAGCAAATGACAGACAAGTAATGCGTGTTGCCACCAATATCAAGGTCTATCGTGCTGTGGTGATAACCACTTCTATATACGCCTGCCAAACATGGACAGTCTATAGCAGATATGCCAGGTGACTACTATGTCCTCATGAGATTCTTCTTCTTCTGCTGCGTTCGTTCTCAATCTCCGGCTACTAAGCCCTGATCAAGGCTTTGCAAGTAGCAGGGTGTAGTCAGGAGAACGGAATGCTTTGTGTCGCTAGTTTACAGTCTGACTGCGATATTTGCACCTTTCGGTCCGATACATCAGTTTTCGGCAGTCTCACGTGGACTATCTCTATATGCTGCTTGTTATCAACTGGCATGATATATTTTAAAATTTTGAAGTCCTCAACAAGGCAAGACTCTCGAGTATCCATACACTGCTGTAGAGCGCACACATAAGATGGACTGGGCAGGTTGTTCTCGTGCACGATAAACGCCCCCTATACCAGCTGATGTACTGTGAAAACTCGTGATAGACAAGATGTTAGCAGAAGGACAGGAGATGCGCTGCAAAGACTCATTGAAAGTATCTCTAAACAATTTCAAAATGGATGCCACAGCCTATGTGCTGCTTGCACCGACCAGCTCAGTCGGGCGCACTGCCACCACACACGTGCTGGTATCGTCTAGAAGAGAGTCCTTGCTGTATCTAGCAAAAGCGAGCTGCCCAAAAGGACAGAATGCTGTCCACGTGTGACCCACTTGCGGTAGTCTACGCGCTCGGATCGGAATGTAGTCATATGCGGTCACATCTAAACACATTGGGGACCCAGTGATCTCGAGGTAAGGTGTTCGCCTCGGGTGCTGAAGGTCGCGGGTTCAAATCCCAGTGATCTCTGAGTAGTGAGATCAGACACAGTGGCGTGCACGTTAAAAATACATTAGCAGTTGGAAATCGAAAAGAGTAGGCCTAACGGCCACTGTTCGGACAAAATTCAAGTTAAAAATTTACTCAAATTATTCTAGAGATTCTCACCCCACTGAGAATATGTCGCAAAAAAGGAAACTGTGTGGTCATCACAACAGTCCTTGGTTATGTGATTAGCGGAGCGGCTTAGATGGCGCCTGACAGGCTGCGGGTCTATCTTTCTCTAATTTACGCTTCCACCTCCACCAGTCTCAAAAAATAGACGATCGTATATTCCAGGGGCTAACAGATGCTGGAATTAACCTGGCAGGTCACCAATGGATTTTCACCTGCCACAAAAATAGGAAACACACACATATATATATATATATATATATATGGGGTAGGTGTGGGTAGGTTGTGTGGGTGTAAGAGAGTGTCGTGTGTGTGTGTGGGTGTGTATGGGGGTGGGGGTGGGGTGTATGTGTGTGCTTGACGTTATATATATATTTCTTTCATTCATTCCTGGCCACTTCCGCTCGCCATATCAAACCTTGTTGTGGGATCAAGATGCTGCAGTGGTCAGTGACCCATAGCTGACTGCTAGCGTCAGGGCCAGCGAACCATAGCTGCCAAGACCCTTCTACACCTCCACGCGGTGATCCTGGATAACAGGCTGCAGTATGGCACACTGGCTAAGGAGAAGGGATCGGAGAGGGAATGCTAACCCGGTACTCAAAAAATGCTTGCTGAAGTCGGATGTGTTGGACCGAAAGGTGCAAATATCGCAGCCAAGATGTAAACTACGTTCTCTGGACTACCTTCGGCTACTTAAGCCCTTTCAGGGTTTGGTAGCGGGAGATTGAGAACGAACGAAGAAGAAGAAGAAGAACCTTGTTGTGATCATTTTTAATTCAAATAAGTTAAATTAACATCCGCTCTCCATTGTAGCTATAATGATTTGTTAGTAATTTTTATTGGTGTTGTTCTTTATGATGGTTTGACTTCGTTGGTCCCCATCTCCAGCTACCAAGTCCTGAAAGGGCTTAGGTAGCATAATGTTGTCCAGAGAACAGAATGCGTTGTTTGTGTCGTAGTTTGCGGTCCGACACATCCAATTCAGTAGCATTTTCTTTAGTACCGGTTTACCCTTCCATCTTCGATCTCTTCTCCTTAGCCAGTGGTCGAAATGTAAAGCACTCACCTCTCAACGCTATGAACGAAAATTGTGGGCGATCGAGTCCCGCAGGTTTCAGGCGACCCCTAGTCTCAAAGAAGGTGGAACCAGAATGCCTGCATTCTGAAGTACACCTCCAGTTATCTCGCCTTATGTCTTGCCACTGTTTCAAGGTAGCCAGGGACCAGAGAGTGAGATTGATGACCAGCGCAGTACTCACTCCCTATAATTCAAATGCAGCGCAAGTTACATAATCAAGACAAAAACCGTCTCATGACGTCGCCATAATCACTTGCGATAAGCAACTAACTAACATGGCTCTGCGTCAGCGCTGAAAGTAATAAGGCCAGTATGACTTGTCATGCTCATCTGTTTTTCAGGCATAAGTACCACGTGCACGACCCATCTTTATCCGCAGAACAATACAGCAACTTCGACGTTATTGATGGTGGTTCGGCCCCTGTTTTCGATGTTGTAAATGAATACGTGTGTGTGTGTGTGGGGGGGGGGGGGTAGGCACACACACACACACACACATATATATATATATAGTCTTTGTGTGTATGCGTGCGTGCGTGTGTAGATGTACATGCATGAATATATATATATATACCAAAAACAATGTCCTCCATCAACTTGCCCCCAGGGTCTCTATGACAGCAGTACTCTCATTATCCTGACTGCTGACATAACCTCTACGTCCCAAGAAAGGGACATAACTATTTTGTTGTCGTGTATCTCCTTTCTGCTGTTGTTGCCAAGTCACCTGACGGCCATGTCCACCAGAGGCGATTCCGCAAATGTAGGGGGTGTTAAGTGTACAACTGGTGATACCATCAGACTCAGAAGAGAGGATTTCATTCTGGGCACTTGGAATGTTAGAGCTCTAAGTGCAAGTGGGAAAATAAAAGAACTGACCCATGAGATGGATAGATACCACTGGAATGTGCTTGGCATATGCGAAGCACGTTGGAAAAATTTCGGAGAACACACCACAGAAGAAGGTCACAAGTTCTATTACAGTTGAAGACCTGACAAACACCTTTATGGAGTCGGAATGCTGGTGCACAAAGACACAGCATGTTGTGTATTGGATTGCCGACCAGTATCAAGCCGATTGCTCAGTATACGACTAAATGCAAAGCCCTTCAATGTCACGGTGATACAATGCTATGCACATACCTCAGATTACGAGGACAGCGAGGTTGAGAGCTTCTACGAGGACTTACAGGCTTTGGTGAACGAGGTACCGAAGAAGGATATATTGGTGGTACATGGAGATTGGAATGCCAACATTGGCGAAGACATGGTACGTGTCTGGAAAGGCACATGTGGAGCATATGGAAATGTGACCACGAACGATAGAGGACTGAGACTCCTTGAATTTACGTATTATAATAAGCTAATAGTAGCGAATACGCTAGGACCACATAAAATGTCGAGACGGTGGACGTGGCACAGCCCAAATGGTACGCTTTATAGTCAAATAGACTATATTCTGGTTCAAAGGAGATTCAGATCTAGCGTCAATAGCGCCTGGACAAGAAGTTTCCCAGGGGCCGATATAGGGAGCGACCACGACTTAATTAATCCTGATGACATTGCATCTCTGACTAAAGAAAGTTCTGAAAAGAGAGATAACTCGACTGAGATTTGACTTGGAGAAGTTGAAGTACCCGGATTTAGTGGAGACCTTTGGAGCGGTGATGGGGGGAAGATTCGCACCTCTCTTGGTTCCGAGGAGGCAGATGTTGAGACGATGACTGAAGCCCTGAATTCGGCATTAATCTCCATGGCATCTGAGGTTCTAGGTAGATGCAGGATTAAGAAGAAAGCATAGATCACGAGTGAAATACTGGATTTATGTGACAAGAGACGACAAATGAAGAGAGCGAAGAAAACACTAGATGGGATTCAGCAATATAGAGAGATAAATGGTAACATAAAGGCCAAGGTGAAACAGGCCAAGGTGGAATGGATAACGACTCAGTGTGCAGATATCGAACAAAAACTAGGAAGAAATGATGCCAAGGGGGCAGATAAATTAGTCAAGGACTTAGTCAGGCCTGTATAGAGTCGAAATACAACGATTCAGGACAAGAATGGGAAATGTCTCACAGAAGCTGAAGATATTCATGAGCGCTGGACAGAGTACTGTTCGGAACTATTTAAGCATGAAGGTCGAGGTGACCCCAGAAATGCAATGTCTCCTGAAGTATGTCTGATAGAGGAAAATCAACCGATAACAAGGGAAGAAATGTATGAAGCCGTGAAAATGCTGAAGAGAGGGAAGGCTGTAGGTGTGGATAATATCCCAGCAGAGCTCCTACAAGTTGGAGGTGAGGCAACAATTGATACGCTGACATACATCTGCAATAGATTTGGCAGACAGGAGAGTGGCCCTCCAGCTGGACAAAATCAGTAATTATACCACTGCCTAAATCAGGAAACCTAAATATGTGTCAGAATTATCGAACAATCAGTCTGATAAGTCATCCAAGTAAAGTTCTCTTGAGAATAATACTTAACAGACTGAAACCACAGGCAGAGAATATCATTGCCGAAGAACAAGCTGGCTTTCGAGCGGGAAGGAGTAGCATCGAGCAGATATTTAATCTTCGGCTAATGAATGAGAAGTACTCAGAGTATCAACAACCACTCTGCCATGCCTTCATTGACTTTCGAAAGGCGTTTGACAGAGTGTGGCATGCGGCGCTATGGTCAACAATGACGCATTATAAGTTCAACAGCGATATTGTGAGGGTAATTGCAAACCTTTATGAGCAGGCGACAAGCGCAGTCTCAGTAGAGGGAACGCTAGGCGATTGGTTCCGTACGACGGTGGGTGTGAGACATGGATGTATACTCTCCCCAACACTCTTCAATATATTCTTGGAGAGAATAATGGAGACGACCTTAAAAGGACATGTTGGCACGGTTAAAATAGGTGACAGGCTTATCACAAACTTCCGATTTGCTGATGATATTGATGTATTGGCAGTGACAGAAAGGGAACTCCAGAAGTTGATTGGTAGCTTGGATAGAGCGGCCCTGAGTTTTGGTATGGAAATAAATGCAGATAAAACAAAGCTCATGACCAATAACATAGCAGGGTTTAAATCTGTAACAGAGGCAAATGGGCAGGAACTTGAGGTGGTAAAACGTTTCAAATATCTGGGATCATTGATCAGTGAAGAGGGATCGAAGCCAGAGGTAATTGCAAGAATAGCACAAACAACAGCGGCGCTGACTCGGCTGAAACCTATATGGCAAGACAAGCGGCTCGCCCTCGGCATAAAAGTTAGACTAATGCGCTCTTTGGTGCTATCAATATTTCTGTATGCCTGCGAGACCTGAACCATTACAGCAGATATCCATGGCAGAATACATGCAATGGAAATGAGGTGCTATAGAAAACTCATAAATGTTACATATAAAGATCGTGTCACGAACGTAGACATACGTCAGAGAGTTGAAGACGCTATTGGTCCATTTGAAGATCTGTTCACAGCTGTCAAAAGACGAAAGATGGCTTGGTGCGGGCACGTCGCGAGGTCCAACGGAAATTACTAACTCGGTACTCTTTGGTTCCGTACCGGGACAGAGAGGGCGAGGACGTCCAAGGAAGAGATGGGTGGACAACATCACTGAGTGGTCAGGCCTTCGTCCCGGTGAGATACGTCAGGTGGCAACAGACAGAGAGGGATGGTGTGGGATTTTGGGAGTGTCTTCATGTGTGCCCCAACGACCTGATGGGTTACGGGATGAACTGAACTGAACTGAGGGGGTGTAACTGATTAAATACAGCGAAACTTAACTAAACTTCTTAAGGTCTTCATACTGGTTTAGAAGGCTGCATAGACTGTAGAAAACCAGTTTCTTATTCCTGTCGTTTGGTTTCGTCACACAGTGACCAGCTACCGATTGGGGTGTTCATGTTTCCCTGAAGTCGCCCCAGCGCTGTCATGCTGCCGCGGGGGGGGGGGGGGTTAGGGGGGTCTAGGCTGTTGATTCTGGGGTTGGCATATGCCATCTCTTTCCTGATCAGCGGGCCAGGCTTGAGCAGGGTCGCTGGTTTCACTATTTTCTTTGCGCCCAGCACATTGAAGTCTGCAACACTTCATCACCAACAGCAGTGTCTGCTATCGAGCTACGTGTATCGTTATATATTTTCAAACACGGACATTATCTTTTCGATTTGATCTTCTTCTGTCTTTCTTTCTTTCTTGTCTTGATCTTGCCGTTGTTATTAACCTACTACGTTTCAAATTATCTTCCTCGTGACGTGAATGGATCTGCCTTCACACTAGGTTGGAGGGTTGGCTGTTTAATCTTGCAAGACACAAGGCCAAAACGAAGCTCAAGAAGATCACCGCCAGGGATTTGATATTCGCTGATGATGTTGCATTGTTACTTATAGTCAACAGAAACTTCATAGCTTCGTATATTTCTTCTCGCAGGTAGGTAAAGAGTTTCGTCTCACAACGAGTCCCAACAAAACAAATGTGCAGGAACAGGAAGTAAATGCCATACCAACCATTACAATCGGTATTTATGAATTATGAGATGTGCACCTGGGGTCCCTCATTAACAACAAGCTATCTGGGAAAACCAGAAAATGTTAATTAAGACCAAGACTATGGCTATCAGTGGTTTGTCGTCAATGGACTATTAGTACTAGGCTAGTCCTCAGACATTTTAGCTAAGCTTTTTTGAGTTAAATATCCACGGGACACAAAATAATAAAATATACATTTTGAATAAACAGTTCTAGTATTCCTCACAATCTGATTCTCAATTTGCTTCACAATACTCAACCATATTCTCGCTATTTGCGTCTTCAAAATGACGGCGCTCGGAAGCGCTCTATATCTAGTCTTATCGGTTCTCTCGGGGTAAAGGAACAGTCAAAGACCAACTAGTCCCTCTGTACAATTGGATATATGCTAGCCGCTTGACGTTCTGTCATAAGTAAATATAATTTTCGCCTGCTTCTTATTAGTGGTAGTGTTGTTGTTAAGCTTATGTAATTGTTCCCGTTAATGAAAGAGATCTTGTTAAAGTGTTTGATTCTCAATATAGTTTGAGTTTCAAGAGGCGAAATATGGAAGGGGCCTCAGATTTGGAAACTGTTCCCTCACACCAAATTTTGCCAGAGACCAATTAGTACAAGTAACTCAAAGGGGTATAGCAAGATCACGTATCGCAATGCTGTGTTCTCGATTCACAGTTTCGATAGGAACCGTCTGTTTTAAAGAAAAACAGCAAGTAATAACGAAAGGTAGACCAACTCCAGACATTTCTGTTGAAACAAAAAATGAAGGACTGTACACGTTATTTCAAAACAGAGTATTATACTTCTTCACAATGGTTAACTGCATGCACATCAAGGAACATACTGTATTGTTGGCCTTGTGTGATGTTCGAAACAGATCAGAGTGTGGAATAATAATCGATTTTGTGATATTAGTGCCACGAAAAGACCAACCCACATCTATTCACAATAGCTAAATTTTTTAAAAACTTTCGAGAAAAACAGAAAAGGTGCTTGAAAATATATATAAAATATATTTGTTTGTTTATTCAATTTCTAAATATTGTGCATCAGTTGACGTGAGCTAGACTGCGTGAACTGTGACAGGTAACAATGTCATTGGTAGGCTGGATATTGTACGCTATATGGAGAGTATCCCTCTTTAGTTCAATAATGAAAGTTGTCCTCGAACCTAGTCCCCTTTGAGAAAAGTCACAACACGCCACTGCTTACATTGCATGCGTTGTCGGCACGCTCTATGTGGTAGCGAAACTTGGGCAAACTACGACAAACAAAAGTAGAGGCGTAACACCTTCCATCTACGGCACATGCGATCGATAATTGGAATTACACGGAGGGACAGGCTGACAAATGCAGAGGTGAATTCTTGCGCCAGTCTCCAAAAGCATTTACATTTTCCTTAGAAAGCGAAGGCAAAATAATAAATTTTCCCTTCCTCAAAGATATTATCTATGGACAGTTGGTTGATGGCAACAGAGCAGTCCGTCAACCACAGCTGAAGTTAAAAGATATGTGTAAGGGGAACATGAAAGCACTGCGCATGTGTCTGGCATCAAGGGGGGGGGGGGGGACGAAGTTGCAGACCAATTCAAGTGGAGATGTACTCTGATGAACCACCTCAGACTTAGTGAACAGAAGCTCTTGCAATATGGAGAAGTCAGACGACAACGCTGCAAGGAAAAGAAAAATTCAAAAAACTCAGTAGTGGGTTACCACTCAAAGGTCGCGTTACCATATAGTCAGTCGAGCATGAAAGAGGCTACTAATCTATTAGGGACATTCCTCGCCGACATCAAAGGATAAAAATTAAAAAACCCACCACGGCTACGCCTGTAAACCCAATGGTAAATCCATACCTTTTATTTTAGCATTTGCGCAGGCGCAGACTTTGACAGGTGAATTAACACTTTTAACCACATCCGGTTATTCTGCCATTCGTATTTAAAGTGGCAACCGCAGGTAGGAGATGTGCAAGATACATTGACATCAAGAACGTAGGTCAAGAAACACGAAACAGAAAGTACATTCATTTTCATCAACACTTCGGTTTTTAAAGAGTACATACATACTAATCGTTAATGCGAATTAAACTACTCTTCAAAATGGGATGTCAGAATCACACACACGCAAAGATAACACTTATGTTTCTCTCAGTGACAATCTTGTTTAGGGGTAAGTCATTTCACTAATTAGCTGTTTTATTTTATTTTTATTTGTTTGTTCTTGAGCTGGATAATTTTACTGCTACATTCAGATGACTATGTTACGGTATTGACCTGAAGACATAGCTGCTCCTCCTGTACCATAGGGGTGTAGAGGTCTTTTTATTGTAGCTTATATTGTATTAAGGATGTGATAACTGGCCCTATGCCCAACTCTCCTTATTCGATGCTCACGACATACCTGCTGGGTTACTATTATTTGCTGTCCTTTGGGGCCCATTAATACAGTGGGGACACATCGTTGTTCTATACTATTAAGGTCATGTTATTACAACACACCGCCGAGAAGTGAGAATGTAGAAGAAAGACAGCAACAACCAAATGACCGGAGGTACATTACTAAGATTTCACTTTACGTGTTTTTATGATTTCCGTGGTTTGTTCCATCTCGGCCTTTCATAAAAAGTAAATTATGATCGGTATCAGCTTCTTAACTTAACGTCTTTATACTGGTCTAGAAGGCCTTGCAGAGTCTGTATACAACCAGTTTAATTTACATCACCTTACTATAAAAGCTATGCGCATCCAATTTATTCTTAAATGCATTAACTGTCCCTGTCTCAACTACATCCCCTGGCAATGCATTCCAAGCATTCACCACTCTCTGACTAAACAAATATTTAATAATATCTAATCTGGACCTCTCTTTAGTCAACGTGTAGCTATCCTTCGTGTTATTGTGCGTGGCTGTATTTTTAAAAAAAACTTGTTATAGTTTAATTTATCCATTCCTCTGATCATCTTATAAACCTACATTACTTACTTAGTCGCTCCTCTTCTACCGTGAGGTGTAGAGGTTTATAAACCTACATTGTCACCACAAATTCTTCTCTCTTCTAGACACTGTAGGCCGGTTTTTCTGAGTCTTTCCTCATAACTGTAATTCTGGAATCCCACTATCAGCTTTATCGCTCTTTTTTGTATTCTTTCTAGTATGTTTATATCCCCTCTATGAGAAGGACTCCACACCTGTACACAATACTCCAATCTAGGTCTAACTAATACTTTATACAGTTTGACTATCACTTTCTTGCTGCTATGTTTAATATTTCTTTTTATCATACCTAACATTTCATCTGCCTTTTTCAGTTTTTCGTAGCGTTATAGACCTTTCATATTTCTCTTTCCTGCAGCCTCTACCGCTTCCTCAGCCAGACTATCAATGTAACATCTTTTGTCCGCCTTGACGCTCTTTTTAACCTCCTTGTTGCTCGCTACCTACTCTTTCTGTGCTGTGTTTTTTGCAGCTCTCGTTTTATTATTTAGTAAGGCCATTATCTTATTTCGCCTCTTCTCGATTTTAGTGAAAATTGTTTCTGCTGTTATCCATTCTTTATGCTGCTGTTTCTTCATTCCCAGCACTTCCTCGCATGCAGTTTTCTATGTACTTTGTACTTGTTCCCATTTATTCTCAATGCTGGTCCCTTCGCCTAGCTATTATTTTTTATTTTTATTTTACGTGTTGGCCTCACTAGTTTCTACTGGCGGAGGAGCGCCTATTCCACCCCAGACCGTAGTCAATTGAGCGATATTACGACGCATAAACCAGTGCTTGGATGCATGTGTGCGTCTATATGTACCTTTGCTAGGTTTGTGCGCTCTCAGAAGCCAGCCCAACCAAAATGTAATGGAAGGGCCTCAGCCTAAAGGCGCATGAGTTCATCAAGTTGCTGCAGTGCAGACATCAAGGGAACCAGAATCAAAAGAGGGGTGTCATGGATGGCACAGGCAGAACAAACTATAGGAGAGGTGACTGCAGTCGAGACGATGGTCAAGGGAGACGAATGGGTCCACACTGGGGATACACTAACAGAGTACCACACGGTCATTATAACCATGTCAGTGAATGTAGGAAGGGGCGAAATAGCCAGACAAATCTCGAAGTCAACCGGCTGATAGGCGAAACATGAAGGTGTACAACCAGCAGGCTACAGGCACCATCAGCATCCACACTTTGCGCCATCTGCTGAGAGAGACTGAGCACCTATGGGTATGCCCGGAGTGCAGTGAAGTCGACTCCTAGAACAGAACAGAACAGAACAGCTCCAGTGCTTAATATTTATTCCTGAGTGTTATACAGAACTCGTTTTTCTTATAATCTTTTTTCATGTATTGTATGCAGTACCGTGGCCTCCTGACTTGCATCGTTCTGTTTATCCTTCACTTCAGCTGTACCTTTGCAATCACTAAAAAGTGGTCTGAGGCCACATTTGCCCCCATGTAGACCCTGACATCTAATAATGATCGTCTCAATTTGGAGATTATGCAGATGTGGTCAATCTGATTCTTCCTTTTATGGGGTGGGGATACACATGTTGCCTTATGAATGGCTCTGTGTGCAAACATACTTCCTTCTATACTATCGCACTACAATCTCTCATTATCACGACCTTTAGCTGTTGGCTTTCCTGTCCTCAGTATTGCTCTAAATCACCATACATCTCGTATACACCATCTTCAACGTGTGCTGGAGTGCGCATATATATTTGTATTGACTGTTACCGGATTCGAAACAATGTTATTATTCTGTGGTTGTGTGTGGTCACCTCTCTCAATGTAGCTGTTTACTCTTTGTCCAATATGCAGGCTACTTCTCATTGTCCCCCGATACCTCCTGAGTGTATCACATTATATTCCTCACTCTGGTATCTATCCTCTTCTCTCCATCGTGTCTCACTCTGTCCAAGTATATTTGGTTGACCCAAATTTGATAGCACCATGTGCCTTTAATTTATAACTTTTTTATACTGGTTTAGAGGGCTCTGCCATGGCGATCTAGAGTAGGCCATGGCTCTGCAGAGCCTTCTACTAAACTATAAATAACTATGTGCATCTAATCTATTTTTGATTGCATTAACAGTCCCTGCCCCAGCTATTTCCTGTGGCAATGTATTCCAAGCATTCACCACTTTCTGACTAAAAAAATATTTTGTAATGTGCGGACATTATTTTCTGTACCATTGCATTATTATGGTGGTGACTATGCAATTTAGGTGGGCCGATATGAGCACGCACCAAACCGAGATAACCTGGTCCTAATTATGAATGGCATATAGAGCCTGATACAAACAACCCCAGCACGTGAAATACAAAAGAATGCTACAAAGGGAAGATACATGTTTCAAGTGGGTACAAGTGTGGTCAAAAGTTGAAAATACAGGGAAAGCGATTATTTCCTGGACATAGTAAATGAATGACCCCCACTTCGTCACAAAAATAAAGTTTTGAACCTACTATTTAAAACTAAAGAAAACTGGACAATTTAACTAGATGGGCTTGCACATCGGTTAACCACTCTCCAAGAAATTGGTTGTTTGGTCTCTGCAGAATCTTCTAAACCAGTATTTCGACGTTAAGTTAAGTACGTTTCTGGCTGAAACCAAAAATCCCAGAAAAATAATGAGACGGCTAAAGACAATCTCAAAGAAGGAGAATAAAAGCGACATAACTTGAAAACGGCGTGAACAACATTGTTTTAAAACCCAAACAAAAAACACCAAATACAATGTGCTAAGTAACTAAGTCGTTGCAGTCATATACTCTACTTGACCAGAAACGAAAAATGGAATGAATTTCAAAGCTTATTCACTGATTCGCTGACAAATATGTATTTCATAGACACATCTGTTTAAAACAGACGTTTTCTATTTTTTGTACCCACGAACGTCATCCTTGTAGGTCGACCTATCAGCAAATATTAATTTAATGAAATGTGGTTGTCGGTTTTAAAAAATGGCAGAAGAACAGTAAGAACAATTACAGAAGATGACCGGAGCACTGTAAGAACAATTACATGGAGCACAGTAAGAACAATTACATGGAGCACAGTTAGAACAATTACATGGAGCACAGTAAGAACAATTACAGAAGATGACCGGAGCACAGTAAGAACAATTACATGGAGCACAGTAAGAACAATTACATGGAGCACAGTAAGAACAATTACATGGAGCACAGTAAGAACAATTACATGGAGCACAGTAAGAACAATTACATGGAGCACAGTAAGAACAATTACATGGAGCACAGTAAGAACAATTACATGGAGCACTGTAAGAACAATTACATGGAGCACAGAAAGAACAATTACATGGAGCACAGTAAGAACAATTACATGGAGCACTGTAAGAACAATTACATGGAGCACTGTAAGAACAATTACATGGAGCACAGTAAGAACAATTACATGGAGCACTGTAAGAACAATTACATGGAGCACAGTAAGAACAATTACATGGAGCACAGTAAGAACAATTACATGGAGCAAAGTAAGCACAATTACATGGAGCACAGTTAGAACAATTACAGAAGATGACCGGAGTACTGTAAGAACAATTACATGGAGCAAAGTAAGCACAATTACATGGAGCACAGTAAGAACAATTACATGGAGCAAAGTAAGCACAATTACATGGAGCAAAGTAAGCACAATTACATGGAGCACAGTAAGAACAATTACATGGAGCACAGTAAGAACAATTACATGGAGCACAGTTAGAACAATTACATGGAGCACAGTTAGAACAATTACAGAAGATGACCGGAGTATAGAAAGAACAATTATATGGAGCACAGTCAGAGCAATTACATGGAGCACTGTTAGAACAATTACATGGAGCACAGTTAGAACAATTACATGGAGCACAGTAAGAACAATTACAGAAGATGACCGGAGAACAGTAAGAACAATTACATGGAGCACAGTTAGAACAATTACATGGAGCACAGTTAGAACAATTACATGGAGCACAGTTAGAACAATTACAGAAGATGACCGGAGCACAGTTAGAACAATTACATGGAGCACAGTAAGAACAATTACAGAAGATGACCGGAGCACAGTTAGAACAATTACATGGAGCACAGTTAGAACAATTACATGGAGCACAGTAAGAACAATTACATGGAGCACAGTTAGAACAATTACAGAAGATGACCGGAGCACAGTTAGAACAATTACATGGAGCACAGTTAGAACAATTATAGAAGATGACCGGAGCACAGTAAGAACAATTACATGGAGCACAGTTAGAACAATTACATGGAGCACAGTTAGAACAATTATATGGAGCACAGTTAGAACAATTATAGAAGATGACCGGAGCACAGTAAGAACAATTACATGGAGCACAGTTAGAACAATTACATGGAGCACAGTTAGAACAATTACATGGAGCACAGTTAGAACAATTATAGAAGATGACCGGAGCACAGTAAGAACAATTACAGAAGATGACCGGAGCACAGTAAGAACAATTACATGGAGCACAGTTAGAACAATTACATGGAGCACAGTAAGAACAATTACAGAAGATGATCGACCTTTAGACCTAAAAAATCTTTTATTTTGGACTACACAAACGAAAACGGCACAGAAACAAAGCGGTAAAAGAGAATGACTCATCGAAGTTGCCAAGAAGGTCACGTCTGATTGATGAGGAAGTTTACCCCACTTGACACTCACGAGGTCTTGAGTCTGCACGAAAAGTATAGGATGCTTTTCGGCGCAACTATTTCCTTAACAGGCGCTGTCACTTGTCGCATTCAAAAAAATATTCACTTACATTTCCACGAAGGGGACGTTAATCAGCCCGCTGCCAGGCTGTTGCATGTAGACGTGCTTGCGACAATGGAGAATTCTTCATGGGCAGTAACTGATGTACGTTTTATGATGATTATAGCCTATGATGGAGGCATCGATTTGGAATCAAGGGAACAGGACGATGTGGATCATGATACATTGAGCGATAGGATTAAGCATGGAATGCAGACAAAGGAGATACTGAAGATACTGATTGCTTCATATTCTTCTTCTGCGTTCATTCTCAATCTTCTGATACAAAGCCCTGAACAGAGCTTTGCAGGATGTTGTCAGGAGAACGGAATGAATTGTGTCGCTAGTTTACAGCTTGACTGCGATATTGGTACCTTTCGATCCGACACATCCGTCTTCGGCAGACTGATTGCTGATAGGCTAAAGATTCGGCGTTTGAGAAGACACGCCACACCATGCGATACCGCAAACGGTCCTGACTTTCCTTACAAACACTGTGGAAGACGCTTCTCTGCCAGGATTGGTCTTACGAGTCACATTCGTTACCGTCATGGACTGTAGTTACATACCTTTTTTTCAAAGCATAATTACTATCGTCTGACAAGACAGAAAGAACAACTGATGCTGTTCTTGTCCAAAGCTATATGTGCTGCGTTCTTCACTCCGATGTTCTATTGTAAGTGATTACAGTGGCTCTTGTTATATCTCGTGTCGCACATAACTTAACTTCGTTATACTGGTTTAGAAGACTGCAGAGTATGCATACAACCAGTCTCTCCTTCTCAACGTAAACTAAAAATAACTAAATGCATCCAATTTATTTTTGAAAGCATTAACTGACCCTGCTCTCACTATTTCCTGTAGCAATTCATTCCAAGCATCTGACTAAAAAAAAAAATATTTCCTAAAATCTCATCTGGACGAAGAAGTTGAACCTACGTTTTTCTAACTTCTCGTGGCTTTTAAGTATGAGAATCACGGTGTCCATCTCGTTGACTTACACAGCTGTAACACATCCTGTTTCCAGGAGCAAGTCGAGGAAATGAAGTGAGGGTCTTGGTCAGTATGATTCACGGGGCAAAGACACAGTGCACGAGATTATAGCAGACAGTCATTATCTCATAATTGACTGTTTGCGTCATAGTCAGCAAACTAGAGCAGTCCAAGACTGGCTTTGAAGTCAGGCTGCATCCGTGTAGCCTGACTGAGATAATAGGGATAGAAGAGGGAAGGCAAAACAGGTCCCAATAACGTGCCATGAATAAACTGGAAATCGGACAGAAAAGAGCAGATATCGCAGCCTCGATGCAAACTACGACGCATCGTAACAAAGCGTCATTTTCATGACGAACGAAGAGGCAGAAGAAGAAGATAAAGGAGAGGTGTGTTTCATCTGATGCTGATAGTGTCCAGTTATTGGGTAAAAGACTTAAGCCAAGATCGCCTTCTCAATCGGTTTGCCACGGAAGACGTTGAGGAAAGGGGATGTGTGTTTGTGTGTGTGTGTGTGTGTGTGTGTGTGTGTGTGTGTGTGTGTGTGCGTGCTTGCGTGCGTGCGTACGTGCGTGTGCAAGCTAAAACATGACTTCAGTTGTTGTTGTTTTTTGTTAGTCTATGATAATGTTCACTGTAGTTTATCACACCGTAGATCAACTCATAAGGTCTCTGTTTCACAAATTACATGCAGCAAATAATATTTAAATTATTCAGAACTTACTTCCCAGATCAAATAATTCTCAAGTTACTCATGATTGAACATCATGATACAGACTTGACCAGAATGTGTGACTTTCGAATTGGTCTGCACGTAGAACAAGCAGGAGAAAATCATCATTCTACAATAAATGATTTATATTAAAAATGAGCGTGGGCAAATGGAAAACAAAAAATTAAATAATTAAATTCTAAAATGGAAATGTAAATGTTGCAGGCCTGTCAAGTTGTGAATAGACAAGTTCCCTTTCAGCTTCCTGCCGATGGCAGCTCTTCAAGATATTCATACCAAGTTCTTCTGTCCTTCGCCATCTGTTCCAACTATGTCCGATTGTTGTTTCTTAGTCCCTCCTGACTGCTGATCAACTCAATTGTTGACATGTCATTGACATGTCTCCCTTTACATTCTGCAAACACATCAGGTTGTTCTTTTTTTATGGACTGTCATTTCTTTATCTAGAAATGTCAACTTGAGTAACCGTATTGTTAGAAACTTCATTCTTTTAAATGTAGCTTCTGTTTCATTCGTTCGGCTGGATATGGGGACAGAATGCAGCAGTGTGTGAACTGACAGCAGCCAGCGACTCGTAGCTGCTTGCTTCAGGGTCAGTGAGCCAGAGCTGACCAAGGTCCTATTTGCCTCGAGTGGCGGCCCTGGAAACAAGCTGCAATAGTCACTAGTGTAGTCTGGCCAAGGGATATGGATAGCAGTGACAAAGCAAGCCAGATAAAATAACACAGCTGAAATCGACTGTATCGAGCCGAAAGGCACTTATATCGCAGCCTCGCTGTAAACTACAACACAACATCATTTTCAGACCGACGATGGAAGAAGAAGAAGAAGAAAAAGAAGAAGAAGAAGCAGATCGAAAAATTGAGCTTCAAAATTGTTTATCTTCAATACAGCTCTTGTTTTATTGTTTTTGATTGGAATGTGTAATGCGTTTCAATATTGTTTTTTGTCTCAATATCTGCTTCATGCTTTTTTCCAACTACTAAATGTTGAAGACTAGCACCTTAATTACTCGAAGCCTGATTTATCGAAGTCATGTCTACTTCTTGTTCCATTTTTCAATGTCTACTTGAACGTTTTCCTTGTGTTTTATGTAAATCAACATAACTGCAATCCAGGTACTCACTTTCAGCAAATGTTCAAGTGTGGATACATGGATACTGATACGTCTTCTTTTCACCTATTGTCCTGCTTGTGCCTTTCAGCATCAGGTTATGTAGAGGCTTCTTGCGTGTGCTTCGTTCAAGCGCAGCTTTACTGCTTCTGGTATTTCTGCTATCCATCTTTTGCGTGGTCGCTCCTTGTCTTTTTATCCATTGTATTTGTATAGCATTGCTTTCTGGTGGATACTATCTGTTGTTTGTTCATTTAAGTTGTAACTGAGGTTGTTTCCCTCAATAATGTTAGATTTTTGTTTACATATTTCGTCTATATATCATTATATGTGATAGACAGTAAAGAAAACAGTATACAACCTTGCCGTACACCGGATCTAATATGACATTTTTTGGAATATCCTGCGTTTGTTCTTACCGCACATTGGTTATTTACATAAAGATCTTTACATAGATTGGTCAAATGTTTATCTACTGCATAACGTTCTAATGTTGTCCACAGTTGGTATCTATCCACTCGATCGAATACCTTCTCATCGTCCACGAAAGCAACATCTAGTGACTGATCGTACTCGATTGTTTTCTCCGCTAGTTGTCTGATACTGATCAGTTGTACAAAATGAATCCCGCCTTTCCCGTGTTTATAGTTATGATTAAAGACTCAGAAAAACCGGCCTACAGTGTCTCGAAGAGAGAAGAGTTCGTGGTGACTTAATACAGGTTTATAAGATGATCAAAGAAATGGATAAATTAGACTATAACAAGTTTTTTTTTAAATACAGCCACCCACAATAACACGAGGGCATAGCTACAAGCTGACTAAAGAGAGGTCCAGATTAGATATTAGGAAATATTATTTTAGTCGGAGAGTGGTGTCTGCTTGGAATGCATTGCCAGGGGAGGTGGTGGAGGCAGGGCCAGTTAATGCATTTAAGAATAAACTGGATGTGCATAGCTTTTAGAGCAAGGTGATGTAAATGAAACTAGTTGTATACAGACTCTGCAGGGTCTTCTAAACCAGTATAAAGACGTTAAGTTGAGTTAAGTTTTGCATAAATGATATACACTTCTGCCCCGCTCAATCAGGCGTCCATGCCTCGGAGACTCCCATTTGATTTCTCATTCCTGCAAAGAAACAGTCACTGTTAATATCTAACAAGCATGCATTGATTGTTTCACTAGGTTCTCCCTCCGATTATCAATAACTAAGATACCGTTGGATGATTTTTCGAGGGCAGGGTGAGGATGTCAGCGTGTTCAATTTTGACACGAACATGGATAAGACAGATTCACTCACACAAGCTCCCGAGGACTCGATTCCTTTAAGCTACTCTGTCCATTCATGTCGTAGTTTACTTTCTCCGACGTCCAAAACTATTGCACGCGCTATTTAAAAAGGTCTGTAATTAGTACAACCCGCTGGGATCAAGATGCCGAGCAGCGCATGAGCTGCAGTGGTCAGCGACCCATAGCTGACTGCTAGCGTCAGGGCCAGCGAACCAGAGCTGCCAAGGCCCTTCTACACTTCCATGCGGTGATCCTGGATAACAGGCTGCAATAGAGCAGACTGGCTAAGGAGAAGGGATCGAAGAGGGAATGCTAACCCGGTACTTGCTTGCTGAAGTCGGATGTGTTGGACCGAAAGGTGCAAATATCGCAGTCAAGCTGTAAACTACGACACAACGCATTCCGTTTTCTGGACTACATTCTGCTACTTAAGCCCTTTTAGGGTTTGGTAGCGGGAGATTGAGAACGAACGAAGCCAAGCCAAACCAAGCCAGACGACTTTGATTAGTCGCTCGAAGAACAGTCGCCCATACGAGTACATCTCCATTTTCATAATAGAGTTCGCTCATTAAGTATGCTCAGTTCAGCTTGCTAAAGACATTACATCTCACTCTATAAAGACACGAATGTGTTTTGTTGTTTTTGTTGTTTAATCCACACGTCCCAACGATATGTAATTCACTTTTTTGTGCGCCCTGAAATTGGAGTTAAGTAGCAGGTTTCAGTAGCTTTCCTCCCATCTCGAACGTGCGGATAAAGGATGAAAGAAAAGGGCCACTGCACCTCTATGCATGTTGTAAAATTCACTAAAGAAAATGATGCATGTGGTTAGCAGCTTCATTTAAAACAAACTGCTACATAAATAAACCAGCACGACAAAAGCATGAACTGCTCTGGCACAGGCTTCATAAAGGAGAAAGGAGGCCATCTGAAGCAGTGGCCCTATACTCCATTTGGAGTAAAAGAAGGATAAGATGTTGTTGTTTTGAATGCCTACAATGAGTAGGTTTACTCTTTTGTGCGCCCTGAAAAGGGCGTTGTGGTGGGTTGCAGTAGCTCTCCTCACATCCCGAGCGTGCTGATGAAGGTGGACCTGGGTCCTCCAGGCGGTTGTGCTATTCTTGACTTCATCTGCGTGGCGTTCACAAATACGGGTATCACGTTTATCCCCCACTTCGTTAGCCAGGATGCCATAAAAACAGCCCGCCACCAACGAGAACTTCAAGGAAGTCGAGGTGAGGGTCTTGTCCGGTATGTTTTGCCTGACCCTGACTAACATGTCTGATCAGTATGTTTTGCCTGACGCTGACTAACATGTCTGATCAGTATGTTTTGCCTGACCGGTCGTTAGTAAATTTGTTAAAACATACTTTTTGTCCATTCAGCAACGCTATGCCTCTCACATGTCTGCCTAAATCCCAGACGTTACAGAAAGTTCAAGCTAGCGGGGATAAAGTACTTTATGATGAGTACGGGGAAGACTCTTTCGTGTGACTACAAACTGTCCCCAATATTTCGTGTTTAACACCGCCTAAAAGTAAAAGTAATTATGTTTTCTGTCACTCACTCACTCTCATTCATTCGCGTTCTCTCTCTCTCTCTCTCTCTCTCTCTCTCTCTCTCTCTCTCTCGCTGCGTGTGTTAGTGAGAGAAACAGACACACGGACAGAATGAGTGACAGAAAATTACATTGCTTTTAGACTGGACGACACGAAAGATTCGGACAGCGTTAACGCTCTTGATAAGGGAAGGAAGAAATGTCAAATGTCGGTTATGTCCCTTTCTAAAGGCCAGACACTTATAAGCCTCCATGTCACCTGTCAAATTTGACATGACATTCTTGTTGTCTTCCTGTACGGCCTGTTGCTGTTCCTTTTCTAATTGCCCTATGCTTTAGACTCAACTAGATATAGCGCAAAAGAACAAAGAACAACAGTACTATTTGGTATACCAGTGGAAATAAAGAAAAGATTGTTCCATAACTGACGCTGGAGATCACGTGTTGGAGATGTCGTTGTACGAGGCGCGTTCAAATCAACCAGTGACTTGTTATTCTAGTTCTACCTGAATGGGTTATAGCCATGGTTATAGCGTGCTAGAACTACTATCATTATATTAGGGACACTTGTGTCCTTTTACTGCTAGGTGGCCCACTTGCCATGGACCAGTCACGTGACAGATAAATAAAAATGACGGGCAACACTTCTTTCTACGCTGAAACTTTTCAAGCGTTACTTAAATGCTTGGATAAGTGCATAAACAGAAGATTATATCGAAAAATAAACGGAATTTTGACTACTTGAAAAAAATATTTTATCCTTAACAAAAAAAGTCGAGGTTTGACTTGAACACTCTTAGTACTAGGTCTGAAATGATGTACAGTGACCAGTTCTCTACCCTTATATTTCCTAACAGTAAGCCATGTATCAGATTACAGCTAGGTAAACTGGAGAATGTCACGACATAACTCAAACCCGGGTCCTTTGCCGTTAGAGGCTAGTATTCTAATTACTGTGTTATCACCCAGACGACCATAGCAGTGCTATAATTAGTGGTAGGATCAATTGGTTTCTTTCCTATATGAGTAAGTTAACTCTTTTGTGAGCCATGAAATGGTGTTCAGATGTGGGTTGTAGTAGCTTTCTCTCACATCCCGAGCGTGCTGACGAAGGTGGACCTCGGTCTTCCATGCGGCTGTGCTATGATTGGCTTCATCTGCAAGGCTCTCACTACTACGGTGATCACGTCGATACACATCTCGTCAGTCATACTGCTATGAAAATAGCCTGTTTCTAGGGAACGTTACATGGAGGAGAGATAGTGGCCTTGGTCAGTATGCTGTGCCTGACCCTGACGCGACGCTCTGATCAGTATGTTGTGCCTGACCCTGACGCGACGTTCTGATCAGTATGTTGTGCCTGAGCATGGCCTGCGCCTGACGCGACGTCCTGATCAGTATGTTGTGCCTGACCATGGCCTGCGCCTGACGCGACGTTCTGATCAGTGTGCTGTGCCTGATCCTGACGCGACGTCCTGATCAGTATGTTGTGCCTGAGCCTGACGCGTAGTCCTGATCAGTATGTTGTGCCTGACCGGACTAGTGTCTCAGCTCCCCGTGGAGCTGTGGACGTAAAAGAACCCATGGCGTTTGAACATCAATTCTAAAGGTAACGAAATTCTTACCCAATAGTGGCAAGCACGAAGTCCTACAGGTCGCTTTGTACAACAATGCAATAAATAAATCAACATAATTAGTAAAACAAAACTCTGATAACAGCAAGAGATATCATGTGTCAACCCGTGTTCTCAAGTTGGCGAAGCTGACTCATGTACTGTGTTAATATTAGCTGTTTTATTGTCTTCATAAGTATGTGCATCAGACGATCAAGGAAAGACCCATGATACGTCAGGAGGTCCTCAAGCTAAAAATGTCACAAAATCGTGGAGCAGGGAGGAGCTTGGAGATAGGATTAAGGTAAAGTGGTTGAGTTGTCGAGAGAAAGTTTGATGGATGGGTTCTCGTACTAATGGCTGGGGTGGATGTTGAAGAACATGTAAAACATGCGAGTAAATGTTTCATTGAAAGATGCAAGAAATAATGTTGCAGTGGTGGTTCCTGTGGCAATTTTTTTTACATGATGAAGTTGCCAGGACCATTTCTTAAATCGCCTTTTACGCCATGCCTAGAAGATTACAGTGACTCTATTTTTGACTTCCGGAAACCTACATGAGCACTAGCATACCCAAATCATTCACCTGTCTGTAATATGTAAGTCTGACATTTACTCAAGCATAACAAGTATATGATGCCAGGTAGTCAAATGTAGTCAAATTACTGTTTACTTTTTACTTTTTAGTCAAATGTTTAAACTCATTCGGTCGTTTGTCTTGGAGTATCATGTTGGACGAAGAGCTTGACTCAGACCATCTCTCCATCTCCAAATAATTAAATGCAATATTTATTAAATGTTGTCAATAGACTAAACTTCACTTCTAAACTTATTCATTATTTATTTAGTAAGTCAATATTAAAGCGGGATCACGACGCTGAGCAGCGAATGAGCTGCAGCGGTCAGCGACCCATAGTTGACTGCTAGTTTCAGGCCCAGAGCTACCAAGACCCATCTACACCTCCACACGGTAATCCTGGATAATAGGCTGCAATTGAACAGACTGGCTAAGGAAAGGGATCAAAGAGGGAAGGCTAACCCGATACTCACAATTGCCTGCTGAAGACGGATGTGGCGGACCGAAAGGTGCAAATATCACAGTCAAGCTGTAAACTCCGACAACGCATTCTGTTCTCCGGACTAAAATCCTACTACTTGCAAAGACTTTTTCCATGTTTGGTAGCGGGGGATTGAGAACGAAGAAGAAGAAGATTGGCTTGGCTCGGTTTCGTTCGTTCTCAATCACCCGCTACCAAACCCTGACACGGGCCTAAGTAGCAGAATGTAGTCCTCAGAACGGAATGCGTTGTGTCGTAGTTTACAGCTTAACTGCGATATTTGCATCTTTCGGGCCAACACATCCGACTTCAGCAAGCATTTTTTGAGTAACGGGTTAGCATTCGCGCTTCGATCCCTTCTCCCTAGCATGTCTGCTCCGTTGTAGTCTGTTATCCAGGATCAACGCGTGAAGGTGTAGAAGGGTCTTGGAGGCACTGGTTCGCTGGCCTTGTCGCTGGCAGTCAGCTATGGGTCGCTGACCACTGCAGCTCATGCGCTGCTCGGCATCTTGATACCCAGAAGAAGATTCAAGCATAGGATCTGTGTAGTAGAGGAGTAAAGCACTGGCTTCTCATGGCAGGCTCGATTCTGGTGTCGATACGCTAAAGGCGACCCTGCTGTAAATGAGTGTCTGGCTCATGGTTAGGAAAGGAAGGATGCGAGCAAGGGAATTAGCCACCAAATCTCATAATAAGCTATAGCCCTTTACTATGATATCTTCAACACTTCATTCTCGACAGCAGTATATCTGCTATACCTTTACCAGTGATGGATATGAATAAATGGTATACAGACACTCACAGACATACAGGACATATACAGACAAACACATATATATATATATACATACACAAACGGACAAACAGGCATACATATACAGGACACAAACAGACAAACAGACATATATATACAGGACACACGGACAAACAGACATATATACAGACATAAACGGACAAACAGACATACATATACAGGACACACGGACAAACAGACATACATATACAGGACACACGGACAAACAGACATATATATATATATATATATATATATATATATATATATATATATATATATATATATATATACAGACACAAACGGACAAACAGACATACATATACATGACAAACGGACAAACAGGCATACATATACAGTCACAAATAGACATACATATACAGACACAAACGGACAAACAGAAATACATATACAGGACAAACGGACAAACAGGCATACATATACAGACACAAACGGACAAACAGACATACATATACAGACACAAACAGACATACATATACAGACACAAACGGACAAACAGACATACATATACAGGATACACGGACAAACATGAATACATATACATGACACACGGACAAACAGGCATACATATACAGACACAAACGGAAAAACAGACATACGTATTAAGGACACACGAACAAACAGGCATACATACAGGCACACGGACAAGCAGACATACATATACAGACACAAACGGACAAATAGACATACATATACAGGACACACAGACAAACAGACGTACATTTACAGGACACACGCGGACAAACAGACATACATATACAGACGCAAATGGACAAACAGACATACATATACAGGACACATGGACAAACAGACATACATATACAGGACACACGGACAAACATACATACATATACAGGACACACGGACAAACAGACATACATATACAGGCACACACGGACAAACAGAAATACATATACAGGACACACGGACAAACAGACATACATATACAGGACCCACGGACAAACAGACACACATATACAGGCACACACAAACAAACAGGCATACATATACAGGACACACGGACAAACAGACATACATATACAGACACAAACGGACAAACACACATACATATACAGGACACGGACAAACAGACATACATATACATGACACACGGACAAACAGGAATACATATTCAGGGCACGCGGACAAACAGACATACATATACAGGACACACGGACAAACAGACATACATATACAGGACACACGGACACACGGACAAACAGACATACATATACAGGACACACGGACAAACAGACATACATATACATGACACACGGACAAACAGGAATACATATTCAGGGCACGCGGACAAACAGACATACATATACAGGACACACGGACAAACAGACATACATATACAGGACACACGGACAAACAGACATACATATACAGGCACACACGGACAAACAGACATACATATACAGACACAAACGGACAAACAGACATACATATACAGGACACACGGACAAACAGACATTCATATACAGACACACGCGGACAAAAGAACATACATATACAGACGCAAATGGACAAACAGACATACATATACAGGACACACGGACAAACAGACATACATATACAGGACACACGGACAAACAGGCATACATATACAGGCACACACGGACAAACAGGCATACATATACAGGACACACGGACAAACAGACATACATATACAGGCACACACGGACAAACAGACATACATATACAGGCACACACGGACAAATAGGCATACATAAACAGGACACACGGACAAACAGACATTCATATACAGACACAAACGGACAAACAGACATACATATACAGGGCACACGGACTAACAGGCATACATATACAGGGCACACGGACAAACAGACATACATATACAGGCACAAACGGACAAACAGGCATACATATACAGACACAAACGGACAAACATACATACATATACAGGACAAACGGACAAACAGACATACATATACATGCACACACGGACAAACAGACATACATATACAGGACACACGGACAAACAGACATACATATACAGGACACACAGACAAATAGGCATACATATACAGACACAAACGGACAAACAGACATACATATACAGGACACACGGACAAACAGGCATACATATACAGGCACAAACGGACAAACAGGCATACATATACAGACACAAACGGACAAACATACATACATATACAGGACAAACGGACAAACAGAAATACATATACATGCACACACGGACAAACAGACATACATATACAGGACACACGGACAAACAGACATACATATACAGGACACACAGACAAATAGGCATACATATACAGACACAAACGGACAAACAGACATACATATACAGGACACACGGACAAACAGGCATACATATACAGGCACAAACGGACAAACAGGCATGCATATACAGACACAAACGGACAAACATACATACATATACAGGACAAACGGACAAACAGACATACAAATACAAGCACAAACAGACAAACAGACATACATATACAGGACACACGGACAAACAGACATACATATACAGGACAAACAGGCATACATATACAGACACAAACGGACAAACAGACATACATATACAGGACACACGGACAAACAGACATACATATACAGGGCACGCGGACAAACAGACATACTTATACAGGACAAACGGACAAACATACATACATATACAGACACAAACGGAAAAACAGACATACATATACAGACACAAACGGACAAACAGACATACATATACAGACACAAACAGACATACATATACAAACACAAACGGACAAACAGACATACATATACAGGACACACGGACAAACAAGCATACATATTCAGGGCACGCGGACAAACAGACATACATATACAGGACACACGGACAAACAGACATACACATACAGACACAAACGGACAAACAGACATACATATACAGGGCACACGGACTAACAGGCATACATATACAGGGCACACGGACAAACAGACATACATATACAGGCACAAACGGACAAATAGGCATACATATACAGGACAAACGGACAAACAGATATACATATACATGCACACACGGACAAACAGACATACATATACAGGACAAACGGACAAACAGACACACATATACAGGACACACAGACAAACAGGCATACATATACAGGGCACGCGGACAAACAGACATACATATACAAGACAAACGGACTAACAGGCATACATATACAGGGCACACGGACAAACAGACATACATATACAGGCAGACATATATATACAGGACACACGGACAAACAGGCATACATATACAGGGCACGCGGACAAACAGACATACATATACAAGACAAACGGACTAACAGACATACATATACAGACACAAACGGACAGACAGACATACAAATACAAGCACAAACAGACAAACAGACATACATATACAGGACACACAGACAAACAGACATACATATACAGGACACACAGACAAACAGGCATACATATACAGACACAAACGGACAAACAGACATACATATACAGGACACACGGACAAACAGGCATACATATACAGGACACACGGACAAACAGACATACATATACAGACACAAACGGACAAACAGACATACATATACAGGACACGGACAAACAGACATACATATACAGGACACACGGACAAACAGACATACATATACATGACACACGGACAAACAGGAATATATATTCAGGGCACGCGGACAAACAGACATACATATACAGGACACACGGACAAACAGACATACATATACAGGACACACGGACACACGGACAAACAGACATACATATACAGACGCAAATGGACAAACAGACATACATATACAGGACACATGGACAAACAGACATACATATACAGGACACACGGACAAACATACATACATATACAGGACCCACGGACAAACAGACACACATATACAGGCACACACGGACAAACAGGCATACATATACAGGACACACGGACAAACAGACATACATATACAGACACAAACGGACAAACAGACATACATATACAGACACAAACGGACAAACAGACATACATATACAGGACACGGACAAACAGACATACATATACATGACACACGGACAAACAGGAATACATATTCAGGGCACGCGGACAAACAGACATACATATACAGGACACACGGACAAACAGACATACATATACAGGACACACGGACACACGGACAAACAGACATACATATACAGGACACACGGACAAACAGACATACATATACATGACACACGGACAAACAGGAATACATATTCAGGGCACGCGGACAAACAGACATACATATACAGGACACACGGACAAACAGACATACATATACAGGACACACGGACACACGGACAAACAGACATACATATACAGGACACACGGACAAACAGACATACATATACAGGACACACGGACAAACAGACATACATATACAGGCACACACGGACAAACAGACATACATATACAGACACAAACGGACAAACAGACATACATATACAGGACACACGGACAAACAGACATTCATATACAGACACACGAGGACAAAAGAACATACATATACAGACGCAAATGGACAAACAGACATACATATACAGGACACACGGACAAACAGACATACATATACAGGACACGGACAAACAGGCATACATATACAGGCACACACGGACAAACAGGCATACATATACAGGACACACGGACAAACAGACATACATATACAGGCACACACGGACAAACAGACATACATATACAGGCACACACGGACAAATAGGCATACATAAACAGGACACACGGACAAACAGACATTCATATACAGACACAAACGGACAAACAGACATACATATACAGGGCACACGGACTAACAGGCATACATATACAGGGCACACGGACAAACAGACATACATATACAGGCACAAACGGACAAACAGGCATACATATACAGACACAAACGGACAAACATACATACATATACAGGACAAACGGACAAACAGACATACATATACATGCACACACGGACAAACAGACATACATATACAGGACACACGGACAAACAGACATACATATACAGGACACACAGACAAATAGGCATACATATACAGACACAAACGGACAAACAGACATACATATACAGGACACACGGACAAACAGGCATACATATACAGGCACAAACGGACAAACAGGCATACATATACAGACACAAACGGACAAACATACATACATATACAGGACAAACGGACAAACAGACATACATATACATGCACACACGGACAAACAGACATACATATACAGGACACACGGACAAACAGACATACATATACAGGACACACAGACAAATAGGCATACATATACAGACACAACCGGACAAACAGACATACATATACAGGACACACGGACAAACAGGCATACATATACAGGCACAAACGGACAAACAGGCATACATATACAGACACAAACGGACAAACATACATACATATACAGGACAAACGGACAAACAGACATACAAATACAAGCACAAACAGACAAACAGACATACATATACAGGACACACGGACAAACAGACATACATATACAGGACAAACAGGCATACATATACAGACACAAACGGACAAACAGACATACATATACAGGGCACGCGGACAAACAGACATACTTATACAGGACAAACGGACAAACATACATACATATACAGACACAAACGGAAAAACAGACATACATATACAGACACAAACGGACAAACAGACATACATATACAGACACAAACAGACATACATATACAAACACAAACGGACAAACAGACATACATATACAGGACACACGGACAAACAAGCATACATATTCAGGGCACGCGGACAAACAGACATACATATACAGGACACACGGACAAACAGACATACATATACAGGACAAACAGGCATACATATACAGACACAAACGGACAAACAGACATACATATACAGGGCACGCGGACAAACAGACATACTTATACAGGACAAACGGACAAACATACATACATATACAGACACAAACGGAAAAACAGACATACATATACAGACACAAACGGACAAACAGACATACATATACAGACACAAACAGACATACATATACAAACACAAACGGACAAACAGACATACATATACAGGACACACGGACAAACAAGCATACATATTCAGGGCACGCGGACAAACAGACATACATATACAGGACACACGGACAAACAGACATACACATACAGACACAAACGGACAAACAGACATACATATACAGGGCACACGGACTAACAGGCATACATATACAGGGCACACGGACAAACAGACATACATATACAGGCACAAACGGACAAATAGGCATACATATACAGGACAAACGGACAAACAGATATACATATACATGCACACACGGACAAACAGACATACATATACAGGACAAACGGACAAACAGACACACATATACAGGACACACAGACAAACAGGCATACATATACAGGGCACGCGGACAAACAGACATACATATACAAGACAAACGGACTAACAGGCATACATATACAGGGCACACGGACAAACAGACATACATATACAGGCAGACATATATATATACAGGACACACGGACAAACAGGCATACATATACAGGGCACGCAGACAAACAGACATACATATACAAGACAAACGGACTAACAGACATACATATACAGACACAAACGGACAGACAGACATACAAATACAAGCACAAACAGACAAACAGACATACATATACAGGACACACAGACAAACAGACATACATATACAGGACACACAGACAAACAGGCATACATATACAGACACAAACGGACAAACAGACATACATATACAGGACACACGGACAAACAGGCATACATATACAGGACACACGGACAAACAGACATACATATACAGACACAAACGGACAAACAGACATACATATACAGGACACGGACAAACAGACATACATATACAGGACACACGGACAAACAGACATACATATACATGACACACGGACAAACAGGAATATATATTCAGGGCACGCGGACAAACAGACATACATATACAGGACACACGGACAAACAGACATACATATACAGGACACACGGACACACGGACAAACAGACATACATATACAGACGCAAATGGACAAACAGACATACATATACAGGACACATGGACAAACAGACATACATATACAGGACACACGGACAAACATACATACATATACAGGACCCACGGACAAACAGACACACATATACAGGCACACACGGACAAACAGGCATACATATACAGGACACACGGACAAACAGGCATACATATACAGGACACGGACAAACAGACATACATATACATGACACACGGACAAACAGGAATACATATTCAGGGCACGCGGACAAACAGACATATATATACAGGACACACGGACAAACAGACATACATATACAGGACACACGGACACACGGACAAACAGACATACATATACAGGACACACGGACAAACAGACATACATATACATGACACACGGACAAACAGGAATACATATTCAGGGCACGCGGACAAACAGACATACATATACAGGACACACGGACAAACAGACATACATATACAGGACACACGGACACACGGACAAACAGACATACATATACAGGACACACGGACAAACAGACATACATATACAGGACACACGGACAAACAGACATACATATACAGGCACACACGGACAAACAGACATACATATACAGACACAAACGGACAAACAGACATACATATACAGGACACACGGACAAACAGACATTCATATACAGACACACGAGGACAAAAGAACATACATATACAGGCACACACGGACAAATAGGCATACATAAACAGGACACACGGACAAACAGACATTCATATACAGACACAAACGGACAAACAGACATACATATACAGGGCACACGGACTAACAGGCATACATATACAGGGCACACGGACAAACAGACATACATATACAGGCACAAACGGACAAACAGGCATACATATACAGACACAAACGGACAAACATACATACATATACAGGACAAACGGACAAACAGACATACATATACATGCACACACGGACAAACAGACATACATATACAGGACACACGGACAAACAGACATACATATACAGGACACACAGACAAATAGGCATACATATACAGACACAAACGGACAAACAGACATACATATACAGGACACACGGACAAACAGGCATACATATACAGGCACAAACGGACAAACAGGCATACATATACAGACACAAACGGACAAACATACATACATATACAGGACAAACGGACAAACAGACATACATATACATGCACACACGGACAAACAGACATACATATACAGGACACACGGACAAACAGACATACATATACAGGACACACAGACAAATAGGCATACATATACAGACACAACCGGACAAACAGACATACATATACAGGACACACGGACAAACAGGCATACATATACAGGCACAAACGGACAAACAGGCATACATATACAGACACAAACGGACAAACATACATACATATACAGGACAAACGGACAAACAGACATACAAATACAAGCACCAACATACAAACAGACATACATATACAGGACACACGGACAAACAGACATACATATACAGGACAAACAGGCATACATATACAGACACAAACGGACAAACAGACATACATATACAGGGCACGCGGACAAACAGACATACTTATACAGGACAAACGGACAAACATACATACATATACAGACACAAACGGAAAAACAGACATACATATACAGACACAAACGGACAAACAGACATACATATACAGACACAAACAGACATACATATACAAACACAAACGGACAAACAGACATACATATACAGGACACACGGACAAACAAGCATACATATTCAGGGCACGCGGACAAACAGACATACATATACAGGACACACGGACAAACAGACATACACATACAGACACAAACGGACAAACAGACATACATATACAGGGCACACGGACTAACAGGCATACATATACAGGGCACACGGACAAACAGACATACATATACAGGCACAAACGGACAAATAGGCATACATATACAGGACAAACGGACAAACAGATATACATATACATGCACACACGGACAAACAGACATACATATACAGGACACACGGACAAACAGACATACATATACAGGACACACAGACAAACAGGCATACATATACAGACACAAACGGACAAACAGACACACATATACAGGACACACAGACAAACAGGCATACATATACAGGGCACGCGGACAAACAGACATACATATACAAGACAAACGGACTAACAGGCATACATATACAGGGCACACGGACAAACAGACATACATATACAGGCAGACATATATATACAGGACACACGGACAAACAGGCATACATATACAGGGCACGCGGACAAACAGACATACATATACAAGACAAACGGACTAACAGACATACATATACAGACACAAACGGACAGACAGACATACAAATACAAGCACAAACAGACAAACAGACATACATATACAGGACACACAGACAAACAGACATACATATACAGGACACACAGACAAACAGGCATACATATACAGACACAAACGGACAAACAGACATACATATACAGGACACACGGACAAACAGGCATACATATACAGGACACACGGACAAACAGACATACATATACAGACACAAACGGACAAACAGACATACATATACAGGACACGGACAAACAGACATACATATACAGGACACACGGACAAACAGACATACATATACATGACACACGGACAAACAGGAATATATATTCAGGGCACGCGGACAAACAGACATACATATACAGGACACACGGACAAACAGACATACATATACAGGACACACGGACAAACAGACATACATATACAGGACACACGGACAAACAGACATACATATACATGCACACACGGACAAACAGGCATACATAAACAGGCCACACGGACAAACAGACATTCATATACAGACACAAACGGACAAACAGACATACATATACAGGGCACACGGACTAACAGGCATACATATACAGGGCACACGGACAAACAGACATACATATACAGGCACAAACGGACAAACAGGCATACATATACAGACACAAACGGACAAACATACATACATATACAGGACAAACGGACAAACAGACATACATATACATGCACACACGGACAAACAGACATACATATACAGGACACACGGACAAACAGACATACATATACAGGACACACAGACAAACAGGTATACATATACAGACACAAACGGACAAACAGACATACATATACAGGACACACGGACAAACAGGCACACATATACAGAGCACGCGGACAAACAGACATACATATACAAGACAAATGGACTAACAGGCATACATATACAGAGCACACGGACAAACAGACATACATATACAGGCAGACATATATATACAGGACACACGGACAAACAGACATACATATACAGACACAAACGGACAAACAGATATACATATACAGGACACACGGACTAACAGGCATACATATACAGGCACAAACGGACAAACAGGCATACATATACAGACACAAACGGACAAACATACATACATATACAGGACAAACGGACAAACAGACATACAAATACAGGACACACGGACAAACAGACATACATATACAGGACACGCGGACAAACAGACATACATATACAGGACAAACGGACAAACATACATACATATACAGACACAAACGGACAAACAGACATACATATACAGACACAAACGGACAAACAGACATACATATACAGACACAAACAGACATACATATACAGACACAAACGGACAAACAGACATACATATACAGGACACACGGAAAACAAGCATACATATTCAGGGCACGCGGACAAACAGACATACATATACAGGACACACGGACAAACAGACATACATATACAGACACAAACGGACAAACAGACATACATATACAGGGCACACGGACTAACAGGCATACATATACAGGGCACACGGACAAACAGACATACATATACAGGCACAAACGGACAAACAGGCATACATATACAGGACAAACGGACAAACAGACATACATATACATGCACACACGGACAAACAGACATACATATACAGGACACACGGACAAACAGACATACATATACAGGACACACAGACAAACAGGCATACATATACAGACACAAACGGACAAACAGACATACATATACAGGACACACAGACAAACAGGCATACATATACAGGGCACGCGGACAAACAGACATACATATACAAGACAAACGGACTAACAGGCATACATATACAGGGCACACGGACAAACAGACATACATATACAGGCAGACATATATATACAGGACACACGGACAAACAGGCATACATATACAGGGCACGCGGACAAACAGACATACATATACAAGACAAACGGACTAACAGACATACATATACAGACACAAACGGACAAACAGACATACAAATACAAGCACAAACAGACAAACAGACATACATATACAGGACACACGGACAAACAGACATACATATACAGGACACACAGACAAACAGGCATACATATACAGACACAAACGGACAAACAGACATACATATACAGGACAAACGGACAAACATACATACATATACAGACACAAACGGACAAACAGACATACATATACAGACACAAACGGACAAACAGACATACATATACAGACACAAACAGACATACATATACAGACACAAACGGACAAACAGACATACATATACAGGACACACGGAAAACAAGCATACATATTCAGGGCACGCGGACAAACAGACATACATATACAGGACACACGGACAAACAGACATACATATACAGACACAAACGGACAAACAGACATACATATACAGGGCACACGGACTAACAGGCATACATATACAGGGCACACGGACAAACAGACATACATATACAGGCACAAACGGACAAACAGGCATACATATACAGGACAAACGGACAAACAGACATACATATACATGCACACACGGACAAACAGACATACATATACAGGACACACGGACAAACAGACATACATATACAGGACACACAGACAAACAGGCATACATATACAGACACAAACGGACAAACAGACATACATATACAGGACACACAGACAAACAGGCATACATATACAGGGCACGCGGACAAACAGACATACATATACAAGACAAACGGACTAACAGGCATACATATACAGGGCACACGGACAAACAGACATACATATACAGGCAGACATATATATACAGGACACACGGACAAACAGGCATACATATACAGGGCACGCGGACAAACAGACATACATATACAAGACAAACGGACTAACAGACATACATATACAGACACAAACGGACAAACAGACATACAAATTCAAGCACAAACAGACAAACAGACATACATATACAGGACACACGGACAAACAGACATACATATACAGGACACACAGACAAACAGGCATACATATACAGACACAAACGGACAAACAGACATACATATACAGGACAAACGGACAAACATACATACATATACAGACACAAACGGACAAACAGACATACATATACAGACACAAACGGACAAACAGACATACATATACAGACACAAACAGACATACATATACAGACACAAACGGACAAACAGACATACATATACAGGACACACGGAAAACAAGCATACATATTCAGGGCACGCGGACAAACAGACATACATATACAGGACACACGGACAAACAGACATACATATACAGACACAAACGGACAAACAGACATACATATACAGGGCACACGGACTAACAGGCATACATATACAGGGCACACGGACAAACAGACATACATATACAGGCACAAACGGACAAACAGGCATACATATACAGGACAAACGGACAAACAGACATACATATACATGCACACACGGACAAACAGACATACATATACAGGACACACGGACAAACAGACATACATATACAGGACACACAGACAAACAGGCATACATATACAGACACAAACGGACAAACAGACATACATATACAGGACACACAGACAAACAGGCATACATATACAGGGCACGCGGACAAACAGACATACATATACAAGACAAACGGACTAACAGGCATACATATACAGGGCACACGGACAAACAGACATACATATACAGGCAGACATATATATACAGGACACACGGACAAACAGGCATACATATACAGGGCACGCGGACAAACAGACATACATATACAAGACAAACGGACTAACAGACATACATATACAGACACAAACGGACAAACAGACATACAAATACAAGCACAAACAGACAAACAGACATACATATACAGGACACACGGACAAACAGACATACATATACAGGACACACAGACAAACAGGCATACATATACAGACACAAACGGACAAACAGACATACATATACAGGACACACGGACAAACAGGCATACATATACAGGGCACGCGGACAAACAGACATACATATACAGGACAAACGGACAAACATACATACATATACAGACACAAACGGACAAACAGACATACATATACAGACACAAACGGACAAACAGACATACATATACAGACACAAACAGACATACATATACAGACACAAACGGACAAACAGACATACATATTCAGGGCACGCGGACAAACAGACATACATATACAGGACACACGGACAAACAGACATACATATACAGACACAAACGGACAAACAGGCATACATATACAGGACACACGGACAAAGAGACATACATATACAGACACAAACGGACAAACAGACATACATATACAGACACAAACAGACATACATATACAGACACAAACGGACAAACAGACATACATATTCAGGGCACGCGGACAAACAGACATACATATACAGGACACACGGACAAACAGACATACATATACAGACACACACGGACAAACAGACATACATACACATACAGACACACACGGACAAACAGACATACACATACAGACACACATACATACACACATACAGATACACATACAGACAGACACACATACAGATACACATACAGACACACATGCAGATACCGACACACAGAGGCAACACATACCAGCATACGTACACACACATACAGACACACACATACAGATACACACATACATAGCGACATGTACAGGTACACACATACATACAAATACACACATGCAAATACACATGTAACACACAGACATTTAGATACACACATAAATACAAATACTTCACAGACATACACACACACACATTCAGACACATATAGACACATTCATAAACTCAAACAGGTGATTAGTTCTCGAGTTGTCAATAATTTCTGTACACTTTTAACAATTCATGTGAAATGACACTGTCATTGTATTTCAGGATTTGCTGGTGAAACGACCTGAACGACCAGATGTTCCAGATTTTGATTTTGAATTTGAAAAACTGTTCGGGGAGTTTGACTCATGGGCCGTTGGAATGCCAGATGATTTTGAGTTTGATGTTAGATTATATGGGCCACCTGGTATGTTCGCATGAATTTTTAGTTTTTAACTTTTAATTATTATTATGTGATTACCGCATTCAGAGTAATACAATTTGTTTATTGTTGCTATAACTAAATTGAATTATTTCAAACTCTCTGTCATCAATGCCAGGCCCAGCCCCTAATCTAAACATAAGAGCGAGAGGGAGAGCGAGAGATATCCCAACATCTGAAATGAGCTGCCATGTAGCATTCCCTGGAAACAGGCAGTTTCCATGGTAGTCTGGCTAACAAGTTGTGAATCCCCATAGAAATGAGTATCACGCAGATTAAACTAAGCATAACACAACAGCCAGGAGGACCCTAGCCCACCTTGATCAGAATGTGAGGAAATCTACTGCAACTCGCCACAATGGCCTGTTCAGGGCACACGAAAGAGTAAACATACTCATTGTTGGAATTAAGCAGTATCAACGACTGCATGTAAAATGGGATTAAGGCCATTAGAAAAGACAGTAAGAAATAAATAAATCTGTCAGAATGTAAGAATGAAGTCATGTATGCAATATATATACAGATACATGTTTCACTGGTTTTATCCATATAACAAGAATGCTTCCAAACCTAACCGCAGCACTTGTCTTTAACATTAAACAACAGGGCTTCAGAGCAAGAGGAAGACCATGCAAAAATATGGAGGCATGGGTAGAAATAACAACAGTCAGATAGATAGCACATGAAAGAAGATGAAACTTTCCCCAAATGCATAAGTGAATTCGAGATGACTTAATACAAGTTTATAAATTAGTCAATGGAAAGGATAAAGTAAACTATACCAAGTTTTTCAAAGTACAAGAACAAGAGGGCACAGATTCAAACTGTTTGAAGATAGGCCAAGATTAGAAATTAGGAAAACAGTTTTTTTTTCAGTTGTGGAGAATGCTTGAAATGCGTTGCACATGATGTTGTGGAGGCAGGGTCAGTTACTGCATTCAAAAATAAATTGGATGCTAATAGTTATTTTTAGTATCGGTGGAGTAGAATAAACTGGTTGTATACAGACCTTCTAAACCAGTATAATGAAGTTACATTAGGTTAAGCTAAGGTGAACAGATTTATTGTAAACATAAATTTTGCGGTTATTTTATTACTTTGAGGGAGGAAGACTAACGTCTGATCAAGCAAAATATACTGACCAGACATGTTAGTCAGGGTCAGGTAAAATATAATGGCCAAGACCCTCACCTCTGCATCCTAGTAGTTCTCCCTGGAAACAGGCTGTTTTTATGAGAGTCTGGCTAACGAGGTGAGGGATCGACGTGATCCCAGTAGTAGTGAGCGACAGGCAGATGAAGCCAAGCATAGAACAACAGCCTGGAGGACCCCGGTTCACCTTCAACAGCATGCTTGGGATGTGAGGAAAGCGACTGAAACCCATCAGTTAATGTCCTTTTCAGGGCGCACAGAAGAGTAAATCTACTCATTGTGGGCATTTGAAACAACAACAACTTTATTACTTTGAATTGTTTGACACTCATACACACATGGGATCTATGCTCACTAACTCTGTCCTTCTTTCTCACATTATCTCTCTTTTTTTTTTGCTCCTGCAAATGGATATACACACACCCATATGCCTCTCACTCATTCTTTATCTATGTCTGTCTCTCACATTTTACTATTTATGAAGGATTAGTTTAAAACTCTGAAAATTACTGGCTTATAGCTCAAGATTTGTACGCTCTGAGAAAGAGGTGTGTCTATATGTAAACCTGGCAGATGTTCTTCATCATCTTTAATAATGTGGAATATACGAGGCGTGTTCAAATTAAACCGGACCAAACTGCAACAAGTGAACATACGTAGGATGCGCATCTAGACATCACTTCTGATGTAAACAACACATACCAACCGTCAAGTTTGCAAAATTTCATTATCCTCCAACTCATAGTTTCCTCAACAGACCGTTGAAAACATGATAGGTATGATACGGAATCCGTCCAGAGTTGATCAGCGAGCGGTGATTTGGTTTCTAACAGCTGAAGGCTGTCGACCAGTTGACATTCATCGCAGAATGCAGGCAGTGTGTCGTGACAAAAGTATGTAGAAGACAACAGTGAAATACTGGACAACGATGTTTAGAGAAGGATGTGAGTTAACGAAAGATATTCCGAGGCCAGGTGAGACGCATATTATTGCGTCAACTCATGTCCTTCTTTAAACATCGTTGTCCACTTCTTCACTGTTGTCTTCGACACAATTTTGTCACCATACACTGTCTGCATTCTGCGATGAATGTCAACTGGTCGACTTTCTTCATCTGTTAGAAACCGAATCACCACTCGCTGATCAACTCTGGACGGATTCCGTATCCCATCCACAATGTTTTCAACGGTCTGCCAATGAAACTATGAATCGAAGGATAATGAAATTTTGCAAACTTGACGGTTGGTATGTGCTGTTTACATCAGAAGTAACATCATCATGCGCATCGTACGTATGTTCACTTGTTGCAGTTTGGTCGGGTGTCATTTGAGCACACCTCGTACATAATTTATTAAACTCTTATGTTTCATTCTTCCAGAAGGCCACCCTACTCAACGAAACAAAGAAGTCATGAAATGTCTAAACACTGCTAGCCAGTTCAACCATTTCATCAAACGTGTGCACAAGATCCTACGAGATCTCAAAGAGGAATATTTGGATGACCTCAACGACTCCACAGAAATTGATGACAAACTAAACACTCAAGATAATGACACCCATGTCGACCACGATAATGATGATTCTGAAAATAATTCTACTAACGACAGCAGGGACATAGACACCACAACAGTCTTACCTGACTCAAACCAAGACAGTAGAGAAAACATTAATGTGGTCCTCGATAACATTACGACTTACGGAGACGATAACAAGGATGATGACATCAAGGTCAGAAGAAAACGAGACTCAGATCTGGAGGGTTTTGACTTGGACGAAGTTCTGGACAGGCTTCAGGTAATTTTTGCATTTACCTGTTGTAGAAGCTGGCCGTACTGAGAGTGCTCCAGATCATTTTTGCATTCAATTGTAGAAGCTGGTAGTACTGAGCAAGCTCCAGGTAATTTTTGCAATTATTTGCTGTAGAAGCTGGCCGTGCTGAGCAGGCTCCAGGTAATTTTTACATTTAGCTGTTGTAGAAGCTGGCAGTACTGAGAAGGCTTTAGGTAATGTGTACATTTACTTGTTGTAGAAGCTGGCCGTACTGAACAGGGTCTAGGTAATCCTGAGGCATGCTGTAGAAAGTGAATCTGTTCTTACATGCTGGAGTGTAGATTCTTACATACTAGAGTGTAAAAAGTGAATCTGTTCTTAAATGCATGAGTGTAGAAAGTGAATCTGTTCTTACATGCTGGAGTGTAGAAAGTGGGTCTGTTCTTACATGCTAGAGTGTAGAAAGTGGGTCTGTTCTTACATGCAGGAGTGTAGAAAGTGGGTCTGTTCTTACATGCTAGAGTGTAGAAAGTGGGTCTGTTCTTACATACTAGAGTGTATAAAGTGGGTCTGTTCTTACATACTAGAGTGTAGAAAGTGGGTCTGTTCTTACATACTAGAGTGTAGAAAGTGGGTCTGTTCTTACATGCTAGAGTGTAGAAAGTGGGTCTGTTCTTACATGCTAGAGTGTAGAAAGTGGGTCTGTTCTTACATACTAGAGTGTAGAAAGTGAATCTGTTCTTACATGCTGGAGTGTAGAAAGTGAATCTGTTCTTACATGCTGCAGTGTAGAAATTGGGTCTGTTCTTACATGCTAGAGTGTAGAAAGTGGGTCTGTTCTTACATGCAGGAGTGTAGAAAGTGGATCTGTTCTTACATGCTAGAGTGTAGAAAGTGGGTCTGTTCTTACATGCTGGAGTGTAGAAAGTGAATCTGTTCTTACATGCTGGAGTGTAGAAAGTGGGTCTGTTCTTACATGCTAGAGTGTAGAAAGTGGGTCTGTTCTTACATGCAGGAGTGTAGAAAGTGGATCTGTTCTTACATGCTAGAGTGTAGAAAGTGGGTCTGTTCTTACATGCAGGAGTGTAGAAAGTGAATCTGTTCTTACCTGCTGGAGTGTAGAAAGTGAATCTGTTCTTACATACTAGAGTGTAGAAAGTGAATCTGTTCTTACATACTAGAGTGTAGAAAGTGAATCTGTTCTTACATACTAGAGTGTAGAAAGTGAATCTGTTCTTACATGCTGGAGTGTAGAAAGTGGGTCTGTTCTTACATACTAGAGTGTATAAAGTGAATCTGTTCTTACATGCTGGAGTGTAGAAAGTGGATCTGTTCTTACATGCTGAAGTGTACTGTAGAAAGTGGACCTGTTCTTACATCCCAGGATATACTGTAGCGAGTAGATCTATTCTGACATTCTAGGACATGATGTAGAAGGTGGACATGTTCTTACATCCTTCTGGGATATACTGAATAAAGCTGATCTTTTCTTACATCCTGGGACATACTGAAGGATGTAGATCTGGGTCCTCCTCACTGTAGTGCAATGCAGGACTTCTCAGAAGGTTCACCACTATTATGATCACAGTGTCAATACCCCCCCCCCCCCCCCCCCCCCCAACCACCACGTCATCCAGCCTGCAGAAATAATATGTTTCCACATACACAGCGTGGACTCGAGGCGGTATCTTGATCAGTGTGTTTCACTTTACCCTGATATTAGCCTGCGTACGCTTGCAGTCACTTAAATAAACTTTGCTTGTTTTGACCATGTTATTTAGGGGAGGAAGGCTAACGTTTGATCAGGCACAACATAATAATCAGATATGTTAGTCAGGGTCAGGCCAAATATACTGGCCAACCCTCAGTTCGGCTTCCTAGTAGCCCTCCTTGAAAACGAGCTGTTCTCGTAGCAGCCTGGCTAACAGGGGTGATGGATCGACATATCCCTGTGGTAGTAATCGACACGCAGATGAAGGCAAGCATAGCACAACCACCTGGAGGACCTCGGTCCACTTTCATCCGCACGCGTGGAATGTGAGGAAAGCTACTGCAACCCGCCACTTAACGTCCTTTTCAGGGCCCACAAAAGAGTATCCTACTCATTGTGGGCATTCGCAAACAGCAACAACAACCATATTATTTCATGTGTATCAACTCAATTAAATCCCCGTGTAGATCTCGGGGTCCCTTAATGGGGTGGAAAGAAAAAGAATAGGTCCACTGCACACGCACTGCTGTGCATGTCATATAAGACAACTAAGTAGAGTGTGCATGGAGCCGGCAGCCTAATAATATAAACAAAGTACATCAGAAATTACTCCTACAAGAGCACAGGGTCATGTCTACAATAAATTGCGTGATTGTGATAATTAATTACTTAATCAAGTGAGAATTTTTTAATCTAATTTTGTTAAGCCAAAATAATAAATCCATAAATTTTCCAATTAAATTTTAGTCCATTCAAATTTGTTTTAAATAAACAAACTGAAGCTGGTTTCCGCTCCAAATTAGAAAAACTACTGACATTTTGTTTTAACTACACACAATCCACATGATCAGATCAGCTAAACGGATCTCTGCTTGGTGCATTACACAAACAGACAAATACACAGACGTTCAAGTATGGGGATCAAATATGGTGATATTAACTGACCGACATGGAAGAAATTAGATTCTCACCATGCATACACAATATCCAATGGAAGAACAAACAAATAAATACAGTTTCTCAGATACAGCCTTGACGGGGGGGGGGGGGGGGGGGGGGGGCGGGTCTGCAGTACATACTAACAGGGAGAGGCAACTCCATTAGTAAGTAGACATCTTTAATTCTGAGGTAAAGCATCTTTTTGAGGAAGTCTACCTGAAAACTGGAAAGAGAAACCTACAAACTGGAACTTGGAATGTCAGGACATTGAACAGATAATAATATTAATGTTCGCTTAGGCGTCAATAGCCCGTGGTGACGATCGACCACGTCCATGTCCAACTACTGAGGATTGTTTGTGCCTAGTGTGTTGACCGAAATTCCTACAGACTCCCCAGGTGGAGCCCAGTACTTCGCAGCCTCGGAATTAGGGCCGCGAGGAGTGTGTGTTGAACCAATGTTTGTGTCGGCTTTCCCTGTCTGTCCCTGTCTGACTACCTATTTCCTCGCGTTCCGCCACCGTGGCCTCTAGACTGTGTTCACCTTAGGGTCAGCGTGACACTTGCTGTGCTGAGAACAGGAGGTTGGGAGAGGTATGATGTAATGTCTGGTGGGAGGGGCCATGAGGTAGGTGGCTTCAGTCTATGTAGGAAGGCCCTTGAGTAGTTATAACCTGGGCTGAATTCTGTGGTGCAGTCAAGCGGACTGTTTTCTTATGGTTTAAGCCAGGCATAGCCGCAGCAAAACTCAGCATGACCACAGAATAAGTACATGGATTCCACAGAATAAAGTCCTTGATACCCCATGGTGAAGGAGTTGTGAATTATAATTCGAACTGGCAAACTTCAGAATAATGACACAAACACCGGAGCGAGTCGAGAGCACAGCCAGTCAGGCGCGGTCATCTTATTTTTTTATTAACAGATAAGGAGAGATGAAAAATTTTAGCTCAGACACCAGTGGCATGAACTTTGAAATCTTGAGTAGGGCAGAGATACGACTAACAGATACCGGTTATATAAGGAAAGAAAAGTATACATTTCTACATTCAGGAGGAGTAAATCATGAGCGAGGGGTAATAATAATGTTTGCATAGACATCTAAAGCCCGTTGCATCGAACGACCACTACCATGCCCAACTGCTAAAGCTTGTTCATGTGTAGTGTGTTGACCAAAATCCCTACAGACAAAAAAACAGGGAGAATGTGGGGAGGATGGAGCTGATTACACCGCTGCCTCGGGATGAGAGCAGCAAGGAGTGTGTTAGACCAATGTTTATGTCAGGCTTTCTTTGTCTGTGTTTGACTCCCTGTTTTTTTCACGTTTCACCCCTGAGTGCTGTGCTGAGGATGTGAAGTTGGGAGAGGTATCGTGTGACCTCCGATGGAGGAGGGCAGGAGGAAGGTGGCTTCAGTCCAAGCAGGAAGGCCCTTGAGTAGTGATAGCTGAACTCTGGAGTGCAGTCAAGTGGAACGTTGAACGCCATCATGGATTGGCCTTCCACGGCAGCCAGGCACAGCCACAGCAAGATGCATTACAACAAACAGGACAACCGATCTAAAGAACACAAATTCCACAGAATAAATACCCTGATACCACCTGATGAAGGAGTTGTCAATTGTAATCCAAACAGGAACAAGCAAACAGCAGAAAATGACACAAACACTGGAGCGAGTTGAGAGCTTATCAATGTCCAGAGGTGTGGCAATCTTACTTTTCATCTCTGTGTATAATATCAGCTAAAATAATGTTCCAAATATTTTGACATATACCAGGATTCATCATTGGTGGAGCTGCTGAAGACGGATGTGTCGGACTGAAAGTTGCAAATATCGCAGTCAAACTGTAAACTAGCAACACAACACATTCTGTTCTCCGGACTACATCCTGCTACTTGCAAAGGCCTGTTCAGGATATAGTAGCTGGAGATTGAGAATGAACGCAGAAAAAGAAGAATCATTGGTGGTGTAAATAAATATTCACCGTTATGCAGATGACAAGCAAACAAGAATTGTAGGAATTGGTGATTCAAGTAAATATAGAGTCAGTTATTTAGATTGGACACCAACACTGAGAAAATAAAAACTATGATAATTAGCAAAGTAGATTTGAAACACTGATGGCAGAAAATGAGTGACTAAGTCAAGCAAAGTGAAGTCACAAGTGTCACAGTTTTCACCAATGTACCTTCAACTACATCATTGCTTTACACATATTCTTAATTTTTGGTAAGAGTCTAGATAGTTACAAATAATCAAATTCCATTGGTTGTAATCTTTGGTAATAATCTATCTGGTTATAAATAATCATATTTTATTGGTTTAGTCTTTGGTAGGGGGCGTTAGCTCAGTTCATAGCGAGCAATTCACTATTTTCTGTGGTAACAGTGTGCTTTGGTTCGAATCGCATCTGGAGACTAAAAAAATCGGGTCGTGATTTTAATCGAGGACCGCTTCTCCAGTCAACCCAGCCCAGCTATAAATGGGTATGTGGGGATGGCATGGGGCTAGTAGTTAAGTGACATGGCTCACAAGCCCCATCACAGTCCCAGCCATTACCCTGGGGAAGCAAACCCTTAGAAAATGCAGGAGAAACCAGATCCTTACATAAAATGAATGCCGAAGTCGGATGCACTGGGCCGACAGGCGCAAAATAAAAACATAGTGCAACGCACACCGCCTTGTGGAATAAAGAAATAAGGCAAACGCAACAACAACAAACAAAACAAACCAAAATAACACTAAAAGAATGGGTACCTGACGTATGATGGAAAGTAAAAACAGCAAAGAAGGGCACTGGGCACCTCACCTCTCACAGGCTGCAGCTTAGTACAATGGAGTTTTCGAAAAGTCCATTTCCAAACAGCGGTTAATTCTGCTGAATTTCCACTTTAATTTACTTTAGTCTTTTATAAGAGTCAAGCTAGCTTTATTTAATCACATTTTATTGGTTTAGTCTTTGGTAAGAGGCAAGCTGGCTTTATTTAATCACATTTTATTGGTTTAGTCTTTGGTAAGAGGCAAGCTGGCTTTATTTAATCACATTTTATTGGTTTAGTCTTTGGTAAGAGGCAAGCTGGCTTTATTTAATCACATTTTATTGGTTTAGTCTTTGGTAAGAGGCAAGCTGGCTTTATTTAATCACATTTTATTGGTTTAGTCTTTGGTAAGAGGCAAGCTGGCTTTATTTAATCACATTTTATTGGTTTAGTCTTTGGTAAGAGGCAAGCTGGCTTTATTTAATCACATTTTATTGGTTTAGTCTTTGGTAAGAGGCAAGCTGGCTTTATTTAATCACATCTTATTGGTTTAGTCTTTGGTAAGAGTCAAGCTGGCTTTATTTAATCACATTTAATTGGTTTAGTCTTTGGTAAGAGGCAAGCTGGCTTTATTTAATCACATCTTATTGGTTTAGTCTTTGGTAAGACTCTAGCTGGTTTTATGGTGTTAATATTCTTTATTTCTCTTTCTGGATACGATAACACAGCTACTGTGATGTTAAACACTTTTATTATTATCTATTTCTTGTTGATAAGAATGTTACTGCAACTAAAATTATTTTTGTATGTATTTTCCCACCCATGCATACACATACACACATACATCAACAGGATGACGATGTTAATTGTCTGGCAGGATTTGTCAGTGAGGGAGATGAAAAATTCTTGTGTCGCCGCTTTGCTCGCAGATCTTCGGGCATCTTTGCCAAGATCATCGGAGCAGGCACAGCATGTGACGATTATCTCTTAGATGATGATCATGATGATGACAAAGATGATGTAAGTAAAGGTGTGATGGAAGATTCTGAATTGATAGAAGCGACAGTGCACTGAGTGACCCATCTGTCGATAATATTGTAAAAGTGATCTTACACTTCGTACATCAAAATTCACAATTCTTTTCATATACATTTTTCTAGTGCATTAAATCAAAGCAATTGTTTCCAATTGTTTATATATTAATTTATGTGCCTGTTTTTGTACAATTTCTACTGTTTAATTTCATGGAATGCAGGCAGGAAGGCACTATGGACTTGGATATTAGTTCTCTAATAGACGAACAATATCTCGCGCAGGCCGGTTCCCACCACCTCTTTGGAAATATTCTTCTGGTTCCCTTCCTGAAGGTCACAAGGATATGGAAGGTTGTGATGGGAGTGACAACCTCACTTCCATAAAAACTATTCCCTGAAACCACACTACAGATTAGTTATGTACTGATGAAGCACGGATCTGAAAGTGGTCCTGGGCCTATTCCCCAAAGGAGCAAAGGGGCTTATGATTGTTCAGTATTATTATTTTACAGTATTATTATTTTACAGTATTATTATTTTACAGTATTCACATATATATTTACATGCTTTGATGGCTTTGTTTGATAAAAACAAATATTTCTAATATTTTGTTAATTAATACGTAATTTCAAATATAATTTGATTAATTGGTAAACCTCGTTTTCTGTTAGTCTACGTGAACAATGTTGCATCAGTTTAGATCTCTTTATCTATCTTTCTGTCTGTCTGTCTTTTCTATCATATCTATCATCTATCCTGTTTGTCTATCTGTCTGTCTGCCTATCTACCTATTGATCTATCTATTTATCTTTCTATCTCACAGTTTCTTTGAGCTGTCTATTCAGACCTGTCAATAATTGTGTTGATGTTTTGCAGCACTTGGATGACTCCCATCAGATGGCTATACTCAAACTATTTAAAGAGAAGGAGAGCAAAGAGGTGTCTGACGATGATGTCAAAAAGATGTTGCGGCTTGCTCCTGATGTGATTGACGATGATTTCTTAGAAGATCTGCCTGAGGAACTCTTCAAACAAAAGTAAGAATAGCAGAAACGGGAAATTACAGATAAATTTATTGCTCGTTTTATTTAAAATAGAGGAGCTAGCGGGCTAGTGGTTAAAGTCTTAGTCTCAATTGACCTGTACTTCTACAGGGGCAGTTGCCCCTGTGCAGGTCGCATCTCTTGAGTGAGCTGGATGTAGTCAGGAGGAGGATTTCCTGCTTAGTGGGCTAGGCTCGAGCAGCTTATTGCTCTACTGCATTGGGACAAGTACCACAGAGGGTGGTTAGTCAACGTGCGAGTCTTCCTTAATAGACTCGAACACTAGAGCAAAGTAGACCCGCAGTCTGTTAGGTGCATCTATGCTGCTCTTAACAAATCACATAACCATAGCCGGTGTTATGCCATGTCACACAGTTGCTTCTTGTGACATGCTCTCTGTGGGGGCAGTGATGCTGTTCTTGTCTTTGTCATACACAAAAAACAGTGGTGAACCACTCTTGTCAATTCACTGGTATCATAGGAAGAAATTGGTTTGAATCCCGATAAGAACATGTCTATGTTTTTGTTCATTTTAAATTGGATGTGAAGTAAAAACTTCTTCTACCCTTTCCATGGCAAATCTGTGGCAAGTCACCTTCATTTATCAGCTCTATAAATTCACACAGTTGGGCCCCAGTAATGGAGACTGTTCACAGCAAGTGTTTAGGTAGAAGCATTTGAGTGGACCATCTCCTGGTACATCTTGCAAGCTGGATCTTACATGATAGTATATGTGTTTCAAAACCACCACACAGTGAGTTAAGCAAGAATTCAAGCCACTAACCATAGCCTGGAATAGACCAACAGAAGTACTTTGCCATGACATACACTCAGTCCTTATATGGGCTAAAGTTACCACACCGACTCCAAAACCAAACGAAATCCATGTTATGGCAACAATAACTTGGGGGAAAAGAAAAAACAAAAATACATACCAAATCACAAACTGAACAAAGACAATTGACTCGACAACCAATCCAATACGTAAGTCTGCAGCCATTAGTCAGAAAGTAGCCAATGGTGTATGAATTATAGTGTAAAACTATATATGTTTTTATCTACTTTTGTTCACACCACCACCGCAGCTTTGCTTTATTTTTATAAGGATTAAACCATCACCACCGTGTCACATAATGGCTTATATGTCCTGATATAACTAAACAGACTGCCAGGTTTATTTTTAACATAAAACAAAAGCAATTAAGAAAATTCATGATAGTTTTAAAAAATAGGAAACAAGTTATTTTATTTTTTAAGCGAACAAGTGCTCTTGCTGTTCTAATTAATATGTGTAATTTCAACAAAATGGCAAAGTATTGGAGGTCAAGGTTGTGAAATCAGAGGAAATAAAAACTATTAAAAAACTAAGACTGCATTATGCGTACTATTAAAATAAACAGATGTCAGATAAATCAAGGATAAATTTAACTTTTAATCAATTCTCATTTATGACTAAATGTTGCATGACTGTGCAGCTTTCCTTGTTGAAAAATGATGTCATATCATGGGTATATTGTGGTACATAAGAAAGTGTGTCTTTAATTTATTATAGCAAAATGTTCCAGTCTTTTTCTTCTTTTGTTGTTACATTTTCTACACTGGGTTGTAGTCCAGTGTCGATGTGTGTATTTGTTTTTCCCCTCTCTCATGGCCCGAGTGACATTTTTCTCTATTTCACGGCAGGTCTCGTTTAGACTATCCACCTTTCCCTCTGTCTATTTTTTGCCCTTCTTGTGATGTTCTACTCTAGAAGGTTGCATGAACAATGTAGACTGGTTGCATTCTCACAATGTGGCCAAACCAATTCATTCTCTGTTGCTCGATGTACTGTAGGCAGGGAATTGTTCCAACCTTCTCCCAAATACTCATATTTGTGATTCTATCTCTTCTGGTGTTGTTAGCGACCTTTTGTAGGCACCGCATTTCACAGGTGGCTAACTTTCGTTCCTGTGCCTTATTTAATGCCCATGTCTGGCACTGGTAGCACAGGGTTGAGATGAAGATGCTATTTATCATCTGCTTATTTTCTTGGAGCTTAATCTTGGGGTGTCTTAGTAGTGGAGACAGCTGGTAGGCAACAGCGTTTGCTTTCTGCACTCTCGTCTCGATCTCTCTATCGAATCTGCGGTCCTCAGTAAAAACAGTTCCCAGATACCTCAATGCTTGTACTGGCTTAATTTTTTTAATATTCAAATATATCAGAATAAATTAATTTCTGTTACTTAAAATAACATTGCATCATCAATTCCTTCAGTTTTTACTCCACCAGGAGCATGTGGCCACCACAGTAGCTGGTCACAGTAGCCTAGTGCACTAGGAAGTGTGCACTAAAGTATTAATAGGTTCTTATCGCACTTTAATTTATATGATGTGGTTGCCATCTCTATAAACCACATTCCATTGTTGCTATTTAATTCAACTTAACAGGGGCGTTCAAATCAAACTGGGACTATTTGTTCTAGTTCTACCTGAATGGGTTATAGCATGCTGGAACTACTATCATTAGTTAGGGGCACTTGTGTTCTGTTACTGCTAGGTGGCCCACTTGCTATGGACCAAGTCACATGACAGATAAATAAAAATGGCGAACAACACTGTAAGTGCTTGCTTGGAACAGCGTGTTGTGATGAAGTTTCTTGTGAAAGAAGGTGTGAAACCAACGGAAAATTTAAAAAAGACTGCAATTACAATACAGCGATGAGACAATCAACCGCAGTAAGACATTTGAACGGAATAAACGTTTTAGAGAAGGTCATACATCCGTGAGTGATGATCCCGTACTGCTCCTACAAGATAACATCCCACCTCATACGGCTCACTGCACTATGTGCCATCCGCAGCAGATTGGCTGGGAGGTATTGCCACATCCACCTTACAGCCAAGACCTCGCTCCAAGAGATTTCCACCTGTTTGGACCCCTAAAATAATTCCTAGGAGGTCAGCATTTCATCACTGATGATGAAGTGAAACGGCTGTCCTGGATTGGTTCAGACATACTGACAAATCTTTATATGCTTAGGCTTTTCAAGCATTACTTAAATGCTGGGATAAGTGCAGGAGATTATATCCCCCAAAATATGACATTTTGACTACTTGAAAATGTTTTTGTTTTTTTCAAAATTACAAAAAAAGTCCTCGTTTTACTTGAACACCTCTCGTAACTTAACCTCATCATACTGGTTTAGAAGGCTTTGCAGAGTCTGTATACAACCATTTTTATGTACTCCACTTGATCTAAAACTAACAATGTGCATCCAAATCTATTCTTGAATGCATTAACTGACCCTGCCTTTACTATTTCATGTGGCAAAACAACGTACATAGTAAGATGCACTGTCTATATTCTTTTCTTACAATTAAGGAACCATGTTTTCTACATAATGTAATATCTTATATATTGTAATGATAATTTGCTACCTGTTGTAAATGTTTTCTGTGACCCACATAATATAATATCAGACATACTATAAGGATAATTAGTTGCCTGTTGTAAATGTTTTCTATGACCTAAATAACATCAGACATACTATAAGGATAATTTGTTTCCTATTGTAAAGGTATCCTTTGACCCATAATATAATATCAGACATACTACAAGGATAATTTTAGGGCTGTTGTAAATGTTTTCTGTGACTCACATAATGCAAGATCTTACATGCTATGAGGATAATTTGTTGTCTGTTGTAATAGTTTCTTGATTCAGAGTTTATTTTAATTGAATGAAACTAAATATTTTATAATGATTTTCAGCTTGCACAGACTAGGTAGACTGGCAGCTGGTCAGGCTACAAACCCTAGACTTCTTTATGCCATCAGAGAGAGACTGGATGACCTTGACTTAAGTAAATTGTCAACTGCTGACATTCGAGAGATTGGACCAGGTCTATTGTCTCTAAGTCTTGATCAGATCCAGACACTCAGCGGCAGGTCGCTTCTAGACTCAGATGATCTTTACGATGGAGATGATTCTCAGGAGCAGAGCTCAAAAGAGAGGGTGGACAGGGAAGATGACGATAAAGACAACGATGATGACGTAAGACTAGCTATTGGACATCGTGTAAAGGAAGCTATACGACAGTCTGGCTTGCAGAAGCATCAGATAGGAAGGTAGGAGCAACGTAAAACATCGACATGTAATAAGAGGTATTAAGTTGAATAATTGAATCCTTCTGTCTTACTTGCTTGACTTTTTCCATGCACTTGTGCTTCTAAGAATCATGGGAAGCCGAAGTTTCCTCTCTTCAGCCAAGTTTGTTGCATTGGTTGTTACAACATGCTTTTTGTATGTAGGATTTTTGTTATGTCTTCAATTGATCTACCACGTGACCTTCCCCATGTCCTGTTACCAGATCTGCTTATGTATGCGCACAGTGATTGTTGATCAGGTTTTTTCTTCTTTGATGTCTGTTAAAGAAGAAAAGTTTAATTTGTTCCAAATACAGAAACAGGCTGTAGCAAGTATTGCAAAGGATACTTAACTCTTTGTGTCTTCTTTTACCACAAACATTGTGAGTAGGTCAATTTTCCTTTCTTTCGCCACATGTGTTGCATTGGTTGCTGCAAGTCTGTGTTATTTTATGTTTATGCTATAGCATCTATACATTTGCTACTTGGTCTTCCTCATGCCCTGTAACCACATCTTCTTTTGTTATATGCTTGCAGAGGTAGTTGTTTGGGCATCATTCCCATGAGGTGGGGCCGAAGATGCAGCACAGTGAATCATATTTCAAGCGGCAGCCCTGAAAACAGGTTGCACTAGTGTAGTCTGGCTAAGAGAATAAGGAACATAGTGGGAAGGCAATCTTGGTACCTCAAAAAGCCAGCTGAAACCAGTTGTGTTTTTGGCCGAAAGATGCAGATATCACAGTCTCACAGTAAACTACGACACAACGTCCATTTCAGGACAAACACCAAAGAAGAATAATTCTCATGAGATGACCAGGACAGCTTATTTTGTGTTTAGCTATTTTACTTTTTTAAATTAATTAAGCAGGGATAGTACAGTATTTGTGATGTTCTTATTTATCATTTCATCTCTACCAGAGCTTCTCTCTTAGAGTGAAAGGTCAGGTTGTTTCTGAGCGGAGGCAAGGCTTACAGGCCAACAACTTCCAGTATTTTTTTTTTTAAAATTTTTATGCTAGCCGTATTTCTCCATTCCCCAAGGCGTTGCACTACGGTTTTTATTGTGCGCCTGTTGGTCCAGTGCATCAGAGTTCGGCATGCATTTTATGTAAGGGTCTGCTTCCTCCTGAATTTTCTAAGGGCTTGCTTCCCTGGGGTAATGGCTGGTGTTGTGATGGGGATTGAACTTAGCACCTTCAGATTGTGAGTTGTGTCACTTAACCACTAGCCCATGCCGTCCCCTAACTTCCAGTATGAGAATGAGAATGGAGATAGAGGCAGTAACTTCAGCTCTGGGATGGCTTTATGAGCCCACTTTTAACAATAACACCACCTTGTGACTGATTCCCAATCCTTACTTCAGAAGAACTGGCTAAGGCATAAGTGGATAACAGCTGTAGAGGCCTCAAAACTGAACTTAACTTAACTAAACATCTTTATACTGGCTTAGAAGACTCTACAGAGTCTGTATACAACTAGTTTCTTGTAAGGTGGTTTAACCGATGTGTGAGTCCATCTTAATAGACTTAAACACTAGAGCTAAGTAGACCTGCAGCCAGTTAGGTGCCATCTATAGCTGCTCTTAACAAACCACCTTGGGAAAGGTACAAATAATGGGTAGATTTTTAATTTTAATTTTTCTGGGCAGCGGCCGTTAAGCCTACTCATTTTTATTTCCAACTGCCAAGGAATTTTTAACGTGCTAGACACTAAACATGGGAGTCCGATCTCAGTACCCAGAGATCAGGGGAATATATACCAGAAGATCCACAGGAAAAAAATGCCGGTCACCACCGTGATTCGAACACATGACCTCCGGCACCCGAGGCGGACATCTTACCTCGAGGCCACTGAGCCAGTGTGAATCTGTTGTCCTGGTTATGCTAGGATTTTGGGCAATGAAAGAGCTGGCATCCTGGCCATGCAATCACCAATTGCAGACACATTGTATATGGATTGAAGTGAAATTGTGAATGCCATCAATGACTGCCTGCTCGATGATGACAACATAGTAATAGTAATAATAAATGAAACAGCAATCTGACAAAGACAAGAATAGCACTACTGCCCCACAGAGAGCTTTGTTGTAAGAGGTGACTAACTGTGTGACATGGCATAACACTAGCCATCTTGAGATGGTTTGTTAAGAGCAGTATAGATAGCGCCTAACAGGCTGCGGGTCTACTTTTCTCGAGTGTTAGAGTCTAATAAGAGTTAAGATAGACTCGTACATTGGTTAACCACCCTTTGTGGCACTTATCCCAATGCAGCGGAGTAATAAGCTGCTTGAGCCTAGCCCGCTAAGCAGGAAATCCTCCTCCTGGCTACATCCAGCTCATGGGACTTGCACAGGGGCATCTGCCCCTATAGAAGTACAGGTTGACTAAAACTAAGAAGTACAGGTTGACTAAGACTAAGAAGTACAGGTTGACTAAGACTAAGAAGTACAGGTTGACTAAGACTAAGAAGTACAGGTTGACTAAGACTAAGAAGTACAGGTTGACTAAGACTAAGAAGTACAGGTTGACTAAGACTAAGAAGTACAGGTTGACTAAGACTAAGAAGTACAGGTTGACTAAGACTAAGAAGTACAGGTTGACTAAGACTAAGAAGTACAGGTTGACTAAGACTAAGAAGTACAGGTTGACTAAGACTAAGAAGTACAGGTTGACTAAGACTAAGAAGTACAGGTTGACTAAGACTAAGAAGTACAGGTTGACTAAGACTAAGAAGTATAGGTTGACTAAGACTAAGAAGTACAGGTTGACTAAGACTAAGAAGTACAGGTTGACTAAGACTAAGAAGTACAGATTGACTAAGACTAAGAAGTACAGGTTGACTAAAACTAAGATACACAGGCTGTAGAACTTTGAAATTAAATAAGTGTTGAGCGACATGGGATGCATGAAAGGACAGAGAGCAGGAGGGTTCAGCCAATGATCTACAGGAACCATCAGTACCTCACCTTTCACCATTTGCTGAGAGAGAGACTGAGTACCTATAGGGTATGCCTGGAGTGCAGTGAAGTAAATTCTTCAGACCAGAACACAGCTTTATCTCTATGAGTGATTGACTTGACTAATGAGGGCAGGAATTAATAAATAAAATGCTACTCATTTCACCTTTTTATGTCATGTTATATACAGTGCCACTGCTACAACTGACGCCCATACAGAAAGCATGTCCAAATACTGGCAGTGGTAGTTTAAATAGCAATTGTTTTACATGATGAGGTTGAAGTAGCCATTTTTAGTCAACTTGAATGACATCCTCGGAAGGTTACAGTTGCCCTATTGTTTCCACCAACATTACCACTTGTGTGTTAATACAATTTATACAATCATAATATTGGTTCAATGTTTACTCAGAACTGTGTACTAGCTATTAACAAACAAGTCCCAGGTAACAGATTTGAAAGAACTAAGTATTAGCTTTTAACAAATAAGTCCCAGGTAACAGAGGCGGGAAATAGTCTTGCTACTCAGAACTGTGTACTAGCTATTAACAAACAACTCTCAGGTAACAGAAGTGTGAAATAGTCTAACAGTGTTTTGTGGAATCAATATTGTTGATCCAGAGTGGTCTGCCAGGGTCTTTGTGTATGATAAAAACAAGAATAACAAGACTGCCCTAAAGACAACATGTTGTAAGATGTGACTAACTGTGTGACATGGCATAACATGGCCATGGTTGAGTGGTTTGTTAAGAGCAGCATAGATGGCGCTTGACAGGCTGGGGATCTACTTTGCTCTAGTGTTTGAGTCTAGTAAGATGGACTTCCATATCGGTTAACCACCGTCCAAGAAACTGGTTGTATACAGACTCTGTAGAGTCTTCTAAACCAGTATAAAGATGTTAAGTTAAATTATGGATGTCAACCATGGACATTGAATAAACAGAAAGAGAAATCACTTGAAGAATCTAACATGTTGTTCCTGAGGAGATTGTTATGCATAAATTAGACATTTAGGAAAACAAATGAAGCTACATTGCTGGACAAGAGTAATAGAAGATCACTTCCACCTTAAATATAAAGATCACACGCTCAAAGGTAAAAATTCATTGGACACATACACCGAAGAGAGGGTCTTGAAAACCTAGTGATAACTGGAAAGGTTAAGGACAGAAAAGATCAAAGGTGACACAAACAAAAAATCTGGGATGGCATGACAGTCTGGATTGCAAAACAGGAGAATAGAATAAATGCTCAAATAACAGATGTTAGTGGAGATATGTGGAATAGCACGTGTGGGTGAAGCATTAACTGAACTAGTAAATACAGTTCCCGAAGTTATTATTTTGTATGAATGTTCACATATACTATGCAGTGCTAGGGATTGGCAACATCATCATGTAAACTACTGTAACCACCTCTAAATGATAAAATAAATGCTTCAAGGCATGCTTCTTGCAAGGAGGCTCATTCTGGCAGTAGTCCCATACTCCAACTGGAGTGAAAAAATGGCAATGATGATGATGATGATGCACTGCCATCATCAATAGATATCATTTATGTTCATTTATGTTTGTGTTTACTTAGATCTATGCATTTCCTGCACCATGACCTCGACTTTGTGCACAGAGTTGAACCTGATGACCTTCTCGACGCACTTGATGATATTCGGGACATAGATTATGACTTTGATGATGTAAGATGCTTTTAAGGATGCTCTAGTCTTTTATGTTAGTTTTAGTAGACATTTGTCTTATATGTTAGTTTTAGTAGCCATTTGTCATTTATGTTAGTTTTAGTGGATATTTGTCATTTATGTTAGTTTGAATGGTCATTTGTCATTTATGTTAATTTTAGTAGCCATTTGTCATTTATGTTAGTTTTAGTAGCCATTTGTTATTTATGTTAGTTTGAATGGTCATTTGTCATTTATGTTAGTTTTAGTAGCCATTTGTCATTTATGTTAGTTTGAATGGTCATTTGTCATTTATGTTAGTTTTAGTAGCCATTTGTCGTTTATGTTAGTTTGAATGGTCATTTGTCATTTATGTTAGTTTTAGTAACTATTTGTCCTATATGTTAGTTTTAGTGAACATGTGTCATTTATGTTAGTTTTAGTAGCCATTTGTGAAACTAGTTTTGTTTTTGATTATTTAAAAGTTGTTTTTTTAATTGCTTGTTTATCCTAATGTAATCCCTGGCGTGATGGGAGGACAGAAAAACAGCAATGCATTTTTTCCAAACCCATTTGTGAACCCTGGAAATTATGTTGGGGAGAAAATTATAATACCACTATGACCTCATATACATGTCATAAAAGTGTCAGATTAGTTTAGTGGTAGAGCACTTGCTTTTGAAGATGAAGGTATAGGTTCAACTCCCGCTACCAGCATGCTATATTCAACTGTACAGATGGTAAATGAGTACTGACCTATGGTTAGGAAAAGAAAGAAAGCAAGAAAGGGAACTGGCCACACCAATGGAGAGAAGACATGAATATGAACAGATGACAAGACCTAATTCATCAACTCAAAAGAAACCAACCAAAGTATGTTATTTCACCTGAGAATTCGTCACTGCAGACTACTAGAACACCTATACCGACTAAAGATCTCACGCACCGATGAATGCCCATGTGGAACAGGGGGCCAGAATCCTGAACACATTCTACAGGAATGCCTACTCTATAGGGAAAAGAGATACCAGACCTGGCCAGAGGATGTAGAGCTGAGACAGAAATTGTGGGACAGCCGCTTTGACCTAGTGAAGACTACAGACATTATCATGGCAACTGGCCTGCAGATATAGCATGACCAAAGGTCCTGAACGCAAATAAGAAGTAGAGGGAACGGACCACCCGACCTCACACAAGCAGTGTCTTAATACAATGACGTATCCAACACCTCATCCTCGACTGCGGTTTCTGCCCTGGGACCTATTACTTCTTCTTCTGCGTTTGTTCTCAATCTCCCTCTACCAAGCCCTGAATAGGGTTTTGCAAGTGGCAGGATGTAGTTCAGATAACGGATTGTGTTGTCGCTAGTTTACAGCTTGACTGCGATATTTGTACCTTTCAGTCCGACACATCCGTCTTTGGCAGAGCCTATTACTTAAAAGGTATTTAAGAAGAGGTGTACACAGTGTTGGCAGTTTATATTTGAACAGTGCTGCAAAGTTTAGCAAGGAAAGCAATCTGGCAACAAGGATTACGATTAGGACTATGACACAACCACCCCCTTACAGTGTCATGAAGCTGAAAGGTAGGGTCTTCTTTTGATTATCAGATTGCCTCCTGCTGCATTGCTCTGCATAGTCTCTACTGAATCAAAGAGGAACAGGGAAAATGATGATTGCTTCTAGAAACTTTTAGAAGTTGGGCCTTCTACGTATTTTTTTTTTCTAAGCTGGAAACAAAATCAAAAATATATTTTGTAGTGAGGAGGAAAGGCATTCAGTTATCAATTTGATTTAATGTTGTCTTTTAAACGTAAAATTGGTGGCTAGATTGCTTGCTCTTGTAAGGTGCTTCAGTGGAAAATAGGTACTTAATTTTTATAAAGCAAGGCAGCGAAGTAGGGAACCATTCATCTTACCTTACAAGACCTTTTGGGCCAAAGGGCAGGAGCCCATAGGCCGTTGGACAAAAAACCAATCAATCTTACAAGAAGTTGCAGACCTGATGGTCTATAACACATATCCCCTATTGCAATGTCTGCTATCAGAATAGGGTTTTTCATTACCTGGTTCTGGCAGAGGGAAAAATTCTAATTGAGACAGACTGGCCATCTTGCTCGTATGTCAAGCGAAAGGCTTCCAAAGAGGGTCTTGTACAGCGAACTGAGTGAAGAAGAACACTCACATGGACGTCCAAAAAAAACGTTTCAAGGACAGTCTGAAGGAGTCCCTTAAATGCTGCAAAATAGACATTAACACCTGGGAAAATCTGTCTCAAAATCGCTCAACGTGGAAGAGTGCAGTCACAAACAGCATTGAACTCGGCAACAGTCTTCGTATCCAGGCTGCCCGGGATAGATGTGCAACCAGGAAGTCTAGAGCAGAGAAAATATCAGAAACATTAGAAATATCAGAGACAACTGCAGTCTACTTTGCAAAGATCTTTCCAGGTTCAAATTGACTTGATCAGCCATGAGCGTGCACACAAACTCAAGGAGGCATCATGACATGTGATGATGTTAGTGGTTCTCATTGATGATGATGAAGAAATTATTAGTTCTGGCAGAGCAGTAAGACTACTTGTCTCTCATGGCAAAGGGACCTGGTTCAATATCCTGTCTGGATATACTTCAGTCTATCCAACTATAAATGGATACCCGAATTAGAGTTAGGAAAGGAAATAATAGTTGCTAATCGCAAGCAAAGATGGCAATAGTGTCAGACATGTGTATTCAAATGTGGCAGCATATGAATGTATGGTCCAATACAAGCACAACAGACTCTTTCCCACATGGGGCACTCACATCAGGAATTGGGCCGTCTTGCATTCTGTTCTCTTGAGCAGCTTGCTTTCTATGTGCTGTGGCAGTGACTCTCTTCTTGCCTGTGCAAGCACCATTTGTGATGATAGCACGCCAGACTTAGTTTGGAGCAAGCAGCTTTCAGGAGGTGACATCAATGAGAAAACTGTTCAGAGATACTTTCAGATAGTGTTTGTATCATTTCTTCTGTCACCCTGTCAAATGCATGCCTGTTTTGAGCTCACCATACAACAACTGCTTAGGGAGGCATTCACCAGGCATAATACGCTCAGTTAATTCAATCTTTGCTCTCTGCAGGAGCATATGAATGTCTGACAACTTTGCCCTGCTAAGGACTTCAGAATTAGGCACTCTATCCATGTTTCATACGTGTATAGAAGGGTGGTTAGCACTACAGCACAAAAAACTCTAATCTTGGTGGCAAGGCTGATTCTCTGCCAGGCCCAAATGTTTGCTTGCAGTCTTTAAGAAGCAGTGCTTGCCTTGGCATTACTGTTGTTGAGCTCAGAATCAATATTCACTTCTCCAGTGAGGGTACTACCAATGTTGATAAAGCAATCAACTGCTTTTAGATGCTGGCCTTGTACAGTAATGTTTAGTTCATGATATGGCTTCCCAGAAGCAGGCAGAAATGTTACTACCATTTTCTTTGTGTTGATGGTAAGACCAAAGTTAGTGCACTCGTTTATAATGGTCTGCATATCCTGTTCTGAACATGTATAAATGGTACAGCCATCATCAAAAAGGAGATCTAAGAGCCTTGCTTCTCTCGCTTTTTTTTTTATATGGAAGGTAAGATAGGGAGAAAAAAAAGAATAGGTCACTCCACCTTAAATAAAACTAAGCCCAGTACAATGAAGTTTCTAACATTTCATCTCTGATTGCCTTTAACTACTACCAGTGTAATTATTCAGTTTGTAATATAAATGCTTTTCTATTCAAATTATTGTTGCTGTTTGTTTTTGTTATATAGTAAAGATATATTTATGATAACTGCTACAATAACAATATAATATTCTTGGCTGTTTCTTCCTTGAACAAGGCACGATCAGTTTTACATCGTTTGGTCCAATCCTCACACTTTCCACCACTACCACAGTTAAGTAGCCACAATTTGACACATATTGGCAAACTCATGAGAGGAATGGATACTGAGTTTCTTTCCTTACTCAATAAAGAATCGCTTGAAGATGCTTTAGATGATATTAAGGAGATTGACTTTGATGACTATCAGGTAATGGCCTATACAACAACAAAATTGGAATTAAATAAATAAGTCGCTCATGGTATCATAATATTGTGAATCTCGTAAATTGATTTTTTTTCCATATGAATGACATAATTTTTACATGTACTCAATGCCACCTGGTGGTAATTACATATTTCATCATTCTGATTGTCAGTTCTGTTAAGAATTGATGTCATTGCAGTCTGAGCAGACCCATAGGTGCTCAGTCTCTCTCAGCAAATGGTGAGTGTAGATACTGATGGTTCCTGTAGCTAGCTGGTAATATACATTCCTGCTCTGTCCTCTCAGACACCTCTCTCTGATGGGCACAAGTATGATTTCAAAATTCTGCAATCTGGTCATTGCTGATTCATCAACTGCTGTGTCTTCATCCAAAATGCGGTCATTGACCAACTTAAAAATGTTTTGAATTGTCAGTATGGGACTTCATCACTTCTCTATCGTTCTCTATTTTTAGCTTATTTCCAAAACCTTCGGTCAAGATGATTAACTTAACTCAATGTTTTTATACTGGTTTAGAAGACTGCCGAGTCTGTATACAACCAGTTTCATTTACATTTCTTTGCTCTAAAAGCTATGCGCATCCAATCTATTCTTAAATGCATTAACTGTCTCTGCGTCAACTACTTCCTGTGGCAATGCATTCCAAACATTCACCCTTCTCTGACTAAAAAAAATATTTCCTAATATCTAATCTTGACCTTTCTTTAATTAATTTGTAGCTATTCCCTCTTGTTCTTGTAGTTGGTTGCATTTTGAAAAACTTGTTATAGTCTAATTTATCCTTTCCTTTGGTTATCTTATAAACCTGTATTAAGTCACCTCAAATTCTTCACTTTTCTAAACACTGTAGGCTGGTTTTTCCTCATAACTGTAATTCTGGAATCTCACTTTCAGCTTCGTCATCTTTTTTGTATCCTTTCCAGTATGTTTATATCTCCTCTACGATAAGGACTCCACACTTGTACACAACACTCCAATCTAGGTCTAACTAATACTTTTTACAGTTTGACTATCACTTCCTTGCTCCTATGTTTAATATTTCTTTTTATCATACCTAACATTACTCCTGAGATATTTCATGTCTTTTTTAGAGCTTACTTATTTTTCTCTTATCTTGTGGGCTTTACTCCATTACATTTTAGTCTAAACCAATTATATTGTAAAAAGTGCGCTATTGCTATTCTTGAATGAGTAATTTCTTCTTGTCTCATTTTTACACCATATGAAGCACAAGAATCTCACTGCAACTGCTTCCCCTTACAGGAAGCCTGTATATAAGTACTTCTGAGTGCTCTTACAGTTGTGGTTTCCGTAGCAATTTATTTTATATCAAGATGGTAACTAGCCCCATGCACATCTCTCTTCAGTTTCTATTAATTCTGTACTTGAAGGTAACTGTAGTCCTATTCAATCCTTTGCAGATTCCAGTCAGGTGTATGTTATTTAATTAGAAATAAAACAATGGTTGACTATTTATTTTTGTTAAATTTGCTGATACTTATTAAACTACTATCTTTTGTAGTTACATAATGTCCACAGATCATTTTTGTCAAGTATAATGCATAAATATAAAAACGTAAAAATTAAAAAAAATTACAATTAAGATAATGCAATATTAGGAACAAGATAGAGTACCCAACAATCCAATATGATACTGAAAGAAAGAGATGATGAGGAAGAAATTGCATGGATTAAAGAAAGGTCTTGTTTTTATGGTGATTCACTTTTACAAGTCATTGTCATCTTTAAAAATAAATGATTGTGGGTAGGCTTTACATGCATTGGTAGTAGATCAGGAGATAGAGTGAAGGCCTTGTCAATGGATAAGACATACATTTGCATGAAGGGCTTAATGACACTATGAGATAGTATCTTTTCTGGAACCTGAAAGCCAAGTGACATAGAGGTCATCCTAAATACACTTGATGAAGAGAACTAGAGACAACTATTAAGGAGGCAAAACAAACAAGGCAGAATTTGGAGATGAGGATAAATGGCAGACACACTTGACATGTTTTAGTTGATGACCTATGTTTCGCAGGACACAATAGGGTTTTGATTTGTGTAATCCCTATACGCAAATTTGGATTTTGCAAGACCAGAGGTACACAGGTTGCCATCAGCTCATTGTGGCTTCTCGCAGAAAGAATGATTGATCAAATACGTACACTGTTTATCTGTTTCATTGACTTTGAGAAAACCTTTGATCGAGTCACCTGGAACAAACTATTTAAGATTCTGCAGCAAATAGGTATAGAAAGACCATTCATTACGTTAATCCAGAACCTGTATGAAAATCAAGAGGCAATATTTCAATCACAGAAAGTCTCACAAATCCAGTCTCCATACGACAGGGCTGCTTGCTTTCCCAGAGTCTCTGTAACGCATATTCTGAGATAATGATGGCCAAGGTTATGCCGAGTTATAATAGGTGTGTCAGAGTTAATGGTATTAAAGTCAATGCCATCAAATTTGCTGATGACCAAGCGATAGTGGGAGAATCAGTAGCAACGTTGCAAATGCTGCTTGAAAAAATTAATAGCAATGGAAAGAGTTTGGCATGAAAATAAACACAATGAAGACAAAGATCTTGGTAATATAGCAACATAGGCAAATAAATATATCCATCAATGGAGAAATAATCAAACAAGTACAGAAGTTTACATATTTGGGGCAAACAATAACAGAAGATGCCCGTAATGAGACAGAAATCAAAACAAGGATTGCAATGGCAAAACAGGGCTTCAGAGAAAAACAGAAATTGTTAACCTCAAAGAATATCAGGACAGAACTAAGGAAAAGAATAATCGCCAATCATATATGGCCAATCGCACTGTACGGGGGTGAAACATGGACTTTAGCGAAGAAGGATGAAAAAAGCTTGGAAGTGTTTGAAATGTAGTGCTATCGTAGAATTGAAAGAGTGAGTTGGACAGAAAGAAGATCCAATGACAATGAACTCAATGAAGTGGGCGCACAAAGACAAGTATTACATATGGTACAAAAACATCGGTTGAATTGGCTGGGTCACAATTTGAGACATGTAAGTCTTCTACAGAAGATACTAGGCATGATTCAAGGAAAGAGAGCACCGAGGCGACCAAGACTCACCTTTACATCTCAGACATGCAGGGACATTAAAGTACAAACTTATGCTGTAATAAAGAGAACTGCAGAGGATAGGGTCAAATGGAGATACATACTCAGACAACCTTACAACCAGTCTCCGGACTGATCAACCAGATGATGATGCAAATTTTATAGACTATGAAAAGGCGTTTGACAGTGTGGATCGAAGTACTCTATGGCAACTGTTAAGACACTATGGGATACCAGAGAAGTACACAACCCTCAACCAGAATAAGTACAAAGACACAGTCAGTAGAGTGGTACAAGAAGGAGCACTGACTGACAGCTTCGGGGTGCAAACAAGGATGAGACAGTTGCCTGTTCTCACCTTTCCTTTTATTGTTGGCTATAAATTTGAAAAAGAAGACATCATTCGAAGGCAAAAAAACTGGTATTCAGTGGACACTTGTCACAATTAGAGAACCTGAATTATGCAGATGATCTTGTACTTTTGTCACACAGTCATAGTTAAATGCAAGAGAAACTTGATAGGGTGAAAGAATAAACTGTCAAATTGGTACTGAATATCAACATGAAGAAAACCGAGCTCATTAAACCGAACACTTTCAGCAAAGAACCAATCATGCTGGAGTCAGAGCAGTTAGAAGAAGTGGATACCTTTACTTATTTGTGCAGCACAATAAACACATCAGGAGGTACAGATGTAGATGTAAGGATCAGAATTTGAAAGGCAAAAGGGGCATTCCTGACACTAAACAATATATAGAGATCCAGGGAAATCAAGATTTGAATTAAAATTAGAATATCCAATGCCAGTGCCAAGTCGGTGCTGCTGTATAGAACGGAGGCATGGAGAACAACCAAGACCATACAACAAAGACTCCAGTCCTTTGTAAACATATTCCTACAAAGGATAATGGGCATAAAGTGGCAGGACATGTTGAGGAATGAAGACCTATGGAAAAGGAGCCAAGAACATCCACTGGAACAACAAATTAAGCGAAGAAAATGGGGCTGGATAGGACATATGCTGCAGAAGGCACAGTCCAACATAGTCAGACAGATTTTTACATGGAATCCTCAAGGGAAGAGAGAGAGTGAGAATTAATACATGGAGAAGAGAATGTGAGAAGAAACTAAGATTAAATTATAACACCTGGAGGTAGGCAGAAAGAACAGCTTTTGACCATGCATGCTGGCGGGATGTTGTCAATGGCCTATGCACTGAGATGAGCAACGGGCTTTGATTGATTGATTGATGGATGGATAAATGAAAATGCTTATTTAAACCAATTAATTTGAAGAAAAACAAAAAAGTTGATAAATATGTAAATGTTATTTCAATTTAAAATTTGCAAACTTCAAAACCAAGCTATGAGAGTTATAACAGGAGGCATGAAGTTAATGCCAATTGTAGAACTTGAAAAGATTAAAAATCTGCAATCCATGACCGATAGAAGAGACAGCAGAGCCCAGCAGCAAGCAGAGAAACTCAAAAGACTGATAGACCATCCAATGCATCAGAGACTAAATAGATTTGGAAAAGGAAAACTAAAGCAAAGAAACTTTTCAGAAATAGCCAAAGCAAAGATGAGCGAAGACCCTATGAACACCAAAACAACACCAAGGCTCATTCCTACTGTGCGCAAACCCACCTGGAAGCAGCATATCATTCCAGAGGTGGTAGAAAATATACCAGGTATTGGAAACAAGAACAGCCAGACTGAAAAAGTAGAAGCAATGCTGACAGGCGAAAGCAATGAAAGCCAGATAGTCCTGTTTACAGATGCCCTGTCCGTGGTCACAGCACTAAAAAGCCAGAAAAATACAGAACTTAATGATTTAAGAGCAGTACTCTGTCAACTATGCCAGCAGTTCGCGCCAAAAAGAGTAGTGGTACGGCGGGTTCCATCCCACTGTAACATTCAAGGCAATGAGGAGGCAGACAGACTGGCAAAAGAAGGTGCAAGACTACCACAACCAGATTCTAGTGTGACCTACTAAGAGTCCAAAAGGTTTATTAGGGCCAGATACATGGCCAAATGGGAAACAGAACATACTGGCTACACAAAAAATGATGCCTATTACCAGTTGAACAGAAGAGAGCAGGTCGTGGTCTTCAGACTCCGCACAGGCCACAACAGACTGAGGTACCATCTATTCAATAAACTGAAGATAGGTGGCACTGACGAATGCATCTGTGGTACAGGGAAAATGACCGCTGAACATCTGCTGCAAAATTGTCCGACATACGAGGACCAGAGAAAGCACATGTGGCCATCACCAGTGCCAACACTACACAAGCTCAATGGCAGTGTCGACAGCCTCAGGATGACAGCTGCTTTCTTCGAACAAATTCAAGTTGACGTCTGACAGCGTACGGAGAAGAAGAAGAAGATTTCAATTCATTATACAATTAATTTCTTTTACCATGATTCCCTTTACAATGAGTTTTTAAAAAATCTCATGCCATTTTAAAATGAATCCTTTATATTTACAGTCATGTGTTTGTTTTAATTATGAGTCATACCATTGATAACTTGATCTCTCTTACATCAGGCTTACCAGCTATTAGAGAACATGGGATATGCAAGCAACTCAAAGGTAGGCACCATGACAAATGTGCAATAAAATATTATAGTGCTGTGACTGTCTGCAGTTGTTGCTACTAAAACCACAATATTACTACTACACTTACTACTACTACTACTACTGCTACTACTGCTACTATTATTACTACTACTACTATTACTTATACATACACCTTTACTATTGTTGCATTAATCCACAAAGCAAGCAATATGATACTCACTCCAACTCTCTTTTGTGAAGCAAAGTAACCTATTGAAGACGTCAATGATTCAAGAGCCATAACTTTCTATATTGGTTCTCAATCTTTAGCAGATCAAGACACCCTGAAGCAAATTCTTTTAGGAATTTGTACTCTTCCCCACCACATAAAGCAAAAGTGAAAGCCTACAAACACCTTTCTAGTATTCTCTATTACCCATTTCATGTTAATCAAAGAAGTAACATCCTGAAATACGGATGTGAGTCATGGACAGTGACCACAAGAAAGCCAGCTACAATCCTCAGAAATGAAGTGCTTAAAAAGGGTGATCCAAGGGAAAATATCTGTAACCAGATAATACATTAAGATCTCCAAGCCCAACTGCTGCAGGCCTAAATTGAGCAGTCTCAACTATGGTCTGGTGGTTTAACCATATCTGGAGAATGAGAAAGGACCAGAAATCATGGGAGGCTAAGAACCAGGAATCCAGATAACCTCCCCTAGACATTCCAAAGAATGATGGGAAGACAACAACAATATATGATAGTTCCTAAGAAACCGAGACTGGACTGGAGCCAGTATTTATTTTAAAATATGTACACGAGTTAAAACACGTTTTGTGCAGATAAATGGTGATGTACGAAAGCTAAAAGTCTTACAGAGATAAATGGGGATAAATGGCACTAAGTACTTTATCTACAATTCAACACACACTCAACGTCTCTGCAAGACTTGCATACACGCACTTAGACACACACTATCATGTGCCCTCAGAGTGAGGCCTTTCCATTGCACTTTGGTTGGGTTTCACAACTGAGAGTGCCCTAACTATCATAGGTACATACAAGCGCACACACGCATCCAGGCACTGGTTAATATGTCCTGATATCGCATATAAGACTACAGACTGGGGGGGGGGGGGAGGGGGGGGGAGGATGTGCCTCTGCCAGAAGAATACAGAAAGACAAATATTTTACAAAAACAAACAAAAAGTACTTTATGGGTTCTTTTGGAAACATCAGAGCTAAGTCCAACAGTAATATTAAAGAAAATAGCATCTTCAATGTTCAATCATGAGACATTCAAAAAGCTGGTCTTTTTTTCAGCAGAAGAAAATTTATTTTCTTTTTTAAATAGAAACAACATAATTACCATTGGAATTAACGTCTTTCTTGCCAGAATTGTTAACAATTAAATTAAAAGACAAATGGCAAATTATTTTAATAGATTTGGTATATTTGACTTGCAGTGCCTCACAGGACTCCTCACTATCTGTAGATTGGGAATCACTGTTTAAATACATACAAACTATGCATTATTATTACAGAATTTTGAAAGCTTTGATGCGCTGCAAGTCAGAAAGTTGGGCAAGCTGTTTCGTGGTATGCCAACTGAAAGCATTGCTATGATGAAGCAAGACGCTATTGAAGAAGTGCTGGATGACTTAGATGACCTGGACCTTAGTGACGCTCTAAAGAAAACCATAGTTGAAAAGGTAAAAAATGTTTGTTTTATCAAAAAGATCATTGTATTCGATTTATGGTCATTATGCTAAACATAACTTACATATAATTGTTTATTATTTAAGTAAACAATTCAGTTTCAGTATAATCAGCCAGTGTTTTAATGAATATTAAAATATACAAATATATATATATATATATATATATATATATATATATATATATATATATATATATATATATATATATATATATATATTAATATATATATATATATATATATATATATATTTATATATATATATATATATATATATATATATATATATATATATATATATATATATATATATGTATATATATATATGTATATTACTGGATTACTAGACGACCTATTCTTCAGTGGTGGTTACACCGTTGCGGGCCCCAACTTCTCTTCCAACGGTCTCTGTCTTGGGCCACGGTGGACCAGTAGATAATGAGTCGTCCATCTGTGGCATCGTAAATGTTGTTGCGGGATGCAAAGGAGTCGGACCAACGTGTTGGTGGTCGTTTCTTATCTCTAAGGTGCCATATTGCTGTCGCTGTGCTCCAACAATGATCTGTTCTTCGAAGTAAGTGGCACCCCCCACGATGTTTCATCTTTTCTGCATAAATAACTGCATCTTCCACCAGGGACAATTGACGTATGGCCAAGTTGTGAAGGCCTTTTGTGCGCTGGCTATGAAGTATGAGGCTGACCATGCTTAGGTCACTCTGAGTTTGGACTCCATCTCTTTTGTGAGTGTCCATGTTTTCTCCGCATTGCATATTGAAGTTGTAGTACTGTGGAGTTGAATAGAGAAGTGCACAGGCTCTGGCCATGTATGTTGTCCAGTACCGCCTTTATTGAAGAGAAAGCCGCCCAACCTGCGCGACGCCATCAACTCTGGGCTCAATCAAGTCATTCTGCATGTTGAGCAGGCGTCCAAGGTAGATGTACTCATCCACGTTGTCCAATCTCTCTCCATCTAGAAGACTGAGTCATGGGAAGCGAATTGATTACGCATAACTTTCGTCTTGGACATGATCACTGTGAGTCCCGCTTTCTTTCCCTCTCGATGGAGCACTGCTAGCATTTCATTGGCGTCTATGGCAGCCTCCATGATAAGTACTGGATCATCTGCAAAGCGAAGGTGATTTATGAGCCTGCCATTTATGTTGATGCCAAAAGTATCCCAGTCAAACAGGCTGATGATGATTCCAGACATGCAAATAAAAAGGCTTGGTGAAATGGTGTCCCCTCCCTTGACGTACTCCTCTTTGTATGGGTGCTACTACCGGTCTTTGTAAGGGTTGGAAGGTAGTCGTGCAATCAGTGTAGCAGTCGGCAAGGATTCTTATGTATCATGGGTCGACTCTTTGATCTTTTAGAGATTGCCAGACAAATTTGGGTTTTACCGAGTCAAACTCTTTCTTGTAGTCGATGAAGGTATAAATTAGTGGGGTCTGGTACTCTCGGGCTGTTTCGATCAGTTGGTAGCACGTTGAAATGTGATTCATGGTGCTGTATGCACTATGAAATCCAGCCTGTTTGATCGGTTGCGCTGCATCTAGGGTTGGGCGGATTCTAGCGAGGACACATTTTGTGAATATTTTTAGGCAAATTGTGGGCATTAAACAACAACAACTACATTTAATGAGAGCTCCATTGCATTTAAGAACAACAGAGACCACAGTATTAACAATCTTGCTTTCTCTTTGTCATTAAAACCTGTTTTGTGAATATTTTCAACAGGCTCGTCATAATGAGAAAGTCTCTTCCAAATTTCTCAGCCTAAAAAACTTTGCCAAAGCTATCAGCTTGGATGATTTAGATGATTTTGATGATGATGACCTTAGATATCACATGAAAAATGTGTCACAGATCAGATGGAGATTACCACAGGTAATGATAATGAAGTCTGTTAGCTATGTGGCAGCGTAAGGCATTTCCACAGTTGTTTAGCTATCTAGAATGTTACCACATGCATCCACATCATTCACGACCACACACAGCAAATAACATATCAAACGGCAGGTAATAGTCCGTATTTATTTACATCACTAAAACCAACAAAACAGAACAATCATAAACAATATTATTACAAATGAACATACACAATATTATTAATATCTTCTATGGTTGTAAGCATAAGCTATTGAATATTGCCTCCAACTAATCCAACCCAGTTCTAGCTGCACACTCCCCTACCTTTATCTGCACCCTCAACACACTCGCACAAACTCGTCTTCACAATCGTATTCTGTGCATTCATTCACACTCATATCCCCTCAGATGGGTGATCTTTACATTATACATTCAGATCCCTTCAGGCAGGTGATCTTAACATTATACATTCAATCTATTCAACGTATACTCACATGTGATCACACACTCAATCCTAGTTAAATTCTCAGTCTCTCTCTCTCTCTCCATGGCCAGTCTGCTTGAGTTCAACTTTGCTTAGTATTATATAGTCTCAAGCAGTATCAGAGCTGTCCAATGGTCCTTTGTATGATGTCTGAACCAGCCATCACTCTAGTTTGGATCTACCTTCACTTAGCTGTTATTGGAACAAATCACTCTGAATTCCTGTCACTCTAAAATGTTGCAGTAAGCCCTGGTGGTCTCTGTCTGTCACTAACCCCCCACTACCCAAATCGGAATGCCAGAGTGGTCAGCTCCTATCCCCTACCTGTACTAGACACATTCTTTCCCTCAACCCCTCGTTTTCCTTTGTCGACTTTGTGTCGAGATGGTGAGTGACCGTAGCACATATTCAGGTACCTTTGTTCTCAGAGTCGCCGACCATATCACCCCTGCTCTAAGCGCTCATGATCAAACTGAAACTGTTACAGTTATTTTGTTTTCCTTTTTAAGTTTGGCTTGGCTTGGCTTCGTTCGTTCTCAATCTCTCGCTATCAAACCCTGAAAGGGCTTAAGTATCAGAATGTAGTCCAGAGAGCGGAATGTGTTGTGTCGTAGTTTACAGCTTGACTGCGATATTTGCACCTTTCGGTCCAACACATCCAACTTCAGCAAGCATTTTTTGAGTACCGGGTTAGCATTCCCTCTTCAATCCCTTCTCCTTAGCCAGTCTGCCCTGCTGCAGCCTGTTATCCAGGATCATCGCATGGAGGTAAGGAAGGGTCTTGGCAGCTCTGGTTCGCTGGCCCTGACACTAGCAGTCAGCTATGGGTCACTGACCACTGCAGCTCATGCCCTGCTCAGCATCTTGAAATAAATGTACTGCGCTACTCCATTTTAAGTTTTTAGTGCATTCTGTTTTTTTACATATTTGTGATTTTGACTTAATATATCTAGCTTGGTACTGTCAAGATAAGGGGCCAAACTATTACCAACCTTCGTTTTGCAGATGATATCGACGGGTTGGCGGGTTCAGAAGCAGAACTCCAGGAATGGGTCAGAAGGCTCGATGAAACAGCTCTTGACTATGGTATGGAGATAAACGCTGGAAAGACAAAATTGATGACCAACAACGCCACAGGCTTCAACAGCAGGATAAAAGCTAACGGTCAGGAACTCGAAGTGGTTGACCGTTTTAAATATCTTGGGTCGATTGTCAGTGATGAAGGATCAAAAAATGAGGTGTTGACCTGAATAGCACAGACAATAGCGGCGCTTGCACGGCTTAACAAAATCTAGCAAGATAAGCGGTTAGCACTATGCACGAAAATCAGATTAATGTGTACACTGGTCCTGTCAATATTCCTCTATGCGTGTGAGACATGGACAGTTACATCTGACCTTCAACGAAGGATACAGGCCTTGGAGATGGGAATGTTTCCAAAAACTTTTAAACATCACGTACAAAGATCGAGTTACAAATGAGGAAATACGAGATAGAATTACAACAGCAATAGGGCCTTTCGAAGACCTCTTGGCAACTGTCAAAAGAAGGAAACTCACTTGGTACAGTCACATATCGAGATCAAATGGTCTTGCAAATACAATTCTTCACGGAAAGGTGCATGGCAGACGACGAGGCCGGCCCAAAAAGAGATGGGAGGACAACATAAAAGAATGGACCAGTCTCCGACCAGAAGAGTCACAGGCAGCGGCATCTGACAGAGGGGTGGTGTTGGGTTGTGAGAATGTCTTCATGTGTGCCCCAACGATCTCACCGAACCGGTTACGGGATGACCTGACCTGACCTCACCTGATATCTAGCTTTCCAATGGAACAGGGAGCTCGCTACCCCATCCTGTAAAAACTTTGTCACAAAAACATCAATAGATACTGGCAGGTCAACATTTGTTTACTTGGCGTGTATTTGATGAAGGCATATGCTCCACAAAGAGCTGGAAAGATTTCAATTGCTTGATGATTGAACTTCTTCATAACCTCTGCAATGTCTCAGGATTCACTAATTGTCATGCATAGTATGCCTCACTTCATTTGGAGAAGGTCAAGCTATCTTCTTCTTCTTCTTCTTCTGCGTACACAGTCAGACAGTAACCATTATTTTCTCGAAAAAAGCGGCGGTCATCCTGAGACTCTCGCCACTACCATAGAGCTTGTCTTGCAGTTCCACTGGCAATGGCCACATCTGCTCTCTCTGATCCTCGTATGTCGGGCAGTTCTGCAGCAGATGTTCAGTGGTCATTTTACCAGTACCGCACGGGCATTCGTCGGTACACCCTATCTTCAATTTGTTGAATAGGTGGTACCTCAGTCTGTTGTGGCCAGTGCGAAGTCTGAAGACGACGACCTGCTCTCTTCGGTTCAACTGGTAATAGGCATCGTTTTTGGTGTAACCAGTATGTTCGGTTTCCCATTTGGACATGTATCTGGCTTTGATAAGCCGTTTTGACTCTTCGTACGTCATACTGGTATCTGTTTGTGGTAGCCTTGCACCTTCTTTTGCCAGTCTGTCTGCCTCCTCGTTGCCTTGGATGTTGCAGTGTGACGGAACCCACTGTACCACTACCCTTTTTGGTGCGGACTGCTGGCACAGTTTGCAGAGTGCTGCTCTTAAGTCATTAAGCTCAGTGTTTTTCTGGCTTTTTAGCGCTGTGACTACTTCGAGAGCATCTGTCAGCAGGACTATATGGCTCTCATTTTCACTGTGTGTTACCATTTCTTCCACTGCCGCCCTCAGTGCCTCTGCCTCCACTCTGAAATTGCTTGTGTACTTACCAGTAGCGAATGACAGTGTTATTTTTCTGCCATTTGGTAGGTTCAGGAATGCTCCTGCCCCTCCGTTCTGTGTAGTGTTTGTTACAGAACCATCGGTGTATGCATGGGTCCAGTCCATGCTTGGGTAGCTTTTCGTTATGAAGCTTAGGGTAGTGTCTCTCCTTTCTTTTTCACTCTGGCAGTTTTTGTTTGCAATACCTGGTATATTTTCTACCACCTCTGGAAATATATCCTGCCTCCAAGTAGGTTTTCGTACAGTAGTGATGGGTTTTGGTGTTGTTAGTGCGTTTATGGGATCTTCGTGCATCTTTGCTTTGGCTATTTCTGCAAAGTTTCTCCGCTTTAGTTTCCCATTTCCCAAATTGTTTAGTCTCTGGTACATTGGATGGTCCGTCAGTCTTCTGAGTTTCTCTGACTGCAGCTGGGCTCTGCAGTCTCTTCTATCGGTCATGGATTGCAGTTTTGTAATCTTTTCAAGTTCTACAATTGGCGTTGACTTCATGCCACCTGTTATAATTCTCATGGCTTGGTTTTGAAGTTTGTTAACTTTATCGAAGTTCGCCTTCGCTGCGGTTGTCCATGCCGCAATGCCATACTCGAGAACTGGTCTCACTCTTCCAGTGTACAGTTTCTTTAGTATGCCTTCGTCTGCTCCCCAGCTTGTGCCAGCAAGTTTCCTCATGATCGCCATTCTTTCTCTGGCTTTCATTCGGTTTCTCTCAATCTGACTTTTCCATGTCATGCGCCGATCAAATGTGACTCCCAGATAGGTTGGGTTGTCGTTTTGGCTGCAGGATTTTGCCATTCAGACGTAATTTGGTACTTTGGGGTTTTAATGAGAGCGAGAATATTGTGCACGTGGTTTTCTCCTCGTTTATTTGGTCAAGCTATCAATGTGCTCTTCTCATGGAACCAAAAGATTTGGAGAACATGTTCTAAGTCCACATGGACACAATGTCAATGTGTCCAATATTTAACTTGTTGAAGAGATGATATTTCAGTCTGCAGTTGCCTGTTCACAGTCACACAATTAATTTATTCATGTTATATCAAGGGGTTCTCTGTGTCATTCATTTGGAAGGTAATTTTGTTCATAGTTTTTATCGCTTCATTACTTAATTTAACATCTTTATACTGGTTTAGAAGACTCTATAGTCTGTATACAACCAGTTTCTTGGAGGGTGGTTTTTACTTAAACATTAGAGCTAAGTAGACCCGCAGTCAGTTAGGCTCCATCTACAGCTGCTCTTAGGTGTAGGTATACAATACACTAGCAACAGAACAGAGGTCTCAAAAATTAAGCCATTTTTGTTTGTTTGACAATCAAATCCTATAATATTGAGAATCTACTATAGTCTAGCAAAAGTGAAATATTTATGAAAAACACGAAACAAGTGAAAAACTCCCATAACATTATTATTAAATGATACAACTGAAAAAAAGATAGGTCTGCAAAAGTTGAACCCCAAAAGAAAATCATTCTGAGAAATAAGCACCTTTTTAATTGAAGTACAAGAGGTAGCTTTAAGTACTACGTAGGAACAATACTGCACCATGAACATGAAGTTATTCTGTCTTCATTTTGGATTTTGCTTTCTTTCTTTCTATGAATTTTACAGTTGACAGGGAACCTTTATATTTTCACTCTTTTGTTGTTGTTGTTGTTTTGTTGTTTAGGTTTACTCTTTTGTGCACCCTGAAAAGGACGTTAAGTGACGGGTTGCAGTAGCTTTCCTCACATCTCGAGCATGTTGATGAAGGTGGACTAGGGTCCTCCAGATGGCTATATTTGGCTTCATCTATGTGTTGCTCACTACTGCGGGGATCAAGTCGATCCCTCTCTCCGTTATCCAGGCTGCCATGAAAACTGCCCGTTTCCAGAGAGGGCTACTAGGAAGCCGAGGTGAGGGTCTTGGCCAGTATATTTGCCTGACCCTGACTGACATGTTTGATCAGTATGTTGTGCCTGACCAGATGTTAAGTCTTCCTCCTCTTTCACTCTATTGAATTTATAGTTAGTCTCATTGATTGCTTTCATCTAATTCAGTGTTTATATGGTTTCTGAAGACCATTGTTTGTTGATGATAGTTAATGTGTACAAAAAACTATCTTGTCTCTGAAATGGTCTTCACTTTTCCATAATGGCTATTGTGGCCATTTTTAATGTCAATGTCTTAGCTTTGTATTTATTAGTAAACTTCCCCATGTCGGATTTTATCAACTCTATTTTGAACCTTTTAAAATTCATACTTCTGCTGAAAGTGAATTTTCTTCACACTAATATAAATCTTGTGTTTTGCATTCAGGCTGCATTGTTAGCTTATAGGTACAAGATGGCCAACGGAGCTGGACGCTTGAGACCTTCCAACTTAGCACAGATGAAACTATTATCTATTGGCCTACTACCAGATGACCTAGAAAGTATGATGACAACACAGGATGATGTTCTTGACATCGCAGAGGAGTTGAAAGACATACAGAAGGATATTACATCAGGACAGGTGAATAATTGTAAAGAATATTTTAAAGAAATATTTTTTCTCTGGGAAACGTTTGCAATGGTAGCAATGAAAAATAAGTTGACGATAAAATCTGCTGTGATTGTTATTGTTGAATGGTCACAAATGAGTTGATTTACTCTTTTGTGCACCGTGAAAAGGGTGTTAAGTGGTGGTTTGTTGTAGTTTTCCTCACATTCCGGGGGTTTTGCTGATGAAGGTGGAATGGGTTCCTCCAGGCGGTTGTGCTATGCTTGGCTTCATCTGCATGTTGCTCACTACTACGGGATTCGCATTGATCCCTCACCTCGTTAGCTAGGCTGTCATGAAAACAGCCCGTTCCCAGGGAGGACTATGGAAAAGTCAAGGTGATGGTCTTGGCCAGTATATTTTGCCTGACCCTGACTAACATGTCTGATCAGTATATTTTGCTTGACCCTGAGTAACATGTCTGATCAGTATGTTTTTGCTTGACCAGGCACTAGTCTTCCTCCCTAAAACTGCTGTGATATTCAAGTACGTACTAAAAACATCTCTAACAAAAGTTTACTGGCTTTTCATCAGCCTTCTGTGTCTTGCTTCACTAGGAACATGAGGTCACCACTTCAGTTGATCTTATTGCAGGAAGCCTGTGGCAAAGTATGTTTATGCTCTTTCTTCTTCTTTTTCGATGTTTTTCAGGAAAAAGACATTTGTAACGTTGTGTTGTAGTTTACATTAAAGCTGCGATATCTGTGCCTTTAGGCCCAACATCATGGGTTTATCTTGGGTCGCTGTCGCTTGGGGGTGCCCTATCTTTTCTCCAAGCCGTGGACCTAAATCTGACCTGGAAGAGCCCATCATGACGAAGAATCGAGAATGCAAGTGGACTGTATGACAACCTGCTCACAACGATCAAAAGGCAAAAGCTGACTTGATATGACCACCCATTGAGGTCCATTGGACTTGGAAATACCATACTACAGGGCCACAGTACAGGGCAAACAAAGGCGAGGACATCCGATAAAACGATGAGAAGACAACATCCATGAGTGAACTAACCTACGACACAAAAAGGCACAAAAAGCAATCGCAGACAGAGGAGGATGGAGCAGGATTGTGGAGGTGTCAGCAGGAGTGCCCCAACGATCTCAAGAGGTCTTGGGATGAACGGAACTGAGGCCAAACACATCCTAACATCAGTATTTTTTAGACAGAATTTGCCTTCCTGTTTTGATCACTAATCTCTTAGTCAGCCTGCATGGTTGCAGTCTGTTTCAACAATGAAGTAATGGGTCACTGACCCTGACGTTATTATACAGTATAATACAATATATCATTTGATATGATAATACGAGTATATAGATGATACACATTATGATCATAGCAAGGTATAATATGATTAAATATTTTGTTTACTATGATATCCTCTTCTTCTGTTTTGGCATTGGGCCTGTAAAGGATATCACGTTATGTTATAGTTTATACCGAGGCTACAATGTATTCCTTTTCACCCAACACATACAGAATGAGCACAGCATTTTGGGACAATGTTTGCCTTCCTCCACAATCTCTATTCTCATAGCTAGGCTGCATGGTTGCAGTCTGTTTCCAGGGCCACCAGTTAGAGAGGGAACAGAGTCTTGTCAGCTATGGGTTGCTGCCTCTGATGCAAGCAGCCAGCTATGCAATGAGATGATGGCTGCTGCTAGCTCATTCGCTTCTGCATTTTCTGCTCTATTTACTAGAATATGATTGTAAATATAATATTATGTTCAGTGGTATACATCATATGTTAAATATGTGATTTTATTAACACTTTGTGAATACAGTCGCAAAAGGTCATATATCGGCTCTTGTGTTTTATTAAAAGATTTGAAATCCAATGTATCGGCTCGCAGGAGTGAATGAGTTAAAGAACAAAACAATTATCCCATCAAAAGAGAAAAATAGTGATTACATGTCAGATAAGATAGAAGTACAGATACAAATACAAAGATAAATGATTAATGAATATATTTATGATTATATGATATGATTGTTTATTATATGTAATTACTGTTCACAGATTGATAAATTGATTGAAAACTTTATTAAATTGAGTGGTCTTGGTAACAAGCAAGTGGTTATTGATGAGCTAGAAGTCATGCAAGGGGCCCATGTTATGGCCTATTTGTGAGTAGCCTTTACGTGTTGGTAAAAAAAATATGCATGTAAACTAATAATACTTGTGAAATGATGTAAAGTGACCTTGCCTTAGTTTGAATAGAAACCAATATACTAGGCTTGTTCAAATGAAACCGGACCAAACTGCAACAAGTGAACATACATAGGATGTGCATGAGGACGTCACTTCTGGTGTAAACAGCACATATCAACTGTCAAGTTTGCAAATTTTCATTATACTTCGACTCATAGTTTCCTCAGCAGACTGTTGAAAACATGACGGGTGTGATACGGAATCCGTCCAGAGTTGATCAGCGAGCGGTGTTTCGGCTTCCAACAGATGAAGGATGTCACTAGTTGACATTCATCGCAGAATGCAGGCAGTGTATGGTGACAAAGGTGTGTCGAAGACAACAGGGAAAAACTGGATAACAATGTTTAAAGCAGGATGTGGGTTAACGAAAGATCTTCCAAGACCAGGTCAGGCGTATATTGTTGCGTTAACTCACGTCCTTCTTAATGTTCACCTGTTGCAGTTTGGTCCAGTTTCATTTGAACACGCCTCGTACTAATAGAGCAGCTGGAGATACTTCTAATGATACTCTGGGAAATTAGATAATCATGCTTTTATTCTTACATCATATATGAGGTATTGCTTCCAGAACTTTTTTTTTTACTTGGCTTGGCTTCGTTCGTTCTCAGTCTCCCACAACCAAACCCTAAAAGTGCTTAAGTAGCAGAATGTAGTCCAGAGAACGGAATGCGTTGTGTCGTAGTTTACAGCTTGACTGCGATATTTGCACCTTTCAGTCCAACACATCCGACTTCAGCAAGCATTTTTTGAGTACAGGGTTAGCATTCCCTCTTCGATCCCTTCTCCTTAGCCAGTCTGCCCTGCTGCAGCCTGTTATCCAGGATCACCAGCTGGAGGTGTAGAAGGGTCTTGGCAGCTCTGTTTCGCTGGCCGTGACGCTAGCAGTCAGCTATGGGTCGCTGACCACTGCAGCTCATGTGCTGCTCAGCATCTTGATCCCTTTTTTTTACTTGACTGTGTCCTCACTTCTACAAAAGGATATAGATGTGTTTTTGTTTTTCTCTTCTTGTGGCTTATAACTTCTCCAGGATAGGATAGCATGTCCATACCAATTCCTTCACAGGCATCTCTTATGGCATACCTGGTAGGTTACAGTGTCACTGTTCTTTTCCTCTCTTTCAAGTTACGATGATACACAGCTTGGATTTTTGTTTTTAAACCTAATTATCTACTACACACTTTTGGCCTATTTGAGCGGTGATGTATGCAAATTCATGAGTTGGACAGCACTATGAGTCTCTTCTGACATTTCTTAGCGTGGAAGTGGTCCTATTCATATCTGTTACATGCAGAACTTTCCAAGAAACTTCTTGAGAATAAGGTGAAAATACAGTAGAGGGTAACAAAAGCTGGTCTGTATATTAATATTGTTATTTATAAAGCATTTCTAGGACTAATGTTACCCCGATCTAATGTTATTTTAACATTTTCTGGTTGGGATGTCTGTTAATCTCCTACCCACCTTGGGTAGAAGTCATAAATAGACTGTATAATTTTTGGAAGATGGGAAAATCAGAGAGTGTATCATTGCAGCTCCTAGATGTTGTAACCAAGTTTTTCATGGTGATTCATGGACAATCAACAAGCAAGCACATAGATCTTTGTAATGAGTTGACATATGGCAGTGATTCATAGACAATCAACAAGCAAGCACATAGATCTTTGTAATGAGTTGACATATGGCAGTGATTCATGGACAATCAGCAAGCAAGCACATAGATCTTTGTAATGAGTTGACATATGGCAGTGATTCATGGACAATCAACAAGCAAGCACATAGATCTTTGCAATGAGTTGACATATGGCAGTGATTCATGGACAATCAGCAAGCAAGCACATAGATCTTTGTAATGAGTTGACATATGGCAGGGATTCATGGACAATCAGCAAGCAAGCACATAGATCTTTGTAATGAGTTGACATATGGCAGTGATTCATAGACAATCAACAAGCAAGCACATAGATCTTTGCAATGAGTTGACATATGGCAGTGATTCATGGACAATCAACAAGCAAGCACATAGATCTTTGTAATGAGTTGACATATGGCAGTGATTCATGGACAATCAGCAAGCAAGCACATAGATCTTTGTAAGCAATGAAGATGTTGTTTTACAGAAGAATGCTGTGGATCCCATTGACTGCGAGGAAGACTAATGATACAGTACTCAAAGAGGCACAAACACAAACACAACATTGTACTGACCACTCAGTAATGAAACTTTCTTTACTGTCGCTGTCATAGTTGAGATTAAATTGCTGAAGTTTGTCATACAGTATTATGTTTCTATTTGTTTCTAAGGACACCAGAGCAGTTTGACAAGCTAGAATTTACCAAAGCTGGGAAGATAGCATTTGTGTCTCAAGTTGCCAAGATGTCTAGTCACAAAATGTCCAGAGAACACATTGAGTTTCTAGCCAAGGAAATGCTGGAAATGTTAAAAGATTTGGAAAGTGCCGAGATCAATAAAGTAAGTCTAAGAGTTCATTCATGATTATATTTTACAGATGTGACATAAGCCACTTGTATATTACACTTAATAACTCAGATAGCAATTGGTATCAAGTACCGTAACATAGTATATGAAAGAGTAATCAAGTGAAGACTGGTACACAAGTCTTAGTTCTTAGTCTTAGTCGACCTGTGCATCTACAAGGGCTTAAGGGTATTTGCCCTTGTGCAGGTCCCAACTTTTGTGCCAGTTGGGAGTAGCCGGTGGGTGCATGTCTCTGCCTAGCGGGCTGGCAGGGCTTTGGTTTTTTTAGTTTTGTGCTGGTCTCATCTTGGTTTTCAGTCAATTCTGTCTCAAGGACGAGTTGTCCAGTGGATGGCTTTGTTTGTTTCAGGATCGCGAGTGTTGGACAACTTGAACAAATCTTGCAATCCAGTGGGGGGGTCTGCCAGGTCGTCTTTTTTTGCTGTGCGAGTACCACAGAGTGGTTGTTGTGCTCCAGCGTTCGTCTGTCCTTCTGACTACATGGCCAGACCAGCGGTGCTTGGAGTTGTTGGCATGATGGATGAGATCCTTGATGTGTGACAATGCCTGGATGTCACTGTTGTGTAATCCCATCTGGCACTGTTGCCTAAGTGATAGGCCCAGGAAATGGCGCTCAAGTGAGGAATGTGTTGACCCTAGCTGATTCTCAGTGGCTTTTGTCAGAGACCAGGTTTAAAATCCAAAGCATAGCGCTGGTAGGATCACTGAGTCGAATCTGTCATCTTACCATCTGGTGTCTCGCGATCTCTTTATTGAGTTTAAGGTGGCCCAGCCTGCTCGATGGCACCTGACAATCTCGGGCTTCCAGTTATTTTCCATGTTGAGAAGGCGGCCGAGGTGGATGTATTCGTCGACATCCTCCAATGGTGTATAATTTAGGGATTGGGCTCCACAAAACGGTTACGTATATCTTTTTAAAGGTAAAAAAAGAAAGCTATGGCAGAGGTAATTCTACTAATTAAAAAATAGCATATTTATATTATGATGGTTATAGTACTATTTTAAAAATAGCATATTCATATTATAAGCAAAAAACTACTAATTAAAAAAAGGATTTTTTTATAGGCAAAAAACTATTAATTAAAAATAGCATTTTTATATTATAGAGGTAATACTACTAATTGACCACCCCACTCAATGGTTAGATGAAGCATAGTATAGTAAAGTTTCAAACACTTCATGTCCGAAGTGGTGTCTGCTATAGGACTACCTTACCTTAAATTAAGAGAGCAGTGTGGGCATTTGATTCCGTCATTTAATTATATACAAGTATTATATGCGTAATAAAGACTAATACATAATTAGATTGCTAAATTCCAATGTCAAGTCTGTACTTCTGTATGGAGCAGAAACTTGGAGAATAACAAAGAACTACAGGCATTCGTCAATAAATGTTTATGGAGGATAATAGATATAGCCTGGCATGACATGGTGAGGAATGAAGACCTATGGGAAAGAAGCCAACAACAATCAGGGGAGCAACAAATCAAACATAGGAAATGGGGTTAGATAGGAATCACGCTATAAAAAGTGGAACAAACGTGGCCTGACATACCCTGACATGGAATCCACAGGGAAATTGGAAGAGAGGTAAACAAAGAAAAACCTGGAGAAGAGACAGTGAAAACTAATTTTGGTATCTTAACTGAAGAGAGATAGAAAAGGCAGTTCAAGATTGAACTTGCTGGAGGAGGGTTGTCAATTGCCTATGCGACGAAAGGAGCAACATGCAATATTGATTGATTGATTGAGTGTGAGTAAACTAGTAACTTTAATTTTTAAATAAATATTAATATTTAAATATTACAGTTACTTTTTGACTTCTTATTGTACATTGATATTAATTCCATGACGAATAATTGTTAAATTAACATAGTTTTAGTAATTTTAAAATTATTTTTTAATATTCTTTAAATGTTACATAAATAATAATGCAAAGTGCATTCTAATTCTAGGAGAAATCTGAAGATCGGGAATCTCGACGTCTCCGCTCACTGGGACAAATGGCTTTGGGTCTGACTCCATCCCAGATTGATGGCATCAGTGGAAAGGCTATCATAGACAACTTATTCATTCTCAGAACTCTGGCTCTGACTGGAGAACAAGCTAAAGCAGTGTTGGAGAAAATAGAAGATGCAGTAGAGTGAGTTTTTTTTGCATGTAAATTAGTGTATATAAAAGTAGGTTACATGCTACTTTCAGTAAGTCTTGGCTTCATTCATTATCAATCTCCTACTACCAAGCCTTGAAAGGGCTTTAAGTAGCAGAATGTAGTCCAGATAACGGAATGTGTTGTGTTGTAGTTTACAGCTTGACTGCGATATTTGCACCTTTCGAACTGACAAATCCGACTTCAGCATGCATTTTTTGAGTACTGGGTTTAGCCTTCCCTCTTTGATCCCTTCTCCTTAGCCAGTCTGCTCTGCTGCATCTTGTTATCTAGGATCATCACGTGGAGGAGTAGAAGGGTCTTGGCAGCTCTAGTTTGCTGTCCTTGACGCTAGCAGTCAGCTTTGGGTCGTTGACCACTGCAGCTCATGTGCTGTTCAGCGTATTGATCCTTACTATGAGTATTAACTAACAGATGTATGAATACCTGATTTCAATATGTCTATTGAAACCCTGAAAGACTTTAAAGATGTGTCTCCTGCGTCATAAACAGTCCTATCCTGCAATTGCATCACATTCGGTTCCAAGGGGGAATGACGCTAATTGAAAATATCTACAAGTGGAAGCATTTCCTTTTTCCCCTCACAAATGTATAGAAAAGCCTAAAAATGTCTTTATGCTATCAAATATTATTTGAGGGCTAAAGACGCAGCTAGCAACCCATGGTTAGCTGCTTGCATCATGGATAGTAACCCATAACTGACCAAGACCCTAATCCACTTCCAAGTGGTGGCCCTGGGAACAGACTGAATCCATGTAGTCTGGCTAACAGATTAAAGATAGAAGAGGGAAGGGTAACACAGTCCGCAAATTGCAGTGCTGGAATCAAATGTGTTGGTATCACGGTCTCACTTGAAAGTACAACATACATCACAAACGTCTTTTTAACTTGACTTAACTTAGCTTCTATATACTGGTTTATAAGACTCTGCAGAGTTTGTATACAACCAGTTTCATTTACATTTCATTGCTCTAAAAGCTATGCGCATCCAATCTATTCTTAAATGCATTCATTGTTCCTGCCTGTATTACTTCCTGTGACAATGCATTCCAAGCATTCACCACTATCTGACTAAAAAAATATTTCTTTATATCTAATCTGGACCTTTCTTTAGTTAATGTGTAACTATGCCCTCTTGTTCTTGCAGGTGGTTGTATTTTGAAAAACTTGTTATAGTCTAATTTATCCTTTCCGTTGATTATCTTATAAACCTGTATTAAGTCACCTCGAATTCTTCTCTTTTCTAGACAGCGCAAGCCGGTTTTTCTGAGTCTTTCCTCATAACTATAATTCTTGAATCCCACTATCAGCTTTGTCACTCTTCTTTGTATTCTTTCCATCATGTTTTTATCTCCTCTACGATAAAAACTCCACACCTGTACACAGTACTCCAATCTAGGTCTAACTAATGCTTTATACAGTTTGACAATCACTTCCTCGCTCCTGTGTTTAATGTTTCTTTTTATCATACCTATAGCATAGCAGTGAAAAAGGTAAATGCTATGTCATTGCATTTGCCTGTTTCACTGCTACCTGGACTTGCTCACTCACTTTACCTGTATGATCTATTATAAATCCTAGGTCCTTTTCCTTTTCTATCTTTCTAACATTGTTCTTGCCCACTGTAATTATGTTCCACATTGGATCTACCCATATAGATGACTGTACACTTTTCTACATTAAACTCCATTTGCCAGATCACAGACCATTCTCTGATGTTATTTAAATCTGATCTCAATATATCCACTTCTGCTTTGGATGAGACACTACTGCATAGTTTTGTGTCATCCACGAATTTTGCAATCATGGATCTGATACCAATTTTCAGGGTGAAGAATATATTCAATGCACAATAGCGTTAGACCTACTAAAACTAAAAGAAAGTAAAATTAATATATTTTTTGCCTTATTCTCGTTAATGAATGTAGGATTATAATTGTACTTCCTGGGTGGCAAGTCTAGCTTAATATGCACAGATTAGGCCTTGAGCAGCCACATACAAGTCTTACATTGTTGTTGACTACATTTAATCATTTCTATCTAGGCCCTATCTTCTACGTTTTAACTTCTTTTATATTTTTGTCATAAGACAACACTAAAATAAAATTAGAAACCCTTTAATGTGTTTAAATGTACATAACTCCAGTTATTGTGGTAATGCAAAAAGCAAAATTATCCGTAAATGTGAACTAATAAATGTTGGTATGTGACTTTGGTCACATCAAGAGACACAACGGTCTTGAGAGAACAGTGATGGAAGGTATGGTGCCAGCCAAAAGAGGAAGGGGTAGATCAAGAAGACGATGGCACTAAGATATCTAGAAATGCCTGAGTATAACTGTGGCAGAGGCTGGAGTTTTGGCAAGAGAAAAAGTTTCTTTCAGACAAACTGTGATGGGAGCGACGTTTTACAAAGGACATGCTACATGATGATGATGTGACTTCACATACTATTATTTCAGTTATTTCAAGATATTTGTGTATATGTGCCCAAGCTGAACTGACCTATATCTGTTTATATAAGTATCATTTAATTTTCAGTTCTGCTGCAACCCTCTGTGATTTATGCATCAAATGAAGCTTTGAGAATAGAATTTGCAACAAACCATTTAACTTTAATATCATTGAGGCTGTCCATTCAGTTGTAATTTTAAAAAGTTTCTTTTAAACAATTGCAGAAATTGGAGATGTAACAGCAATGTTTTGGCAAGAGTAGGACCTCTCCTACAGTACCATGATGATCCGTTTAGTGATGACTGTGATGTAAGTAGGACTAGGGCTGGAGAGGTGGAAGACATACTGGCAATTTGTTGTTCATTTCTACCTGGCTCAGAATCTGTGCCAAACATCTGCGCAAAACCCTGGAACATTTCTTATTATCTGCTGTTTTGTTGCTACTGTCAACCAAATACATCTGCCACTTCAACACACACACGCACGCACGCACGTACGTAAATGTGGACATGCTACACTCACATGATTCTGAAACATGGGATCTGGTGAAAGAAGGGAAAAAATAACTTTCTTGCTGCCTTTATTTCCCAGTAGTTCAGGTACCCATTTACAAATGTACTCACTCTGCAGCTGGGTTAACTAAAGCGTACTAGTAGCAGATGTTGAGCCCTGTAACCTTGCCTTGAAAAGCGTTACTATTCTTTGCTCCAACTCAGGCCCCAAGTAACACTCTGACAAATTTCTGCATCGAATATGAGATATTAGTTCTAGAGCTTTCTTTAAGACACAGGAGTGCAGGTTTTTGGACCATTGGAAAGGCCTGTATGTACAAGTAATGAGTTGGGTCGCTATAGCAGACGGGTAAAGGCACTTGCCTCTCAAGAAAGAAAGTGTGAAATTGTGGGGTTATGAATCAAACAAGTTTCAAGCGACCCTTATCTCAAGGAATGTGAGATTAGCGTCTGGTCATATTAGAGAATGGGGGAAAACTCTGAGATCCTGTGTACACACTGTGCATGTAAAATCCCTTGGCAGTTGAAAATAGATAAGAGTCGGCTGTTAGCTGCCGTCAAAGGAAAAAATTATAAAAAGTTATGAAATTCCTACCCAAAACACAATCTACCTTCCCCCAGGCCTAGTAAGCTACAGAAAGTAAACATTGCAAAATAAAGAACGTACTACAGCTAGCCTTTGGCTACCTGGCAGCAGGCATAACCACCTGCCTGTTTAAATACTAGGATCCCAAGTATGTCAACTTCTTTAGATGAAGACATGTACAGTGGACCAATACAAATAAACAGAAAGATTTTAGAAGCCACACAGAAACAAATTTTCTTGTGAAGTATATAAGATCAACAGTTCCACCTCAACAAATAACACAAAGCAATTAATTAAAATAAATCTCTATAACAAATTGTCCAAAGGTTCAACTCTAATTAACATCATGCTCAACCAGCTGTAAATTGGTACCTGACTTACTATTAATGAAGGAAAGACAGTGAAGAAGGGAACTGGTAACCGCATCATATAAACAAGCTGTGGTGTCCTACAATGAAGTCTCTAACACTTCATCTCCAACAGCAGTGTCTGCTATTGGACAACAACAAAACAAAAATATACAGGGTTTTTCTTGGGGAAATCTGGTTTTATTTCATTGGTTGTTTCTAACAGAAAGGTCATACAGAAATCTTGAGGACAGCAAGGAAGGGCTATGGTTACCTCACTTAACTTAACTTAACGTCTTTATACTGGTTTAGAAGACCCTGCAGAGTCTGTATACAACCAGTTACATTTACATCATCTTGCTCTAAAAGCTATGCGCATCCAGTTTATTCTTAAATGCATTAACTGTCCCTGCCTCCACTACCTCCCCTGGCAATGCATTCCTAGCAGACACCACTCTCTGACTAAATAAATATTTCCTAATATCTAACCTGGACCTCTCTTTAGTCAGCTTGTAGCTATGCCCTCTTGTTATTGTAGGTGGCTGTATTTTAAAAAACTTGTTATAGTCTAATTTATCCATTCCTCTGATCATCTTATAAACCTGTATTAAGTCACCACGAATTCTTCTCTCTTCGAGACACTGTAGACCGGTTTTTCTGAGTCTTTCCTCATAACTGTAATTCTGGAATCCCACTATCATCTTTGTCGCTCTTTTTTGTATTCTTTCTAGCATGTTTATGTCCCCTCTATGATAATGACTCCACACCTGTACACAGTACTCCAATCTAGGTCTAACTAAAGCTTTATACAGTTTGACGATCACTTCCTTGCTCCTATGTTTAATATTTCTTTTTATCATACCTAACATTGCATTTGCCTTTTTCACTGCTACCTTAACTTGCTCCCTCACCTTTCCTGTATGATCTATTATAACCCCTAGGTCCCTTTCCTTATCTATCTTTCTAATATTGTTTTCTCCCATTCTGTAATTATGTTCCATATTGGATCTACCCAGGGATCAAGATGCTGCAGTGGTCAGCGACCCATAGCTGACTGCTAGTGTCAGGGCCAGCGAACCATAGCTGCCAAGACCCTTCTACACCTCCACGTGGTGATCCTGGATAACAGGCTGCAGTAGGGCAGACTGGCTAAGGAGAAGGGATCGAAGAGGGAATACTAACCCTGTACTCAAAAAATGCTTGCTGAAGTCGGATGTGTTGGACCGAAAGGTGCAAATATCGCAGCCAAGCTGTAAACTACGACACAACGCATTCCATTCTCTGGACTATATTCTGCTACTTAACCCCTTTCAGGATTTGGTAGTGGGAGATTGAGAACGAACGAACGAACGAACGGATCTAACCATGTGGATGACAGGACATTAATCTACATTAAACTCCATTTGTCAGCTTACAGACCATTCTCGAATTTTATCTAAATCCGACATCAATATTCCGCTTTAGATGAGACACTACTGCATAGTTTTGTGTCATCAGCAAATTTTGCAATCATGGATCTCATATCAATGTCCAAATCATTTATATATATATCAAGAACAAAATTGGTCCCAAAACCGAGCCCTGTGGCACATCACTTTTCACTTCACACCACTCAGAGTACTCCTTATTTATGCCCACCCTCTGCCTTCTTCCCGTAAACCAATTTTCAATCCATTTGGCAACTTCCCCACCTATTTCATGTGATTTTAACTTTCGAAATAATCTTTGATGAGGTACTCTATCAAAGGCCTTTGCAAAGTCTAGATAAATAACATCCACTGGCTCCCCTTTATCTATGATTTTAGTAACCTCCTCCATGAATTCTAATAGATTTGTTAAGCATGATCTCCCCCTAGTAAACCCATGCTGATTATTTCTAATTAGATTAAATTTGTCTAAATGCATTATAATGTTTTCTTTGATTATTGACTCTAACAATTTACAGACTATGCTCGTTAAACTCACCGGTCTATAATTTGCTGGATCTGATTTTTTGCCTTTTTTTATTAAGGGGATCACTCCTGCATCTTTCCAATCGTGTGGAACAATCCCTTTTGTAAGTGATTGAGAACATAATATAGCCAATGGTTTTGCTAGTTGGTCTCTAATTTCATACAGCAATTTTGGATGAATACCATCTTGACCTAGACATTTATTCCCTTTCAACCCCTCCAATTTTTTAAAAACCTTAGAAAGAGCAATGACTTAATGTAATACAATCTCGGACATTTTATCCCTTAATGACAGTGTCTGCAATACAACTACCTTTACCTTTTCTTAACTCTGAATAAGTGTCTAGAAACAGACCAAGCATCGATCAGTAACCTAAAGATGACTGTTTGTGTCAGAGCCAGCGAACCAGAGCTGCCAAGACCCTTCTCCACCTCCATGCAGTGATCCCTTGGATAACAGGCTGCAACAGAGCAGGCTGGCTAAGGAGAAGAGATTGAAGAGGGAAAGCTAACCCGGTACTTACAAATGCCTGCTGAAGTCGGATGTGGCAGACGCATCCTAATCTCCGGACTAAACCCTGCTACTTGCAAAGAACTTTTTACAAACTTGGTGGCAGGAGTTTGAAAACGAACGATGAAGAAGAAGAAGAGTGCCAAAATCTTTTATTTTCAGAAAACATGGATGATATAAAAATCATATATGCTCTTCTGACATGGCAAGACATATCGGTTCATATTTGTATAATTTATGTAATTCAAAGCAGTAAAAGGCAAAAAGCAAAGCCCCCAGGTTGTCCATGCTGGCTAGATGTGGGCAATGGTCTATGCACAGTGAAGAGTGATTGGTTTTGATTGATTGAATGCAGAAAGCATGTCTTGTGTGGATTTGGGACTACTTATTGTGGAGCGTGTGGTTTAGTTGACATTGAGCTGGCTTAATAAGACTGAGGTTACAGTGCACCAGGGTTCGAGATCACGGACAGACAGAAAAACATCAGGGCGTGGTGTCTTCCTGATGCGACCCCTCCTCTAGTTGACCCATCTATAAATGGATACCTGATGCATGAGTTGGGAAAGGTATAAACAGCAAGGAAGGTAATTGGCTACCCAACCTCACATAGGTTGTGGCTTAGTACATGAAGAGTTATCTTTATCCCCAACAACAGTCCATGGGACTGACTTTTTGTTTACTGTGGTACAAAGAATGTATTTTAAGAAAGTATGACGATACCAAAATGAACATTTTACTTCTGCTCTACTAGACAACATACAAAGAAGATCAGTTGGGCACTGTGCTGGCTGTTATTAAAGATATGGAGAAGAGAAGAGAGGCCATCCAGGAACGACTTGATGAGGGTTTTGCAAAAGAGATTGATGATGCCATAGATGATATTAGAGAGAAGATATTAGTGGATGCAATAGTGTCTGTAGCAACACAGAAGATGAATGTGAGAAAACGGCGAGCTACACATGCTACTGCAGGTGAGTGAAGTCACTAGTTTGAAATGGATCTACAATAAACATTTTGTTATTTTATGGACATTTAAATAAATATATATATAAAGATATGAAGGTCCCGAGTGATCCACCTTGGTCTTTGTGTATGATAAGGACAAGAATAGCACCACTGCCACACAGAGAACATGTCATAAGAGGCAGCCAATTGTGTGACATGACATAACACAGATCCTCAGATTACCCTGGATGGATAATAGGCCAAAAATAGATATTCAACAAGAGTTGAACATAGAAGAGAACTGGTTTATCAATTCTATTTTGGCCAGAAAATGTAAATACTTTGGTCACATCAAGAGACACAACAGTCTTGAGAGAACAGTGATGGAAGGTATGATACAAGCAAAAGAGGCAGGGGTAGACCAAAAAGACAATGGCACCAAGATATCCAGGAATGCTTGTGGTGGAGACTGTAGTTTTGGCAGTGGAAAGAGTTTCTTTCAGACAGACTGTGATGGGAGCGACGTTCTTCTTCTTCTTCTTCGTACGCAGTCAGACAGTAACCATTATTTTTTTCGAAAAAAGCGGCGGTCATCCTGAGGCTGTTGCCACTGCCATAGAGCTTTTCTTGCAGTTCCACTGGTGATGGCCACATCTGCTCTCTCCGATCCTCGTATGTCGGGCAGTTCTGCAGCAGATGTTCAGCGGTCATTTTACCAGTACCGCACGGGCATTCGTCGGTACCACCTATCTTCAATTTGTTGAATAGGTGGTACCTCAGTCTATTGTGGCCAGTGCGAAGTCTGAAGACAACGACCTGCTCTCTTCGGTTCAACTGGTAATAGGCATCGTTTTTGGTGTAACCAGTATGTTCGGTTTCCCATTTGGTCATGTATCTGGCTTTGATAAGCCGTTTTGACTCTTCGTACATAATACTAGTATCTGTTTGTGGTAGTCTTGCACCTTCTTTTGCCAGTCTGTCTGCCTCCTCGTTGCCTTGGATGTTGCAGTGGGATGGGACCCACTGTACCACTACCCTTTTTGGTGCGGACTGCTGGCACAGTTTGCAGAGTGCTGCTCTTAAGTCATTGAGCTCAGTGTTTTTCTGGCTTTTTAGCGCTGTGACTACGGCGAGAGCATCTGTAAGCAGGACTATATGGCTTTCATTTTAATTGTGTGTCACCATTTTTTCCACTGCCGCCCTCAGTGCCTCTGCCTCCGCTCTGAAATTGCTTGTGTACTTAGCAGTAGCGAATGACAGTGTTATTTGTCTGCCATTTGGTAGGTTCAGGAATGCTCCTGCCCCTCCGTTCTGTGTAGTGTTTGTTACAGAACCGTCGGTGTATGCATGGGTCCAGTCCATGCTTGGGTAGCTTTTCGATATGAAGCTTAGGGTAGTATCTCTCCTTTCTTTTTCAGTCTGGCAGTTTTTGTTTCCAATACCTGGTATATTTTCTACCACCTCTGGAAATATATCCTGCCTCCAGGTAGGTTTTCGTACAGTAGTGATGGGTTTTGGTGTTGTTAGTGCGTTTATTGGATCTTCGTGGATCTTTGCTTTGGCTATTTCTGCAAAGTTTCTCCGCTTTAGTTTCCAATTTCCCAAATTGTTTAGTCTCTGGTGCATTGGATGGTCGGTCAGTCTTCGGAGTTTCTCTGACTGCAGCTGGGCTCTGCAGTCTCTTCTATCGGTCATGGATTGCAGTTTTGTAATCTTTTCAAGTTCTACAATTGGCGTTGACTTCATGCCTCCTGTTATAACTCTCATGGCTTGGTTTTGAAGTTTGGAGCGACGTTCTATAAAGGACATGCTACATGATGATGATGACTGAGACTGCTTATCAGAAATTGTCAGAGCATATTTAAGCATTTTCAAATAATCAAAAATGTCTGTAACTAATAAATTCATATTTGACTTGATTGATAACACCTGTTTTAATATATGAAAGGGAGCAAAGGCTAATACCAGGATGAAGATGCATACAATTTACCAAGATCTCACATTAGGTAGGATCAGGTGCAACATTCTGACCAAGACCCCCACCTCACATCAAGGTCAGATGTAGCAAACTGACCAAGACCACATCTAACATTCATGCTATACACCTGGAAACAGGCTGTATTACAGCAGTCTGATCAACAAAATTGGAATCTTAACTTCATTATACTGGTTGAGAAGGCTCTACAGAGTCTGTATACAACCACTTTATGCCACTCCACCGATACTAAACATAACTGTGAGCATCCAGTCTATTTTTTAATGCACCAACCGACCCTGCCTTCACCACATCCTGCATTCCAAGCATTCATCACTCTCTGACTAAACAAATATTTCCTAATATTTATTCTGGACCTGTCTTTAAACAATTTGAAGCTATGCCCTCATTTTCTTGTATAAGTGAATCGACACTGATCTCCATAATTGTGAGCCTTTTTTGATACACTTCAGAATGTATGAAGAGCCATTGGAAACCCGCTACCAAAGAAAATTAATCTCAGTACAAGTAGCTTCAAAAACAAAGAAGCAAACAAAGATGTAAAAAATATCTGACCTTTTTCATTGATTAGGACCGCTGACCTGTGACATCTTGATTCGACTTGGAAGATCTGCCAGGCTGGTGGATGTGCAATTGCTGAGGGACATGCACAATGAGGAATTAAAGAGATGTCTGCCACAGATAGGTTCCATTGGGGGCTGGTCACAGGAGACACTCAAAGCTCTAGCTGAGAAGATCAAGTTGGTAAGCTGGTTGAAGGGATAAAATAAGCCTATGTGAGAGGAAAGAATTATATCAATTAATTGTTCACAACATTTCAGCTCTTTGTGCAGCACAGGTCCTCAACATGTACATGCTAAGCAGTCTCGTCCTTTGCCATCAATTCTAGGTTTGCTTTGTTTTATTTAGTTTAGTTTAGTTGAAGAATCAACACCATTGCACACAGTTTAACCCAGAAGTGCTCTGTTCTTCTCCATATTCTTTGAAGAATCTCAGCACAATGCACAAACTTGTAGCACTGGCAAGGATCTCGTAATAGATTGGGTAGATTTTAAACATAATTTTTAATTTTGCCCGGGCAGCGGCCGTTAAGGCTACTCTTTTCAATTTCTAACTGTCGCGGGATTGTTAACGTGTGCTACACTGCACGCGGACGTCCAATCTCTACTACCCAGAGATCCAGGGAAATACAAGAAAGTCTACTGGAAAAAAATCTCAGCATCCCCTGTGAGTTGAACCTGCAACTTCCAGCACCCAAAGCTGACATCTTGCCTCGAGACTACTGTTTTATTTAAAGTGATTTATCCAGTTGAAGTTTGTGTGGCTTACGAATTCCACAGGATGTTATAACTATGTCTATGTCTAAGCCTTCTTAGTTTTGTCTATGGCATGCCTGACAGATTACGGTGTTACCATTCTTTGCCGCCACACACACATCGATCTGTAATCTCGCTAACAGACATTGATCTATGACCTTGTTAGCGTTCATCAATTTGTAATATTGCTAGTGCACATTGATCTGTAATTTTGCTTCTTCTTCTTCTTCTTCTTCTGCTTTTGTTCTCCAATCTCCCGCTACCAAGCCCTGAACAGGGCTTTGCAAGTAGCAGGATGTAGTCCGGAGAACGCAATGCGTTGTGTTGCTAGTTTACAGCTTGTCTGTAATATTTGCACCTTTTGATCCAACACATTCGTCTTTAGCAGCAATAATCTTACTAACTTACATTGATATGTAATCTATCAAACATACATTAATTTGTAATATTGCTAACTTACATTGATCTGCAATAATGCTAATGTACAATGATCTGGGATTGTGCTAACATACATTAATCTGTGATCTTGCCAACATACATTGATCTGTGGTGTTAAACATACATTGATCTGTGGTGTTAACATACATTGATCTATGGTGTTAACATACATTGATCTGTGGTGTTAACATAAATTGATCTGTGGTGTTAACATACATTGATCTGTGGTGTTAACATACATTGATCTGTGATCTTGCTAACTGGCATTGCTCTATAATCTTCCTAACTGGCATTGATCTGTGATTTTGTTAACATTCATTTATCTGTGATTTTGTTAACATTCATTGATCTGTAATAATGCTAATGTACATTGGTCTGTAATCTTACTAACATACATTGATCTGTGATCTTGCTAACATTAAGCAATCTGTAATATTGCTAACATGCATCATTGATCTGCAATCATGCTAACATACCTTGGTCTGTAGATATAGCAACTGTTTTTCATGGGTTCATTGAGACCTGACTATTAATGCAAGGTTTCGTCTATGATAAAAAGGATTTTTTTTTTTTTTGCTTAGATGTTTGCCTCACTAGTTTCTACTGGCGGAGGCGCGCCATTTTCCACCCCAGACCGTAGTCAATTGGGCGATATCAGGACGCATAAACCAGTGCTTGGATGCATGTGTGCGTCTGCATGTACCTACGCTAGGTTTGTGCGCCCTCAGAAGCTAGCCCAACCAAAGTGCAATGGAAGGGCTTTACCACGAGGGCGCGTGTGAAAGTTGTGCAAGGGTGTGATTGTAGGACAGAGTCAAATGAAACAGAGTGAGGTGAGAGAGAAGAGTGGCCTGCCCCCAGGGTAGAAGACCACCTCGATAAAATGGATAAGGAAGGCTGGTCTATTCTGTTTAAATGCTTGTAAATTGTTATCTACAGATTTATGCTGGAGTTTCAACTTGGTCTGCTAAAACTCTTGCTGCTGCAGGGTCAATTATTGCAGGACTATCCCCTGCAGAAATACAGATGCTAAATGGCTTAAGTGGAGTTGATGTCATGCACAACATAGGCAGGCATGGGAAACTCTCAACTGAGCAGGTTTGGGCTGTCTACTTAATAAAGTTGTATTTAACTGAGAGTGGCACTAATGATACACACCTATCTATCTACCTATAAGACTTGGCCATATTATGTCATGTTTTTAAATAATCTTTGCCTTACAAGGATCTTGCAAGATTTTATTTTCATATAAATAAACATGCGTTGAATTATTTTAAAAAACAATTGTTTTTTCTTCAACCCCACCACCCCTCCAGCTAATATATGTGCTAACCATGTGCATTTAATATAGATCCTGATTAAATATCCATGTGGCATATTGGGGATATGGTGTTATGCCCATATTTTTCTTGACCAACGGCACACTAGTGGTAATGTGGTTAATATTGTGTTGGCTGCCTTTACTTTCAAAGATTATTCTCATACCCAATTTTTTATGCGAGGTGTACCCTGAGAGCCGTTTTGCAATCATGAAAAATCAAACAACAACTGGGGACCGAACCCTGATTGCTCCTGTTTTTAATAAAGAACACACCAAATCAGGAGAGTAGAATAACATTTTAGAGATGGCAATTGGTTATTTATGTTGTTGTTGCTATGGATCCAGCAGCATCCGAGCTCTTGCCTTCCAGCCCAATGCCATGTAATGGTATCTGCAAGTGTGTATCAGTTGTTGTCTAGTGCCATACAAAGTGTTCCATTTATCTGGCCTCAGACGAAGAAGCACTTTCTCAAAATCGTTGAGCGCTGAGCACTCAAAGAGATGATGATCAACGGTTTCATATGGGTGTGTACATAGCTGGCACTCAGGAGTATGTTATGGTTGGATTCTGTTCAGCTGTTTGTTTGGTGGGATGTATTGGGTTCTGTTCAGCTGTTTGTTAAGTGGGATGTGTTGGATTTTCAGTCAGAAAATGGTGCTCTGATCCTTCCTTGTGAGTTGATTTATACTGTCATTTGGATTGGGGTTTTGTTTTTAAATGTTTCATCAATTAATGTGAGTAATTTATTATATTCATACTCATGATTTTATAGAATGCATTGTTTTTATGAAAGATTGTGTAGGTTTGTTTTGGTTAGATTTTTATTAATCAAGGTAACAGGTTTTCGTCTGTACATGCTGATAGATATGTTAACTTAACTTAACTTAACTTAACGTCTTTATACTGGCTTAGAAGACCCTGCAGAGTTTGTATACAACCAGTTTCATTTACATCACCTTGCTCTAAAAGCTATGCGCATCCAGTTTATTCTTAAATGAATTAACTGTCCCTGCCTCCACTACCTCCTCTGGCAATGCATTCCAAGCATTCACCACTCTCTGACTAAATAAATATTTCCTAATAGCTGATCTGGACCTCTCTTTAGTCAACTTGTAGCTATGCCCTCTTGTTATTGTGGGTAGCTGTATTTTGAAAAACTTGTTATATCTAATTTATCCATTCCTATGATCATCTTATAAACCTGTATTAAGTCACCTCTATGTCTTCTCTCTTCTAGACACTGAAGGCCGGTTTTTCTGAGTCTTTCCTCATAACTGTAATTCTGGAATCCCACTATCAGCTTTGTCGCTCTTTTTTGTATCCTTTCCAGCAGGTTTATATCCCCTCTACAATAAGGACTCCACACCTGTACACAGTACTCCAATCTAGGTCTAACTAATGCTTTATACAGTTTGACAATCACTTCCTTGCTCCTATGTTTAATATTTCTTTTTATCATACCTAACATTGCATTTGCATTTTTCACTGCTACCTGAACTTGCTCACTCACCTTTCCTGTATGATCTATTATAACCCCTAGGTCCCTTTCCTTATCTATCTTTTCAATATTGTTCTCTCCCATTCTGTAATTATGTTCCATATTGGATTTACCTATGTGGATGACTGTACATTAAACTCCATTTGCCAGCTTACAGACCATTCTCAAATTTTATCTAAATCCGAACTCAATATATCCACTTCTGCATAGTTTTGTGTCATCAGCAAATTTTGCAATCATGGATCCCATATCAATGTCCAAATGATTTATATATATCAAGAACAAAATTGGTCCCAAATCCGAGCCCTGTGGCACTCCACTTTTCACTTCACACAACTCAGAGTACTCCTTATTTATGCCCACCCTCTGCCTTCTTCCCAGTAACCAATTTTCATTCCATTTGGCAACTTCCCCACCTATTCCATGTGATTTTAACTTTCAAAATAATCTTTTATGAGGTACTCTATCAAAGGCCTTTGCAAAATCTAGATAAATAACGTCCACTGGCTCCCCTTAATCTATCATTTTGGTAACCTCCTCCATGAATTCTCTTCAATTAGTCTTGTCTCCAACTACCCTATCTTTCCTTAACATTGTATATCCTTCTATTTCAAGTTCACTATCTGCAATGTCCTCATATGTCCATGATTCTGTTAACCCTATTATATCTGGTTTTTCTTCTTCTACATACAGTTCCAATTCTTCTCTTTTATTTACATTTTAGTTTGTAATTTTATTGATTTTTCCACTTTTTTCTTTTTCCTTATCATTTTAGTGTTTGCTTTTCCACTACTTATTTCACACTTCCCTGACCCACAACTCTCCCCTTTTGATGTAACAACATGTAACTTGGGAGCCCTTTTGATGTAACAACGTGTAACTTAGGAGCCGCAGTGGTGAAAGGAATGAAAATGATAAGTGGGGCAACCACAGAGTAACAAACAATATTTTGTTAATTTATACATCAATTTTGTAATAATCAGGATATAAAAAGAAAATACAAGATTCCATCTGCAATAAAATAAACACTTAACATTCTGTTGATTTTAGAATAAACACTCACAAAATTATGTTTATTTTAGAATTAACACTCACAACATTTTATTCAATAGAATAAACACTCACAACATTCTGTTTAATTTCAGCTCAAGGCTGGTTTCAGTCGCTGGATGGAGCTGAACAAGAAAGATGTGTCAGCTCTCACAGGGGGCGAGTTCTCTTCTTTGTCTGAGTTTATATGTGGCCTTGATGTAGCAGAAATCAGCAGACTTAAGGATGTTACATTCAAGTATGATTGTATTACTGTTAATTATAAACTTAACAACAGTTATTATAAGTTATGATTATTAGCATTGTACCATTGATATCATTTAAAAGTAGAGACTGTGAGGCATGCAGATTTTTTTCAATGTTTTACATTTGTACATCAATAACTATAGATTCGTTGTAGAGCTTTTCACTAACTTTTGGAAGTAAATTATAAATTTACTCAAAGTTTGGAACAGAGATGAATCACTTACAGCAAACAAAATTTGATTCCTAATGAGAATCCTGGGCATGATGTGGACAGACTAAAAAAAATACTATAAATAAATATAACAAAAAGATATGTTTACAGGATCATGGCTGTACTAAAATAAACAAAAGACATGAACAACTCTTTGAACAGAAAGGATGTTCTGGAAAATTTATGGCAATGGAAAAGATTGCAAGAGAATTCAGAACAGACAGAAAATAACAATATTGGATAACATGACAAGCTGAATAGGAATATGAAGGGCATCTGAAGTGCTGCACTTCTTAAAGTTTTGGTTTGGGAGAAAATTTATTGTAAATTCCTTGAGTAGTAACATGATAATGATAATAAAATGCATATAAAATTGGGATTAATAAATATAATGTATAATGTGATATCTATAGAAACTATAGTTAGTATTCTTGTCATTATTATGAAGGGCAAATCTAATTTAATTTGGTTCAAAAACTTTGCAGCAAGTTGACTATGGTTCAAAACAGAAAATAATCAAGTATTGATATAGAAAATAAAGAATCATCAGTTTTGATGTTATTGAAAAACATAAATATGATATATTCATGCCAAAAACCAGGATGTCAACACTACACACTCTGAGATGACTAACATTTGTAAATTGGATGAAAGTGATTTCATAATCTTCTTCTTCTGCGTTTGTTCTCAATCTTCCGCTACCAAGCCCTGAACAGGGCTTTGCAATTAGCAGGATGTAGTTATGAGAACGGAATGCATTGTGTTGCTAGTTTACAGCTTGACTGCGATATTTGCACCTTTTATTCTGACACATCCATCTTTGACAGGATTTCATAATAAAACAAGCTTTTTAAAACCATAACGAGGTCAAGAGGATCACATTCGCAGTGATAAGACGACAGAAACAAAAAATGAGTGAATGAACTTAATCAGATTAACAAGTCTTAAGAAAAAGAATACATCTTTTATTTTCCTTAGTAGAAACTGACCATCTGTTATAACTATGTCAATATTTTAGAGTAGGAAATTATTCCCCTAAAAATTACCATCTGGGTTAATTTAAAGCATCGGGTGCCAACTGCAGCTGGCTGCCTTATAGACAGCCTGTATCAAATAACTTTTGTATATTCTTGCTGTGGTAGTTTCTTTGATATATTCAACTTACTCATAGGTGATAAGATTTCTAAGGCCAGCTTCATTTCATAATATTCAATCATGTAAATCGTATCCCATTAGGTGCTCACAGTTTGTGACATTCTGCTGAATTATACATACTTTAACTTGTAGAATTACTTTCACAGACACTCCTTGAATACCATAGGTCAGAGCACCTCTTGTACTCAGGAACAACGACAGGCCTACTTGAACAAAGCGCTGGCTGTGTATGGGTCCAAGGTCAACCAATGGACGCCTGCAGTAGTGGCAGATATGGGATTTTTACTAGGTAGCATGGATGTGGTGTTGTATACATATTGGGTAGATGGGTGGGATGCTGTATACATATTGGGTAGATGGATGCGATGTTGTATACATATTGGGTAGATGGGTAGGATGGTGTATACATATTGGGTAGATGGGTGTGATGTTGTATACATATTCGGTAGATGGGTAGGATGTTGTATACATATTGGGTAGATGGGTGTGATGTTGTATACATATTGGGTAGTTGGATGGGTGTATTCACATCTGTTTATTTGTTCAAATCTGTTCCTGCAAATGACACTTTGTTGATAGCTATTTTAGAGGAAAATATGGATAGAAATTAGAGAAATTGTGAATATTGCATTGTGTATTGGAAACAAGACATCACAGTGGTCCTGAAGATAACGATAGAGGCAGGAGTTCTGGCTAGAGATCAACGAGTTTTTTTACTTTTATGAAACGAGGTAGTCAGACAGAAAGTGGGTGCAACACCATGCATGGAATACATGGAAAGGCGAAGAATAAAATGGTTCAGACACCTGACAAGAATCCAACCAAAATTACCAGCTGTGCGTATCTACAGTACCAAACATCAGCATTGCAGAGCAAGAACCAGACCATAAAAAATGGATAGATGGTGTCAGGGAGACACTGAAGAAACACAGAATGACAACAACATCGACAACAAAGCTGGCGACAGAAAACTACACATCCCTACGACGTCTACTGACACAAGTGACTAGAAGATGATGATGATGATGATAGTGCAAGAAGAACACTGAATCTATTGTAACTTTCAGGAAAAGAAAGCATGGTTCAATCTGATTGTTGGCTTAAGCAAAAGTGAGGCCAGAGGTTGTATAGTGCAAGTGACAATAATAATAATAATATTCGCCTAGGCATCTGAGGCCTGTTGTGTCGGTTGAAAACCACCATGCCCAATCGAAACGGCACTCTGCCAGACCCCGTCTATAGCAGGGGGGGGGGGGGGGGGGGGGGGAGTTGCTATCTGTTGACTACATGTTTTGGGGATGGCCTCTCCTGCGCTTCCAGCCAGCTGGTTGGATACCTTTAACACTTTGAACTGCCTTTAGAAGGATCTGGTGAGCTGGAACTTCCTGATCCAGATGAACAACATGTCCAAACAGGGAAAGGCGACGATGGTCCAGGACTTCTGATACAGTTGGGAGGTTAGTCATAGTAGAGACCTTGACATTTCGTATGAGAACGTACTAACGAATTCCAAGAATACACAGTTGATTGCACATATGAAAGGACTTGAGTCTTGAGATGTCATTTTTAAGCAGAGTCTAGGTTTCGGCTCCATACATTAGCACTGAAATCATACACAACTAGAATATACATCGCTTTCGACTCAGGGATAATCTACTATTGTTCCGCACGCGGCCGAGGTCGTTCATTACCGGAGGAGCGAAGCAGTGAAGCCAATCCGTCTTGACATATCTGTACTACTGCGTCCATCAGATGACATTGTGCTTCCGAGGTAAGAAAGTTCATTTACGCTCTCCGCTGTGTGACTGCGAACTACTATGTTCTGGGACCTTGTATCAGAGCCAAGATACTGAATTTTGGTCTTCGCCCATGAGATTGATAGTCCCATATTTTGAGCTGTACTATCAAGATACTCAAGAGACTGTTGCAGTGCTGTGCTATCTGGGCTTAGCACGACTATGTCATCCGCATAGAGAAGGTTATATATGGCAACGAAATATAACATGGAGAATTGTTTATTAGTAGAGGCTTTTGAGAGACAAAGGATGTCAGAACAAATATAAAATGATGGTGAAGTAGAGATGGTTATTGTTCATCTGCTACTGGGACTTGAATAAGGAGCAAAGAATAGTAACACTGTAACCTCTGAGACATGTCATAAGATACAACTAAGGAGAGCTGGACAGGTCAACATTTGATGACTTGGCATTATTTGTTTTTAGACCTATGCTCCACAGGGAGCTATAAAAGGTTTTGATTGAGAGATAGTTATCACCCAATGAAAATCTGGGTACAAAATAATAGAAACACTGTAACCTTCCAGAAATATCATAGAAGGGAACTAAGAAGGGTTGTGTATGGGGTTAGCGGCCTCATCACGTAAAAATATTGATATGAAACCACCGCTGCAAATGTTTGAACAAAGGCTTTCTGTAGTGGTGATCCTATGTTTTAGCTGGAGGGAAAAGGAGAACCATTATCAAAATTGACTATATCCCAGACAGATTGAGTGTACATTAAATAATATACTAACAGGGAATACTTGAATGTGAGTTAATGAAAATGTTAAATGAGAACACTAAACATAAACTGACTTGTCTCCACAGGTGCTATGAGCAGGGATCATATAAAGACACTGAGTTCTAAACAGATGGCACTCATTCCCCCCAAAATTATTCAAAGTCTACCAAAGGATGGCATGACAGTGAGTAAATGAAATCTCATTTGGTTGATAAGTTATGTCAGGGCTGTGTAAGTAAAATTACACCAAATATGGCAAATGTGTTCATCAGTCAAGCAGAAAGATGCAAGCACCAACAAATCTGGCATTTGAATAATGCAAATTTGAGAAAAGTATCAATAAACATCATATATGTTTATGATATAAAGATCTAATTTAGGTCTATTTTATATAAAAACTGACACCTTTTTATTATAAAGACCTACCAAATAAAATAAGATAAAAGTAAAAAAACAGAAAGATCAACATAATTGAAGATTCTCCTTCATATTTTCTATGTTTCTCTTCTAGCATACATGAATAATGTCTTTTTACTTAATATTCCTTGAGCATAGACACTTTTTTAATAAACACAAAACTCAGAAATAATCTTTGAACAATTTTTCTGGTACATTTTGTTTTCATTTTTCAATTTAACTTTTCTTTAGAGGGCCATTCATTTGAATATCAGAGATAAAACTACATCTAGCTAAACAATACAAGGACTTAAGACATGAAACATTTCACGTTACTACTGGTAGTTGGTTGAATAAAAAGCTGACTGGAATGCACAGCAATAATTTATGTCTTCAACAGCTAATATTACCGTAAACAAAAATGTCTGTCATCTTTGATTACTTAGTAAAATTAGTTTTATTTTTAAAAATCCTCACATACTACAGAGCCTTGTTGAACAGCTCTGAGCTATATTATAAAACGTTATAAAATTTTGTCTTTAGTAGTTTGCATGTCATCAAAAACTATGTGGAAGTGTCTTATGACTATTATTGGAGTATATAGTACTGTTTCTCCTGATAATTTGTCAGGATTGTTGCATGGATAAGGTTCTGTTAATATTTAGAAGTACTGCATTGCTTATTGTAGACATACCTACATACTAGTTCAAGTATAGAGTCACATGTAACTCAAATGAAAACTAGATCCATTTTGTGGATCACATATCTTTTAGTTTTCCCCAATTCCTTTGATCATTAATTTTTTTCTTATTATACAACCCCATACAATGCCATCAACCCGATCAACTTTGCCCTCCATCATTTATTCCTGCAAGTATGTAGGGCAGGATATGTCCTAGCCGACTGGCATGATGGAATCGTCGTCTCCCTGTACAAAGGCAAGGTGAGTCGCAAAGACTGCAGTAATTACAGGCCTATACCACTATTCTCGGTATCAGGGAAGGTGTTTGCCCACGTGCTACTGGCTAGACTCAAGCCTCTCTTGAGCACAAATGGTCACTTAGAACAGTCTGGCTTCACCTTGGGTCATTTTATAACCAACGCTATCCTTGCTCTGCGCCTCATCACTGAACTGCACAGCGTCTACAATCGCCCCTTGTGCGCTGCATTCGTGGACTTGAAGTCCGCCTTCGACTCGGTTGATCGCCGGCTCTATGGAAAGCTATCCAGGGAATAGGCACCTGTTGAACCTGATCAAGGACACCAATGCCAGAATTCGATTGGGTGGCACTCTCTCTGACAAATTCCCCACAACTTTGAGTGTCAGAAAGGGATGTGTTCTTGTTCCCGACCTAGTCTGCCGGGCAGTCTACTGGCTTCTTGACCGCCTCAATGCGCATCACGAGGGTATAGATATTGATCAGTCAATCTTCACTGATGACATTGTCCTGTGTTCAGCACAGACAGATCTGTGCTGCAGCACTCTCTGGAAATGTTAGACAGCGAAGCACCCTCTCTAGGCCTGTCTATATCCTGAGCCAAGACCAAAATTGACAACCTCATTTCCGACACAGCACCCAGGATATGGAAACTCAAGGTCACACTGGGTAGGTCACAATTCATCTATCTTTGTAACATGATATCATCCAATGAACGCAGCGGTCCCAATATGCCAAGGCGGATCGGACTAGTTGCATCTGCTATGCACGACCTCCGACATGTGGAGTAATGGCAAGATCTCCCTTGGGACAAAAATCTGCATCTACCAGTCCTGTGTGGTCCCATCCCTACTTTACAGCTCCGAAACTTGGACATTGCTGAAACATGACATGTCAAGACAGGAAGCCTTTCACATATGCAACCAGCAGTATCCTCAGCATCCGATGGCTTGACTACATCCGCAACGTGGTGGTCTCCAATAAAACAGGCCTCCACCAAATCTCATTTTCATTGTTCGGTCATGTTGTACGGCTGGACTAGGAAACCTCTGCTCACAAGATACTACACAAGTCGTTCCTCAGCACCAAAAGTATCCCCCCGACCAGCTGGAGGCGCAGAAAAGGCCATCTCAGAACAGAATGGCCCCAGCAAATAGCAACCTCCTCCTCCTGGACGAGGCCTGGAACCACGCCACAGCTGTGGGTCACGGATGTGGCTGACCGACGCAACGGGCCGCAGATATCTAAGTGAACATTATTTTTTTTTGTTGCATTTGCCTTATTTCTATAATCCCCAAGGCGGTGTGCGTTGCTCTGTGGTTTTTATTTTGCTCCTGTCGGCCCAGTGCATCCGACTTCAGCATGCATTTTATGTAAGGACCTTCTTCCTCCTGCATTTTCTAACAGTTTGTTTCCCCGGGGCAACGGCCGATGCTGTATTGGGGATTGAACCCAGCACCTTCTGGTTGTGAGCTGTGTCACTTAACCACTAGCCCATGCCGTTCCCACAATTGAACATTATTATTATTATACAACCTCATAGGAAGCATTATGGATGCACTCCATGCTGTTAACTCTTTATTTTGTCATTTTTTGTTGTATTGTCCTAAAAGTGGCAAGGAGAATAATTCTTATTTTAAAAGGTAAAGTAATATTTATTTAACATCTCTACACACACCCCCCCCCCCCCCCCCCCACCCCATTTGGAGAAAAAAAATAAAGCCAATAACAATGTTTGGAACCTGTGTTATCTTGCTTAACAGCTTAACTAGTATTCACACTGCTTGGTTCCCAGTTCCTTAGTTCATCAATTAGTGAACTGGAAGAAAAGACTAACTCTTTTTTGTGGAGGTAATATTTGATTCATACAACACATTGATTTAACTGGCTATGTTTGGTCTTGTGTGATAGGCCCTGTCAATTAACCAGCTGATGTCATTCAGCACTAACCAAGCGAATGCTGTGACATATGCACAATATGAAGCATTGGCAGCTGACCAGCAGAAGGTTGTAGGTTCAAAGGCTACCATTGATTTCATTAAAAACAGCAAATTGGGCCAAAACAATGGCAGTGGAAATGGTAAGTGCCAGGTCTGGTATATTTATTACATTTATCTCCCTTATACTTATTGGCCAATGTTATGCGGAGCTGTAATAGGGGTGTCAAAGTTAATGGATTGAAACTTAATGCCATCAAATTTGTTGATAACCAAGCGATAGAAGGAGGATCAGTAGCGATGTTGCAAATGCTGCTTGATAAAATTAATAGCACTGCCAAAGAGTTTGTCATGAAAATAAACACATCGAAGACAAAGACTTTGGTAATATCCAAGCAACATAGGAAAATAAATATATTCATCAATGGAGAAATAATCGAACAAGTACAGAAGTTTACATATTTGGGACAAACCATAACAGAAGATGTCCGCAATGAGACAGATATTAAGATAAGAATTGCATTGGCAAAACAGGGCTTCAGAGAAAAACAGAAATTGTTAACCTCAAAGAATATCAGGATTGAACTGAGGAAAAGAATAATTGCCAATCATATATGGCCAATCGCACTGTACAGGGGTGAAACATGGACTTTGGCAAATAAGGATGAAAACAGCTTGGAAGCATTTGAAATGTAGTGCTACTATAGAATGGAAAGAGTGAGTTGGACAGAAAGAAGATCCAATGACAATGAACTCAATGAAGTGGGCGCACAAAGACAAGTATTACATATGATACAAAAACGTTGATCGAATTGGCTGGGTCACAATATGAGACATGAAAGTCTTCTACAAAAGATACTAGAGGGCAAGATTCAAGGAAAGAGAGGACTAGTGTGACCACGACTCACCTTCACATCTCAGGCATGCTGGGACATTAAAGTACAAACTTATGCTGCAATGAAGAGAGCTGTAGAGGATAGGGGCAAATGGAGAGACATACTCAGACAACCTTACAACCAGTCTCCGGACTGATCAACCAGATGATCATGATACTTTTTGTGGGCTAACTGATAGCAATGGTGACTGCTCAATAGAAATGAGAAGAAGATTGGCAGTGCAGAGGCTACACAACCTGAGGAAACTATGGCAAAATACCAGCAAAAGAACAAAAGTAAACATTTTGAGAACATGTGTTTTTCCTGTGGTGGCATATGGCTGTAAAACTTGGACAGTTGTGCAAACCTGTTGGAAGAGAATCTAGTCCTATGAGTCAAAATGTTACAGAAAGGTTCTCAGAATACGATGGACCGATAAAAGGAAAAATACAGACATTTGATAAGAATTGTGTATAGAGGAGAACTGGTTCATAAATTCCACCATGAATAGAAAATTTAAATACTATAACCACATCAAAAGACCCAACAGTCTTGAGAGAACAATAATGGAGATTATGGTGCCGGGCAAGAGAGGCAGACCAAGAAGGAGGTGGCACTTTCTTCATCGATCAACTGATGCTATGCTTCTAGTCCAGTGAGGTTCTTGAAGGAGACTACGTTTCAGGTCTTTGCCAGTCCCCCACAGCTTTTCTAGCATGGCTGTTCCCCCAGGCCAGACTGCCTCTCTTTGGTCTGCATAGGTAAGGTATTCTTGCAGAATATGTTCTGGTATTTGCCTGGGTACTCCACAATCACACATGGGGCGATGACACCAAAATGCCAAGGAACACTTGGGCAGGACTCTAGATATTTGGCAAGAGATCGAGTTTCTTTCAGACAGGCTGTGATGGGAGCGACATTCTACAAAGGACATCTTACATGGTGATGATACTTTGTGTTTGCTACTTTCTAAATCTATTTTGTTTCTCGTGAAATATTGGGTTGCAACTGGTGCTTGCCACATGTCCTTATTCTGTTCTACCTTCCTGAGTTCCACCAATGAGACTCCAGATGTCTTGGATAAGCTTGGCTAGCAAACATATTTTAGTGAAAATATTTTATGGTGTACTCATTCATAGAGAGTGAGAGTTGTGTGACACTGTGGTTTTCTATGCGCCTTCTGGTCAGGTATCACTATCTTTAGCACCACTTTACTTGGAGAGGGTGAACATCCTTGTCCCTGCTAGCTGGAAGATAGAATAGTTTACCTTAACCTTGTCTGCAGTTTATCCAGTTTCTCGCTAACAATTTTTCTTCAGTGTCTGTCCTGAAAAGAATGTTTGGTCATGGTTAAAAGCAAGGTTCCGTAATCTGTGACTATTGGCCAAACACATCTGGTTTCAGCAAGGCATTTTGGGGAAGAGGTTTCTTCTTTTTCTTCGTACGCTGTCAGACGTCAACTTGTATTTGTTCGAAGAAAGCAGCTGTCATCCTGAGGCTGTCGACACTGCCATAGAGTTTGTCTAGTGTTGCCACTGGTGATGGCCACATGTGCTTTCTCTGGTCCTCGTACGTCAGGCAATTTTGCAGCAGATGTTCAGCGGTCATTTTCCCTGTGCCACACGAGCATTCGTCAGTACCACCTATCTTCAATTTATTGAATACATGGTACCTCAGTCTGTTGAGGCCTGTGCGGAGTCTGAAGACCACGACCTGCACTCTTCTGTTCAGCTGGTAGTAGGCATCATTTTTTGTGTAGCCAGTGTGTTCTGTTTCCCATTTGGCTATGTATCTGGCCCTAATAAGCCTTTTGGACTCTTCGTAGGTCACACTAGAATCTAGTTGTGATAGTCTTGCACCTTTCTTTGCCAGTCTGTCTGCTTCCTCGTTGCCTTGGATGTTACAGTGGGATGGAACCCACTGTACCACTACTCTTTTTGGTGCGGACTGCTGGCATAGTTGACAGAGTACTGCTCTTAAATCATTAAGTTCAGTATTTTTCTGGCTTTTTAGTGCTGTGAACAAAGCCAGGGCATCTGTGAACAGGACTATCTGGCTTTGATTGCTTTCGCCTGTGAGCATTGCTTCTACTGCAGCCTTCAGTGCCTCTGCCTCCGCTCTGAAATTGCTTGAGAATTTTCCAGTTGCCACTGACAGTGTTATTTTTCTACCATTTGGTAGGCTCAGGAATACCCCTGCCCCTCCATTCTGTGTTGTGTTTGTTACAGAACCATTGGTGTATGCATGGGTCCAGTCCATGCTTGGGTAGTTTTCTGCTATGTACCTCATGTTTCCAATACCTGATATATTTTCTACCACCTCCGGAATGATATGCTGCTTCCATGTGGGTTTGCGTACAGTAGGGATGGGTTTTGGTGTTGTTACGGTGTTCATAGGGTCTTTGCTCATTTTTGCTTTGGCTATTTCTGCAAAGTTTCTCGGCTTTAGTTTCCCATTTTCAAATCTATTTAGTCTCTGATGCATTGGATGATCTGTCAGTCTTCTGAGTTTCTGTGCTTGCTGCTGGGCTCTGCAGTCTCTTCTATTGGTCATGGATTGCAGATTTGTAATCTTTTCAAGTTCTACAATTGGCGTTGACTTCATGCCTCCTGTTATAACTCTCATGGGAAGAGGTTTGCCTTCACTCTGTGATCCCTATTCTCTTAGCCAGGCTATAAGTCTTCCCTCTGTGATTCCTATTATCTTAGCCAGGCTACAAGTTGCTTTCCCTCTGTGATCCCTATTTTCTTAACCAGGCTACAAATCTTCCCTCTGTGATCCCTATTCTCTTAACCAGGCTACAAATCTTCCCTCTGTGATCCCTATTCTCTTAACCAGGCTACAAATCTTCCCTCTGTGATCCCCATTCTCTTAGCCAGACTACAAGTGTGCAGCCTGTCTTTAGGAGGCAGAGTAGAGTCTTGGTTGGCTGTTGTTCGCTGATCCTGATGCAAGCAGTCATCTATGAATCACTGGATGATGTCAGCTTATTCACTGCTGCATCTTCAGCCTAGAAATTGAAACCCCAACCTTAAACTAGATTACTGGGAATGTTGTTGTTGTTGTTGGCATTTGCCTTACTTCTTTATTTCCCAGGGCGGTGTGCATTGCACTATATTTTTATTTTGCGCCTGTCAGCCCAGTGCATTCGACTTTGGCATGCATTTATGTAAGGGTCTGCTTCCTTCTGCATTTTTTAAGGATTTGCTTCCCTGGGGTAACGGCCGATGCTATGATAGGGATGGAACCCAGCACCTTCGGATTGTGAGCCATGTCATTTAACCACTAGCCTACGGTGTCCCTGATTACTGGCAATAACAAGCTTCACCACTTTTAGGTGAGGTAGGCTTGGCACGACAGACTAAGAGACATTGTGGGCTTTATGTTATGTGTTGGTGAGGTAGGCTTGGCACAAGAGACTAAGAGACATTGTGGGCTTTATGTTATGTGTAGGTGAGGTAGGCTTGGCATGAGAGACTAAGAGACATTGTGGGCTTTATGTTATGTGTAGGTGGGGTAGGCTTGGCACAAGAGACTAAGAGACATTGTGGGCTTTATGTTATGTGTAGGTGAGATAGGCTTGGCATGAGAGGCTAAGAGACGTTGTGGGCTTTATGTTATGTGTAGGTGAGATAGGCTTGGCATGAGAGGCTAAGAGACATTGTGGGCTTTATGTTATGTGTAGGTGAGATAGGCTTGCCATGAGAGGCTAAGAGACATTGTGAGCCTTATAGTATGTATCATAACCCATTAAGACTCTAGTGAAAATATAACGACAATATTTTCCAAGAAATTAAAAATAATTAGTTGTCCTTTTGATCATTCTATTGCAACCTATCTCGATCCCTGGTAGCAAAGAATAGTGCCCCTGTTGTTTTTTAATTAGGACTGACGAGCTGTTCGCTCTTTTATGTGCTTACTAAGTAAGTACATCTGTAACACAATAATAGCACTTTTTGTGATATTAATGATTTAGAATTTAAACTTGTATTGAGTTTTCTAATTCATATTGTCACTACTTTTTCTATATTTAATCTTTGTATATTTTCTTGGAAGAGCTTAACTTAACTTAACTTAACTTAACTTAACTTAACGTCTTTTTACTGGTTTAGAAGACCCTAAAGAGTCTGTATACAACCAGTTAGCTGAGGTAGCACAAGGGTTAGCGATGGAGGTTTAGCTCCCTGTTGGTGCAGGATTTTTCCTAATTACAAAACAGCTCTCGCGGTTCCCCCTAGAATAAAAAAAGGGTACTAGAATAATATTGAAAAGTAAAGACAACCAAATCACCCCTAGTAGGCTGTTGGCTTAACACCATATTCTTAATATATCACCACATTGGCATAAATTGGGATCTTTATTTTTTTCACTACATTTTCTGGTGACTTTTTTTCTCTAATCCTCCAGCTGCTCCCATTTTTGGGTGATGATAAGATTGTAAATAATAGTAACTCAAATGATTTGTTCCCAAGTTTACTGCAACTTTTGGGGAAACTGAGACGCTAGTGCAGTAAGGCACAACATACTGACCAGGACATCAGGGTCAGGCACAATACACCGACCAAGACCACAATATCTCTTCCATATAGCGTTCCCTGGAAACAGGCTGTTTTTAAGGCAGCCTGGCTGACGAGATGTGGATTGATGTGATCCCTGTAGTAGTGAGCACCACACAGATGAAGCCAAGTCTAGCACAACCGCCTGGAGGACCGTGGTCCACCTTCATCAGCATGCTCAGGATGTGAGGAAAGCTACTACAACACACCACTTAATATCCTTTTCAGGGCTCACAAAAAAGTGAACTTACTCATTGTGGGCATTAAACAACAACAACTGTAACCTTTTTGTTTCCCGCTGCATTTCTTCTTCTTCTTCTTCGTTCGTTCTCAATCTCCCACTACCAAACCCTGAAAGGGCTTAAGCAGCAGAATGTAGTCCAGAGAACGGAATGCGTTGTGTGTTAGTTTACAGCTTGACTGCGATATTTGCACCTTTCGGTCCAACACATCCGACTTCAGTAAGCATTTTTTGAGTACCGGGTTAGCATTCCCTCTTCGATCCCTTCTCCTTAGCCAGTCTGCCCTGCTGCAGCCTGTTATCCAGGATCACCACGTGGAGGTGTAGAAGGGTCTTGGCAGCTCTGGTTCGCTGGCCCTGATGCTAGCAGTCAGCTATGGGTCGCTGACCACTGCAGCTCATGCGCTGCTCAGCATCTTGATCCCGCGCTGCATTTAATATCTCCCCTCCCTAGCTAGATAGCTAGAATCTTCAAATTCAATGTGAAGTCAGTCCTTCTACTTAGAGAGGAAAAATAGTAAATAATCAAACTAAATATTAAGAGATTACAGGGCTTTATCAACAAATCTCTGAGAAAGATGCTGAAAGAACCTGACAGACAGGTGGAACAGAAAATCTTAGTAAGAAGGTGGTGCTGGATATAGTGAAAACCTCAAGTCAGTATCACCAGGCACGGTCTGTCATGGAACCACCAGAGGAAAAAGAGCAATAGAAGGCCAAAGAACACATAGAGAAGAGATCTAGAAGCCAATACAAGAAAAATGGGGAGAACATCAGATCTCTATTACACTAAAAGATCTCTATTACACTAAAAGATCTCTATTACACTAAAAGATCTCTATTACACTAAAAGATCTCTATTACACTAAAAAGCATGTGTATTACCATCTCAACAGAAGTCAACAAGTTGTAATTTTCAAATTTTGCACAGTTGATTATCTATTCATTTTCAGACTTTGCACAGTCTACAAAATACTGAGAGATTGTCTGTTCATTTTGAGACTTTGAACAGTCAACAAAATACTGAGAGATTATCTATTCATTTTCAGACTTTGCATATTCAACAACAGACAGAGATTATCTATTCATTTTCTGATTTTTAACAATCAACAATAGTGAGAGATTATCTATTCATTTTCTGATTTTGCACAGTTTACAACAGACTGAGAAATCATCTGTTCATTGAAACTATGGATAGAAATTACTGATAGTACTGATAAAATAGATACTGAACATCTGCTACAAATGCGATGTTGCTATTTTATCTAGTCCTTGATCAAGACTATTATTTGCTAATATTTGAAATGTTGGTCTTCATCTGTTACTGTAAAACTTCTTGTTAATCGTTTGTGTTAATCAGTTTTACTACAGTCCTTTCCATATTAAATTCTAACATGTTCACTTCGTTTTCTAACATTCTATTTTCCTGTCTACAGCACCCAAGAATACCTGTTATGGAGTTACAATCTTCACCACCGCACTACTTGCATTCATGTTGATATAGACAGACCAACAGAATCACAGCTTTAACATTCAAATCCTGTATTAATTAACATATCTTATTTCCTAATATAAAATTTTGTACATTGAAAAAACAACAAAAATATGGAATATTTATGTTCAAACCATGTACTTCAAAAGAAATTATAAATTTTGACCTACTTGATGTCTAATAACAAAACAAAATACTCAACGCTTGACTTTTATCTTTCATTTCTACTAGAACATACGACCACACATAGGTCACACTCCACAAATGCCTATTTTGGGTTATCTTCTGGAACTCCACCTATAAGATGCCATATGCTTTGCCTTCCTTTGCCATTTGTTTCACACCAGGCATTCATTGACATTCCAATTTTTCTTTTTGTTTGATTTCCTTGAACAAAATAAGCTTTCTGTATATTATATCTTGTGCTGCATATATTTTCATTTTAAATTGAAAGCCAATCAAGTTACTACAACATTTGTCAAAGTTCAGTTAACACTTGTAAGGAAGATCATTCAGTGTATTTTATAGCCTGCGATCAAATATGTTGGTTTTTTTTGCTTTATTTCGAAATATATTAAATTATAAACAAGAAAGCCATGATGCTGCTGTGATGAATTATGTGCTACAATTTAATTTTGAGAATGCTGAGATATTGATCTGTCACTGTTTTTAAAAAAATGTATTCAAACAATCAAAATTAAACAAAAATAAAAATGCTAATGTGGCACATGTATCTGGATGCTTCTCTTCTGAATATGCCTGATAGTTTTCTCTGAATACAGTCAGTTCTTTTCAGGGGAACATACATTTCAGTGCTGCTGGAGAGTTTAGGCTTAAATACCAGATAATTTGTATGGATCTTAACACTGATATAAAACAGAAATGTAGGCTTGAATGCCAGCTAATTTGTATGGCTCTGGACACTGATATAAAACAAAAAATGTACATCTGATAGTTTGCTTAGAATACAGTCCTTTTCAAGGTTATGTACATTTCAGTACTGCTGAAGAGTTTTGGCTTGAATGCCAACTAATTTTGGCTCTGGACACGGATAAAATTTACAAAATATAAAAAGAGAAAAAAAGGTTGTTGAAAGGTGTTCTTTCACCAAAAATAGATAAACCTTGACAAGCAACATAATGGATATGAAAAGATCCTGGCTGTGGTTGATCGGGTGCACCATTATGAAATGGAAGATAAACCTTTAATGAACAGTAGAGTTTTATGTGCACATCTGTTACTGTTCTCATGTACAACATCATTTTAACTTGGCTTGTCTTTCAGCTAATAAACAACACTAACATATATATATTATTACTTACATCTCAATCACTCTTATAATTCAACAGTATAATACGAAAATTGACTGGCACAACATGGGGAGCAAAGCCAGATGTCCCCTGAACATCAGCATTTGCTCTGTGTTTCTTTGTAGCTGAGTAAGCCGCAGAAGTCTGCAAGAACTCTGCACATGTCAAACATATTGATACAGCAATAAATTAGACAGGCCATATAGTTACTGGATGCCTAAAACCTACACCAACTGTAAAAATATACTCCATAATCGGCATAGTGCCACCAGAGATACGAAGAACTGTCGCGTCAGAGATAGAAAGCGAGAAACAGGTTAATGACCCAAGACACTCTATGTTCGGACATCAGGTGTAGCGTCCAAGACTAAAATCAAGATGAAGTTTCTTACAGTCAGCCCAGCCCCTACAGACTAGTCTAGGAAATCAAAAGTTGGAAACAGCTGACACAGGTCCCCTTGATCGAGTTATGCGAGGAACCTGCACCTGGACATCTCCTGCCCTACGTAACATGGAAGTCACTAAATAGACTTTGAACTGGTGTATCGCGATGCAGGAAAAACCTGAAAAGATATGGATACAGGGATGATAAAACAATGTGAATGTGGAGTAACACAATACCAGCACCATCTCATGATCTGCCCAGACCTCCCGGAGACTTGTAGCATAGATGACCTGCTGAGTGCCAGTGGCAGGGCAATCCGTGTTTCTGAATACTGGAAGAATGATGTGCGACATAGTGCCTAGGACACGGAAAGTAAGTAACTCAACAGTCTTGTGATTTATTCAAAGAGGTATACCTTTATCAGAAGAAGAAGAAGTTATATCTCTACAGAATAAGCTATGTATGTGTTATTGTACAAGAAGGGAGGTCTACAGATATATAGCAAGACCCAATCCAAATGACAGAATCAATCAACTCACAAGAAAGGATCAATGTACTATTTTCCAGCTACCCAACACATTTCACTTAACAAGCACTTGAATAGAGTCTAACCACAACACACTCCTGAGTGCCAGCTGTGTACACATCCATACGAAGCCGTCGATCATCATCTCTTTGAGTGCTCAGCGCTCAACGAAATTAAGAAAATGCTTTTTCCTCTGAGGCCAGATAAAGGGAACACTTTGTATCGCACTAAACAACAACTAACAAACACGTATGGATAACGATAATATTACATGGCATTGGGTTAAAGAGCAAGAACTTGGATGCTGCTGAATTTGTAACAACAACAACATATTTTATCTGTCTAATAGCAGAGTACCTTAAGTTATTTTTTTAATGCTTTATCTGACATGCCTAAGAATGGATTAATGTACTTTGCTGAAAATAAAAATCATACAAGATTCAGAAATGTACACATTGTACATAAATTTCCTTCTTGTCAAGTTTCATAGTGTATTGATTGATTTTATGTCTGTGCCCAATGATGCTGCTGACTACTTTACTGTACTCAGTGAATGCATCAGTATCATTTTGTGGAGGAAATTTCTTCATTTAAATAAGTAATTAGTTTATTATTATATCATCTTACACAATCTTTTAAACATGGTGAATGTTTGGAATGCATTGCCACAGAAAATAGTGAAGCAGGGTCAATTCACAGCCTATTGTAGATACAGACCTTCTGACTCACGGAGAAACCCCTTTGAAATGTTACATTACAAGATTAACTAAATGACAGAACTATCATGTCAACTTTCAGTGCAACTATAATAGCGTGTTCGGGAAACAAAGATGAAGATGCAGTTAGTTTCAGGGCAGGATTCTGTGATAGGATTACTCTCAACAGTGATTTGTTGTGTTTTGTACCATGAATTTGTTTTATTTCTCTGTGTAGAGCATGGATTGATTATAAATCTTGCCACAATATGAGTTCCGTCATTTAGTCCGTGGTGGAATGTGATGTTTCAGGGGGTTTTCCCAGTGAGTCAGACGGCCTATCTAAAATAGGCCATGGTCAATTAATGTGCATAGTTATTTCTAGATCAAGGGAAGTAAAAGAAACTGGTTGTATACAGACTTTGCAGAGTCTTCTAAACCAGTATAAAGATGTTAAGTTAAGTTATGTAGTAGAGCCTTATCCTAACAGCAACACAAAGCAAGAATTAGAAAGATAGACAGTTTATAGCCAAAATGAGGAAGCACAACAGACTCAAATGCAGTTCTAAGCTCTACAGAGTGAATCAGTCAAACAACAGATATGCATGTTTTCTCATGTAGCAGTAAGCGGCACGATTGGATGCAAATAATCTATACTACAAGGGCAATTTGAAAAGTTTTGCCTTTGAAGAGATCATTTCACAAATGTGCAAGATTTACACATAAGCTATAGATTTTTCTTACAGCTTGGAATGTCATTTAGGTGATATGTCATTATTTTTCAATGTAGTCACCATCCTAGTCCACACACAAACGCCAACGCCAACGTCGGACAAGTTGTTGCATCTCATAGAGGAAACAAAATAGGAAATTTCCCAAAACCAGTTACGCACAGCTGTTTGCACCTTCTCGTCAGAAGCATAGCGGTCTCCCTTGAGGTGTTTCTTCAGTTTTGGGAAGAGATAGAGGTCACAAGGTACCAGATCGGGGCTGTACGGTGGGTGCGGTAAAATGCTGTCAAACTTGAGATGCTCCAATGCAGTCACCGTTTATTGACTTGCATGTGGGTGAGGATTGTCATGCTGAATAACTGTGTCCATGCCAACACAAACACAATCGTGCTAGAAAATACTGCAAAGTTTTCACATATCAATTGAAGTTGACTGTATTACCACAAATTCAGTGTAGACTGTACACTCGCAGTCCCAAAAGATGGTCATCATCACTTTTCCCACTGAGGCAACGACCTTGAATTTTGTTGGGGTAGTGAGCTCTTATGCCTGTACTCTATAGACTGGCACTTGTTTTCTGGGTAATAATGATGTGTCCATGGCTTGTCACCAATGACAATTTGATGGATAAAGGCATTGCGTTTCTGTTCTGCCCTGCTTCCTATCTGGTGTCAGAATGCGAAGGACCCATCTCACACACACTTTCTTATACCCGATGGACCTATCTCGCTCACACTTTCCTATACCCGAGCAGTGCATTGATAATGTGATGGACTTGCTCAATTTAAATCATAAGTATTGCGACGATATCTTTCTGCTTGGCACGGCAATTGCATGTTGATGGGCACATAACTATTCGCCATCAGGAATTCAATCACAGCACGTTGTTTCAACAGTATTTCCATGTAGGTCGCCATTTTACTGTCTGTTATGCGCATGCATCACGTTCTAGGCGTTATAGTCGCTCCATGGTACTACGTGCACCTATAATCACTTCATGCCTTTCTTCTTCTTCTGCGTTCATTCTCAATCTCCTACTACTAAGCCCTGAACAGGGTTTTGCAAGTAGCAGAATGTAGTCTGGAGAATGGAATGCGTTGTGTCGCTAGTTTACAGCTTGACTGCGATATTTGCACCTTTCGGTCCGACACATCCGTCTTTGGCGTAGACTTCATGCCCTATAAACACTTAATTAAAGATTATTTTCACATAGGTGTCATGTGTCTCTGAGCACTGTTGTCATAGTTATGGCGCTGGAGGTTGTTGTTGTTGTTTGCGAATGCCCACAATGGGTAGGTTACTCTTTTGTGCGTTGCCCTGAAAAGGACGTTAAGTGGCAGGTTGCAGTAGCTTTCCTCACATCTCGAGCGGGCTGATAAACGTGGACTGGGGTCCTCCAGGCGGTTGTGCTACGCTTGGCTTCATCTGTGTGTCGCTCACTACTATGGGGATCATGTTGAACCCTCACCTTGTTAGCCATGCTGCCAAGAAAGCAACCTATTTCTGGGAAGGGCTACAAGGAAACCAAGTTGAGGGTCTTGTCCAGTATGTTTTGCCTGAACCTGACTAACATGTCTGATCAGTATATTTTGCCTGACCAGTTGTTAGTCTTCCTTCCCTGTGTTGGAGGTCAAACATTTCAAATCCCCCTTGTATGTCCATAGTTTATGCTTGTTTTGTACACACTAACTACATCTTCTAAGATTCAAGAGGAGAATGGTACCAGGAAAGAAAAGAATAAGGTCACTGTCACCTTCCAAGTATGTTATAAAAGGCTAAAGAGGTTTGTGTTTGGCAACCTCATCATGCACACAAAAAACCTATTGTCATTCTAATCATTCACTGCAAACATTAATTAAAGGAGCTGCTGTAGTTTACTGGTATATCTAGATTTCACATTAGAGCAAAAGGTGGATGATTGCAAATCCTTGAAAACATGTTTACTTTGAAAGAGGTCAACTGTTCTGGTTGCCTATGTCTCACATAGAAAAAATAGAACGAAGGAAGTGGAGAGGGAGTCTGAGTAATGGACCAGCAGTGTGTATACTAGGAGCGTGTAGCTTTAGAAACATACATTCCACATCTGGTGAAAGTGACTGAGCACCTATGAGTGCTCGGAGTGAGGTGATGACATTTTTGCTTATTATTCACTCCAGAATACTTTGGGACTTTGAACATATTTATTCTTGCAATATAGAACTGCTACTAGGAAGTACATGTATATTTGGTACAGGGAAACTTATACGTACGAGGTGTGTTCAAAAAGTATCTGACCTTAATTCTTGTATGCTTAATTCTTGTATGCGAAAACAAACGAAGCATGGGTACTGTCCTTTGGCAGGGAGTTGGGGGGGAGGGGGGGGGGGGCGTCACGCACATGCGTGAATTTTTTCCCGCCATCAGATTGCGTTAGTCGCTGACAGTCAGCCTTTCGGTGTTGAGTGTGGTGATCATGCGTCAGGTTTTCATTCACCACAAAATGACGGAATGAATTGAGCAGTGGTGTTGCATTAAATTTTGTCAGCGACCCTGAACACTGTGATCACTTGTGATGGGTCGTGGGTACGACCCGGCAACAAAGCTGCAGTCGTCACAATGGAGACATTCATTACAGCGGAGGCCGAAAAATGCGAGGAAGATACGCAGCAATGTTAAAGTCATGTTGACCGTTGTCTTTGACTCCCATAGAAGTCAAGTATGTAGTACAAGATCAAAACATTACCAAAGATAACTACCTGGAGGTAATCTGTTGCCTCTGTGATGTTGTTCGATGCAAACAACCATACCTGTGGACAACAAGAACTTGGCAGCTCCATCATGACAATGCACTTGCCCATTCTTCGCATCTGTTTCAGACTTTCTTGACCAAAAACAAATTTCTCTGGTTCCCTATTCTCCCAATATGGCGTGTGATTTTTGACTGTCCTTCAAGCTGAAAATTCTGCTGAAAGGGATCTGTTTTAAGTCACAAGAAAACATCATATGGAATGCGACAACCCAGCTGTATTCCATTCCCAAAGAGGCATTCCTGAAATACTTCTAACAATAGCGGGACTGTTGGGAAAAGTGTGTGGAGAGTACTTTGAAGGGGATTAAGGTTTCAAACCTCCAGGTGGCAAAAGAAGGTGCAAGACTACCACAAACAGATACTAGTATGACGTACGAAGAGTCAAAACGGCTTATCAAAGCCAGATACATGACCAAATGGGAAACCGAACATACTGGTTACACCAAAAACGATGCCAATTACCAGTTGAACCGAAGAGAGCAGGTTGTTGTCTTCAGACTTCGCACTGGCCACAATAGACGGAGGTACCACATATTCAACAAATTGAAGATAGGGTGTACCGACGAATGCCCGTGCGGTACTGGTAAAATGACCGCTGAACATCTGCTGCAGAACTGCCCGACATACGAGGATCAGAGAGAGCAGATGTGGCCATCACCAGTGGAACTGCAAGACAAGCTCTATGGCAGTGGCGACAGCCTCAGGATGACCGCCGCTTTTTTCGAAAAAATAATGGTTACTGTCTGACTGCGTACGAAGAAGAAGAAGAAAAAGAAGAAGAAGAAACCTCCAGGTGAGAAATTGTAATTTTCCTGGCCAAAGGTCAGATATTTATTGAACACACCTCGTATGTGTGATGACTGTTGAAGTCAATATATCAGCTCTATGGCATTTTAGGAAATTTGCAAACTCATACATTGGCTTTGCGGCCCCTGTGATCTGCCCACTCTCAGAGTTGTCGTTTTAGCTGTGCTGGTACGCATACAATACGTATGACAAGCTGCGGCCAAGTGTCTGTAGTTTCTGTTCATCGGTATATGGGAGACATTGTTCATTAGCGAGGAGCAGCTCATACGCGGAATCGTTATCTGGATCATGTGTTGCAGTTTCTGTTTATTTTCGTCACTGCACTCCTGACATACCTAAAGGTGCTCAGTCCCTCTCAGCAAATGGTACAGGGTCTAGATGCCAATGGTCCCTGTAGCTCGCTGGTTGTACATTCTCCTGCTCCATCCTCTCATGTGCCCCATTTTGCTCAGTCGTCATTTGATGTCAAAACTTTGCAGTCTATGGATTGCTGATTCATCTATTGCGGTATACTTATCCAACAGACGGTCGTTGATTGATTTCAAAATGCCATTTCTGTTTTTTTTCTATTTCTGTTTCTAAGAATCTACGTCACTGCACTCCGGGCATACCCATAGGTGCTCAGTCTCTATCAGTAAATGGCGTAAGGTATGGATGCTGATGGTCCCTGTAGCTCGCACGTTGTACACTTTCCTGCGCCGTCCTCTCATTCGCCCCACTCTGCTCGAACCTCGTTTAATGTCGAAACTTTGCAGTCTGTGGATTGCTGCTTCATCTATTGTGGTGTCCTCATCCAGCAGGCGGTCATTGATTGATTTTAAAATGTCACTTCTATCCATCACTAATGTGCCCATGATGGGAGCTTGGGAAGCCATGATGTCAGCTCTTTCATTGCCCTGAACCACGGCATGGGCAGGACAGTAGATCTATGTCAACGCCTGGAGGTTTGAGGCCTCAACAGCTGCAATCCACTCGTATCTAAGCCATCCCTTCTGTACCTTATGAAGTACGCATTGCCCATCAATCATGATAATTGCACTTGTTAAATAAGTCTCAGATAGCCATCTTGACACTGAGGTAACTATTTCCATCTCCATTGCCTGATGTCCCGCTGCGCAGTATAACTGGCCTATGAAACAATATTGTCAATGTAATTTTTCTTTAAAGTAAAAAAAGAAGAGAAATAACAAAAAATATAAATTTACATTAAATGAGGTAACTTTCATTCATGTATTATTTAATCATTGAACAAAAGAAAAATATTTTAAACATTAATACAAAATAAAAAGCAAAACGCGTCCCTGGGTGGGCTCGAACCACCAACCTTTCGGTTAACAGCCGAACGCGCTAACCGATTGCGCCACAGAGACACAGATATTTTAAATTTTATTTTATTATCTATATAATTAATTAATTATAATTTAAAAATCGATTATATTTGAAAAATATTGATTTATTTCTTTTTACTTTTATTTTACAATTTGCTAAACAACATAATTAATTATAAAAACATTAAATAATGAAAGTGCTGATTCGTAATATTTTATTATTAGATATCAAACGATATGCAAATTCAATGAACTGATACTATTTTACCAGCAAAGTTATGTTTGCAGTTTTCAATAATAAACATTGACTGTCCTCGCCTGTGAATCAACCAACCCCCATTGATATTTGACGATTGATTTGATATGCATAAATGTATTACTAGACGATCACAGTTCCATCACAGTCTTGACAGGATAAGCAGTCTTTTAGCGTTACAACTTGGGATTTTCAATACTAGAACTAGTTTGTCTAGTAATGCTGCATTTCTACATGCACTCTCCTCGGTTACTGTACATTTCGGAACAAGTGTAACTGTAAGTGGGCGACGACACTATAAACATCCAAGATTGCATTTGCACAATTCAGATTCAACACGATTAGTGTTGTCTTGTAATTGCAAGAACCACAATCTTGCTCTCCAGATACCAACAATTTCAAACTACAACAGAACATACGAATCACGGTAAGTTAGATGTGACTTTGACTGTGCATCTATGATGAGTAAAGTTCTTAACTGACACTCATTGAGTGGACCACTCAATGGTTATCACCGCTGTGGTGTGTGTGGTGGATCTTGTTTTTGGAAATGTTTTATTGTTTTTGGTGCCCATGATATATGGTCTTGGAGGCAGGGACAGTTAATGCATTTAAGAATAAACTGGATGCGCATAGCTTTTAGTGCAAGGTGATGTAAATGTAACTGGTAACTGCAGGGGCTTCTAAACCAGTATAAAGACGTTAAGTCTTAAGTTAAGTTAAGTGTCCTCTTTTCAACAACAGACAGTCGTTTCGGTTATAATACTATTAATAGTAATACTAATATAATAGACATAGTTGCCCATCGCAAGCGAAGATGACGATGGCATCAGACTTGTTCAGCAAGAGATGTTTTCATATGGCTATAGAGACAATCACAAGTACGGGCACGGCAGACTTTGATGTGAAAGCATCATCTGCTATGTTCCTTCGGGCAGCACATTTTCCCTGAGCCTCAATGATGGAGTTACGCGTTGTTAACTGAGCACCTTGTGTGCTGGAATAGTTTTGTGCAAGCAACTCCGAGGAAGTGACATCAGTGTTGAAGCATTTCGGACACTTTCAAGGAGTCTCTATAGCGTATCTTCTGTCCTCTTAATGAGCTAATCAGTTGCCGCCTCTTTTGAGTTGTCCAAATAACAGAAGGTTGAGGATGTGCTCATCAGGCATGCAAACAACATATCTTATCCATCTTGCAAAGGCGTATGGATGCTCAACATGTTGGTCTTTCCAAGAATTTCAGAGTAAGGAACATTGTCCTGTCACCGGTTCCTGAGCAGGCTACACAGACATCTCAAGTTAAAACATTTGGCTCTCTGGTATGTCTGCTATACACTGTCCATGTTTTGCATAAATTCAGCAGAGTGGATAACACTACAACATGATGCACTTCAACCTTAGTGGCAAAAATGATGTTATGTATAAACTCCAAACGTTTGCTAGCAGCCGTTCAAATGCAGAGCTCGCCTTTGCAATCCTGCCGTTAGCCTCAAAGTTTATATTTACCTCTCTAGTGAGCGTACTAGAGATGTCGGTTCTTTATGGTTATGTTTGATTGAATGTACAGCTTCCTAGGAGCAGGCTAGAAGAGTACTTCAGTTTTTCTTGTGCTGATCATGAGGCCAAAGTTACTGCATGTTGTCAAAAACTCTGTCATGGTGGATTGATGGTGGATTGTGTGTCTTGTTCTGATGCAGTGTTATGGGTGCAGTCATCAGCGAACAGTAAATTCATGATCATGACCTCACTCACCTTGGTTTAAGACTTCAGGCCTCTCATATTGAACAACTGACTTTGCATTCTGTACCTGATATGCATGTCAGTAGCAGTGCCATGTACAGCATCACAGAGTATTGGTACAAATACCATGCTAAATAGTGTTGGTGCCTGCACACAGTCCTGTTTAACACCGTTGCTGAAGTTAGAAAAAAAGGAGCAAACAAATTTCAGACATATTCTTAGAAAAAAGAACAGACTTCCATTACAGACAATTATGCGGGTTCCAGCGGGAAAAAAGACTAACATCTGGTCCGGCAAAACATACTGATCAGACATGCTAGTCAGGGTCAGGCAAAATATGCTGGCCAAGACTCTCACCTCTGTTTTCCCAACAGCCTGGTTAATGAGGTGAGGGATTGATGTGATCCCCGTATTAGTGATCGACATGCAGATGAAGCCAGGCATAGCACAACCGCCTGGAGGACCCCGGTCCACCTACATCGGCACGCGCGGGATGTGAGGAAAGCTACTGCAACCCGCCACTGAACATCCTTTTTAGGGCGCACAAAAGAGTAATCCTTCTCATTGTTAGGATTCATCAATATGTGGATTCCAGCTGGCAGCAAAAAGAAAGGAAGGCTAAAAGAGACTCTTCAAAGTATGATCATCAACTATGGGTCTAAACAACATACAAGAAATTGGACAAGTAATGTCACACTTCTCAAACTGGAGAGCACATGTTCCTGCCTTATTCATCCTGTTTAGCGCTCAAAGAACATAGACAGAGATAGTTTTGCCATATATACAAATAATTTTTTTCAATGTCAAGATATTGTAACAGTACAGCATTCTACTTGAAACTGTCTGTGAAATTTATTGACTTAAGTCATTCTTAATATAAAAATATTTATAACAGCAATCACACATATAATTAACATGTTTGTGTTAACTTTGCCACTGATTGGTAGCCAGGTAGAAAATAATAGAACCACTGTAACCTTCCATGCATGTTATAAAAGGCAACTACAGAGATCTGTGCATGGGACTGGGAACCTCACCCTTTACAACTATTGCTATGCAAACCGTTAACTGTAGATGTGGTCATATACTTGTTCAATTCAAGTGCCATCTCTGCATCGAAGGTCGGCTGCAATGGATCTCCTGTGTACTCTATCTCTTGCAGTAATAGTGCAATTTGGCAGGCTTTTTCCAGTTCATCTGATGTTATCCACCCATCTATAACCACGTCTGCCTATTGAACGGTTGCCTTCCGCCCTACCCTCCAGTATCGTCTTCAACAAGGAGGTATGTTTTGTTATATGGTCAAAATAATGTAACTGTCGAACCCCGAGTTTGGTCATTAATTCTCTTTTCACCTCCAACATTTTCAATACATCTACATTTGTTTTCTTATCTTTGCGAGAAATGCGACCCAATCTTCTACATACCCACATTTCAAAGGCTTCAATACTCTTTTTCCAACTCGTTACAAGTGTCCATTTTTCTGCGTCATAAAGTAGTGACGGTTATACCTGACAATTCTCATTTTAAATTTATGGTTTATTTGTTTGGATGTCGGAATGTGTTGCATGCTGCTGAATACCATCTTGGCCATACCTAATCTCTTTCTGATTTATTTTTCACAACTGCCTTCTTCCGTTATTATATTACCTAGATAGGAGAAACTGTACCTGTTCCAGTAGTGTTTAACAGTTTATGTCTAATCCAAACTCCTGACTTATTTTGTATATTGATTTTGTATAAATTTGAGATAAAAGACAAATTCATCATCATCATCAGTCCCATTACCTGAATGATCATTGGGGCATCAATACTGCAGATTGTTGGACCAGTTCTTGCCACTCCATTGGAGCACCAATACCGCAGATTGTTGGACCAGTTCTTGCCACTCCAGGCATCAATACTGCAGATTGTTGGACCAGTTCCCGCCACTCCATTGGAGCACCAATACTGCAGATTGTTGGACCAGTTCTTGCCACTCCAGGCATCAATACTGCAGATTGTTGGACCAGTTCTTGCCACTCCAGGCATCAATACTGCAGATTGTTGGACCAGTTCTTGCCACTCCAGACACCAATACTGCAGATTGTTGGACCAGTTCTTGCCACTCCAGGCATCAATACTGCAGATTGTTGGACCAGTTCCCGCTTCTCCATTGGAGCACCAATACCGCAGATTGTTGGACCAGTTCTTGCCACTCCAGGCATCAATACTGCAGATTGTTGGACCAGTTCCCGTCACTCCATTGGAGCACCAATACTGCAGATTGTTGGACCAGTTCCCGCCACTCCATTGGAGCACCAATACCGCAGATTGTTGGACCAGTTCTTGCCACTCCAGTCACCAATACTGCAGATTGTTGGACCAGTTCTTGCCACTCCAGGCACCAATACTGCAGATTGTTGGACCAGTTCTTGCCACTCCAGGCACCAATACTGCAGATTGTTGGATCAGTTCCCGCCACTCCAGGCACCAATACTGCAGATTGTTGGACCAGTTCTTGCCACTCCAGGCACCAATACTGCAGATTGTTGGATCAGTTCCCGCCACTCCAGGCACCAATACTGCAGATTGTTGGACCAGTTCTTGCCACTCCACTCGGTTTAGTGCCAGGATATTTGTTGTAGCTACGGACCTTCCCATTCACTCTGATATTGTCTTTCCATCTCTTTTTCTGCCTCCCTCTCTTACGCTTGCCAGGCACAGTACCTTGCAGGACCATCTTGGTCAACCAAGACGATCTTGAAATATGCCCATATGATGTGATCTTGCGTGATTTTACCATACTCAATAGGTCTTTATATTGGTGACCTCTCTCTTAACAGTGTTCCAAACTGCCTTATTCATGACATGGTCTAGATACAAAATGCTGAGGATTCAACACAGACATCTTATCTCCATTGCACAAATTCTTCGCTCAAGAATGCTGTGAGAGTCAAAGTTTCGTATGCGTAAAGGTACACGGAAGTGACAAGTGCATACATTAAATTCAGCTTGGATTTCAGGTTAATGCTTTTTTCCCCCCATATTGGCATCAGTTTGGTCAGAGAAGCCATTGTACGACCACCTATGCTGACAGTACCCACATGAGTGGAAAGACAAATTATCAAATTTATATTAGTTGCCTTCCATTTTTGTCAAAACACTCTCTATTTGAGTAGAAAGAATGCACTTCTGGTGTCAACTCTTAATTTTAATTTGTTGACTTTTACTACCTGCTCTTTTTACCTGTGAATAATAATACTTCATAGCAGTTGTAGAGTGGTTAGATTACTTGTTTATCTCTGAAAAGGCAACAAGTTTAATTTCAAGTCTTGACTAACCAGATGCAAATAAATACCTAACTCACTGTGAGAAAGGCGATGAAGGGAACTTTTCACTCCACCTCAAAATAACAAAAAATGAAGACTTGTACAGTGAAGTCTTGAACACTTCACTTAACATTGGCTGTGCATGCTATGTTATAACTTTCACCTTTTAATAATATTTCACACGTTCTTCTGGTGTCCAGTGCATCTACCAGAATGTCATCGTCAGATGTCTGTCGACCACCAGGCGCCAATAGACTGGCTTTAGAAAAATCACCATATCTACTTCAACATGCCCACAATCCAGTTGATTGGTAAGCTCACTGCGCTGTAAGTATAGCATAGCACAGTTGCAAAAATAACTATTAAGCTGAATGCATTACGTTAGAGCTTAGCAATAATAAGTGTTAAAAGCTCTCTTTCTCTCTGTGTGCATATGTCTCTTTCTTCATTTAACGTCTTGTACTTATTTAGAAGAATCTGCAGAGTCTGTATCCAACCAGTTTCTTGGGGGGTTGTTAACCGATGTGTAAGTTCATCTTAATAGATTCAACCACTAGAGCAAAGTAGACCCGCAGCCTGTTAGGCTCCATCTATGCTGCTCTTAACAAACCACCTAACCATGGCCAGTGTTATGCCATGTCACACAGTTAGTTGTCTCTTTCTCTCTGTGTGCAAATGTCTCATTCTGTCTGTATAAAATAGATGTTGAAGAATCTCTTTCTCTATCAGTGTTAAAGACTCTTTTCCTGTGTCTATCTGTCTCAATCTATCTCCCAGTGACATGCATGATATATCCGATGTTTACTAAGTTTCTTTAAGTGTACATAATAAGCACCAGGCTTAAGAAAATACTAGAAATTGGAGCATGGGACATAAGAAGCCAATTCCAAGGAAGACCTCATGATTATGAAGGAAATGGAAAGAGACATGACATTGTCTGCATCTTGGGCAACTGCTCTCAACCTTATCCTCTATAATGGCTTTCACCAACATGGTATGCCTTGTTATTTGGCCAAAATATCTCAACTGCCTAACCCTGATTTCTGACAGCAGTTCCTTCCCCAACCTCAACGTTTTAGTACGCCCGTATTTGTTTACTTTTCTTTCCAGGAGACATGGCCCAATCTTCTATTCACCCACATCTTGAATGCCTCTGTTCTCTTTTCCACCTGTTTATTCAACGTTCATCAGTTCATGTCTCTGCTCCACAGAGTAGTCACAAATGTACATATCACTTACTCGTTTTCAACTTCAAAGGACGCCACAATAGATAAAGCAGCAATCCACAGGCCTTCAAAGTTTTGACATTAAACGAGGTTTGAGCGGAGTAGGGCGCATGAGAGGACGGAGCAGGAAAGTGTACAACCAGCAAGCTACAGGGACCATCAGCATCCATACCTTACGCCATTTGATGAGAGACTGAGCACCTATGGGTATGCCCAGAGTGCAGTGATGTTCATTCTTAGAAACAGAAACTTCAAATTTTATTTATCTGCCTGGATGTCAGTATGTGTCACATGTTGTTGAATACTGTCTTGGCCAAACCTGTATTCTTTCTGATTTATTTTTTACAGCTGCCCTCCTCCATAATTATATGTCCATGATAGGATAAACTCAGTACCTGTTTCAGTATAAGATCACATATTCGTATCAGCATAGGTGATTTCCTGTCTGTTTTGCCAATAATAATATTTAATCCGTACTCTTTACTGTGTGCAGTGCAGAACCAAATCCTGTGGAACATCATGAGAGACAAGGGTTCCCAAAACCGCTTGGTTCACCTAATCGAAACACTATATCAGGAGCAACAAACAATGGTCAGAATAGTTGACAAAACATCAGACTAGTTTGAAGTGCAAATTGGAATAAGACAAGGATGGATACGCTTTCCTTATTTAGTCAAAAAGTCTATGCGGAAACCATATTGGGAAATATCAAAGACAACCAAAATTATTAAAAGTTCAACCCCTCTTGCATTCGGTGGAAACAAAATGCCAGAATTCCGATAAGCAAATGACACAGTTATCCTCTCAAAGAGTGCAGTGGAACTAGAACAGATGATCCTGTCTGTTAAAGACTGTAGCGAAGAACAAAATCTCTACCTGAACATCAATAAAATCAAGATAATGACCACCGAAACAATATCACATGGGCCTAAAGTTACTCATGAAAAGGTAGAAGTAGGAAACAACAAGCTCCAAATATCTCTGCTCAGTTATAAGCAACAAATAGAAATCAGAAAAAGAATGGGCATGGCAATGTATATTTTTTAAAATTTTTTTATTTTTTTGGCGTTTACCTTATTTTCTCTAATCCCCAAGGCGGTGTGCGTTGCACTGTGGTTTTTATTTTGTGGCTGTCGGCCCAGTGCATCCGACTTCAGCATGCATTTTCTATGGGTTTGCTTCCCCGGGGTAACGGCCGGTGCTGTGATAGGGATCGAACCCAGCACCTTCGGATTGTGAGCCGTGCCACTTAACCACTAGGCTACACCGTCCCCTGGCAATGCATATAAAATGAGAAACGTATGACAGAACACAAACAAAACAACAAAGTCACAAATTCTGAGGACAAGCATCTTCCCTGTGGCAACACACACATCTAAAATATGGACCTTCACAAAAATACTAAAAAATAAAATTGGATCTTGATCTTGATGACTTCCTCGGCATAGCTGCGGGTCTCCAGCGGACCCTGTCTTGGGCCACGGAAGTCCAGTGCGTGGTAAGTGCTCCTCTAGAGGCATCTCGGATCTTGCAGCGTACAGCACGGGAGTCTGACCAATGGATTTGAGGTCTTCCCCGCTGTCTCTTCTTACCTCGTTGGTACCAGACTGCTGTTTCAGGTTGTAGTAGCTGTCCTCACATCCCAAGCATGCTGATGAAGGTGGGCCGCAGTTCTCCGGGCGGTTGTGCTAAGCTTGGCTTCATCTGCATGACGTTTACTACTATGGGGATAACATCGATCCACATCTCATCAGCCATGCTGTCTTGCTAACAGCCTGTTTCCAGGGAATGGTACATGAAAGAGAGATTATGGTCTTGGTCAATGTAGTTTGCATGAACCTGACGCGACGTCCTGGTCAGTATGTTGTGCCTGACTGGACTAGTGTCTCGGTTCCCCTTGGTGATACGCATTTTTCTTTAGTTCTTTACTAAGTTTCTTTAAGTGTTAAAAATGAGCAAGACCAAAATCATTGTGATCATCCACAGGTATCCTTGGGGTGAGGAGGCATTCAAGAAGGCAAAAGAAGAAAATAAACTTATTTTTCTGTCTGTGGGTTATTCCACGTGTCATTGGTGTCATGTCATGGAACATGAATCATTTGAGAATGCTGAAGTTGGACAACTGCTGAATGAAAATTTTGTGAGCATCAAAGTGGACAGAGAGGAACGGCCAGATGTTGACAAAGTCTACATGACTTTCGTTCAGGTTGGGAAATAACTTCAGATTTGTTACTCTTCATCATTATTCTTTAACAATAAATTTCTTTGTTGTAATAATTAGGGATGAATTGGATAACTGATATGTATTCAATTCTGTGCCAAATAATGCATATTATGAATCATTCATATTTGGTGAAATAGTATTGTGCAACCAAATATGAATAGATCTATGGCGCTGCGTGATTTTAGTACATAGATTGGAGTACTGTGTTCAGGTGTAGAGTCCTTATTGTAGGGGGGATATATATATGCAGAAAAGGATATAAAGAAGAGCGACAAAGCTGATAGTGGGATTCCAGAATTATAGTTATGATGAAAGACTCAGAAAAATGGGCCTACAGTGTCTAGAAAAGAGAAGAATTTGAGGTGACCTTATACAGGTTTATAAGATGATCAAAGGAAAGGATACATTAGACTATAACAAGGTTTTTAAAATACAACCACCTACAAGGACAACAGGGCAAAGCCACAAATTAACTAAGGAAAGGTCCAGATTAGATATTAGGAAATATTTGTTTAGTCAAATAGTGGTGAATGTTTGGAATGTATTGCCACAGGAAGAAGTGGAGGAAGGAACAATTAATGCATTTAAGAATAGATTGGATGCACATAGCTTTTAGAGCAAGGTAATGTAAATGAAAATGGTTGTATGCAGACTCTGCAGTCTTCTAAACCAGTATAAAGATGTTACGCTAAGTTATGATATGATATCTCACCGTATCTCTAACAAGTGTCCCAATGTCGTGGTGGCAGAACAACGCTGACATGTGTCTATGCACAGCAATATCTCACTGTATCTCCAACAAGTATCCCACTGTTGTGGTTGTAGAACAAGGCTGACATGTGTCTGTGCACATCGATATCTCACTGTATCTCCAACAAGCATCCCAATGTCGTGGTGGCAGAACAACGCTGACATGTGTCTATGCACAGCAATATCTCACTGTATCTCCAACAAGCATCCCAATGTTGTGGTTGTAGAACAACGCTGACATGTGTCTATGCACAGCAATATCTCACTGTATCTCCAACAAGTATCCCACTGTTGTCGTTGTAGAACAACGGTGGTATATGATGGGGAAAAAATATATCTCACTGTATCTGCAACAAGCATCCCAATGTTGTGGTTGTAGAACAAGGCTGACATGTGTCTGTGCACATCGATATCTCACCCTATCTCTAACAAGTGTCCCAATGTCATGGTGGCAGAACAACGCTGACATGTGTCTGTGCACATTGTTTCTCATTCATCTTCAACAATCATCTCAAGTGAACATCTGTTCAGCTTTGCTGGCAATACATTTCCAGAAAACAAATGTTGTATTTTGACAGAGAATGTTGAGAGACCCGTATTTTTTAAAACGATTGCATGTTTCATGTAGCAACGACTTTCGAAATGAATTTTTAAATATGTTTTGTGTTTGTGATTAGTTCGTAGCATTAAATAGTTTTAAGATATTTGTTGTATTTTTGTAATGATATAACACTTTGAAATGATTAGTTTATTAGGAAAGTTTGGTAGTTTTGTTGAATAAACATTTTCATGCCAAACGCTCACTCACAAACGCTTACTTGTGGCTGTATATTTATTCAGCCAGAAAGTTAAAGGCCTCTATTCATATCCAAATAGTAAAATCTCCTATTCAGGGCATCCCTAGTAATAATGGTGAAGTTCCATTCATCTTTGTACTTGAAGGTATTATTGTATTCGATTCCTAGTCTATGCTTCGGAAGATACGGAAGGGATGGCTAGGCGTGAGTGGATAGCAGACACAAACACCTCAATCCTTCAAGAGGCCTCAATCCTTCAGGGGCTGTTATGGATTTGCAGATTCATCTTTATGATTCACTAGACTCTTTACTATAAACATTATCCACCTCTATTCATTTGTGTACTTAAAGGTGCCTTCATTTCATAGTTTCCATCTCTGGACTGTTTATGTGCTGGCTATTCATCTTATTTGTAGATGGGACTTGTCGTTCGCATGCCAGATAAGAGCATCTCCAAGCAACTGCTATATGGTAAGTTCAAAACAGGCAGACGCTCATCAGTTGGGCATAAGAAACGCTACAGAGACTCCTTGAAAGTGTCTCTGAAATGTTTCAATATTGATGTCACCTCCTGGGAGGTGTTTGCACAAGACCGTACCACCTGGCAAGCTAGTATCACCAAAAGTGCTCAGATCGCAGAGAGTATAGCTGCCCGAAAAAAACAACACTTACTACATTTCCACAACTGACTGAATTTGACAGGGTGTACCGTCCCAGGATCGGTCCTTACAGCCATCAGAGAATACATTTTGCAGAAATAGTATTATACTGTCGCCATCTTTGCATGCGATAGGCAACTATTCTTGTTATTATTATTAGAAGCTTCCTTTCAATTGTTCAGTATACACTTTTCTTCTGTTTCAATCATATAATGCTGACTTTTGATTGAGTAGCCTGTTGTAGACGGATGTGTCGGACCGAAATGTGCAAATATTGCAGTCAAGCTGTAAACTAGCAACATAACGCATTCCGTTCTCTGGATTACATCCTGCTATATGTCGAGCCCTGTTCAGGGCTTGGTAGGGGGAGATTAAGAATGTTCAGGGCTTGATAGCGGGAGATTGAGAACGTTCAGGGCTTGGTAGCGAGAGATTGAGAACGTTCAGGGCTTGGTTGCGGGAAATTGAGAACACTCCGGGCTTGGTAACGGGAGATTGAGAATGTTCAGGGCTTGGTAGCGGGAGATTGAGAACGTTCAGGGCTTGGTAGCGGTAGATTGAGAACATTCAGGGCTTGGTAGTGGGAGATTGAGAATGTTCAGGGCTTGGTAGTGGGAGATTGAGAACGTTCAAGGCTGATAGTGGGAGATTGAGAACATTCAGGGCTTGGTAACAGGAGATTGAGAACGTTTAGGGCTTGGTAGCGGAGATTGAGAACGTTCAGGGCTTGGTAGCGGGAGATTGAGAACGTTTATGGCTTGGTAACGGGAGATTGAGAGCTTTCAGGGCTTAGTAGCGGGAGATTGAGAGCTTTCAGGGCTTGGTAGTGGGAGATTAAGAGCTTTCAGGGCTTGCTAGCGGGAGATTGAGAGCTTTTAGGGCTTGGTAGCAGGAGATTGAGAGCTTTTAGGTCTTGGTAGCAGGAGATTGAGAGCTTTCAGGGCTTGATAGCGGGAGATTGAGAATGTTCAGGGCTTGATAGCAGCAGATTGAGAGCTTTCAGGGCTTGATAGTGGGAGATTGAGAACATTCAGGGCTTGATAGTGGGAGATTGAGAACATTCAGGGCTTAGTAGTGGGAGATTGAGAGCTTTCAGGGCTTGGTAGCGGGAGATTGAGAACATTCAGGGCTTGGTAGTGGGAGATTGAGAACATTCAGGGCTTGGTAGCAGGAGATTGAGAACATTCAGGGCTTGGTAGTGGGAGATTGAGAACATTCAGGGTTTGATAGTGGGAGATTGAGAACATTCAGGGCTTGGTAGTGGGAGATTGAGAACATTCAGGGCTTGGTAGTGGGAGATTGAGAGCTTTCAGGGCTTGGTAGTGGGAGATTGAGAGCTTTCAGGGCTTGGTAGTGGGAGATTGAGAACATTCAGGGCTTGGTAGTGGGAGATTGAGAACATTCAGGGCTTGATAGTGGGAGATTGAGAACATTCAGGGCTTGGTAGTGGGAGATTGAGAACATTCAGGGCTTGGTAGTGGGAGATTGAGAACATTCAGGGCTTGGTAGTGGGAGATTGAGAACATTCAGGGCTTGATAGTGGGAGATTGAGAACATTCAGGGCTTGATAGTGGGAGATTGAGAACATTCAGGGCTTGGTAGTGGGAGATTGAGAACATTCAGGGCTTGGTAGTGGGAGATTGAGAGCTTTCAGGGCTTGGTAGTGGGAGGCTGAGAACATTCAGGGCTTGATAGTGGGAGATTGAGAACATTCAGGGCTTGGTAGTGGGAGATTGAGAACATTCAGGGCTTGGTAGCGGGAGATTGAGAACATTCAGGGCTTGATAGTGGGAGATTGAGAACATTCAGGGCTTGGTAGTGGGAGATTGAGAGCTTTCAGGGCTTGGTAGTGGGAGATTGAGAACATTCAGGGCTTGGTAGTGGGAGATTGAGAACATTCAGGGCTTGGTAGTGGGAGATTGAGAACATTCAGGGCTTGATAGTGGGAGATTGAGAACATTCAGGGCTTGGTAGTGGGAGATTGAGAACATTCAGGGCTTGGTAGTGGGAGATTGAGAACATTCAGGGTTTGATAGTGGGAGATTGAGAACATTCAGGGCTTGGTAGTGGGAGATTGAGAACATTCAGGGCTTGGTAGTGGGAGATTGAGAACATTCAGGGCTTGGTAGTGGCAGATTGAGAACATTCAGGGCTTGGTAGTGGGAGATTGAGAACATTCAGGGCTTGGTAGTGGGAGATTGAGAACATTCAGGGCTTGGTAGTGGGAGATTGAGAGCTTTCAGGGCTTGGTAGTGGGAGATTGAGAACATTCAGGGCTTGGTAGTGGGAGATTGAGAACATTCAGGGCTTGATAGTGGGAGATTGAGAACATTCAGGGCTTGATAGTGGGAGATTGAGAACATTCAGGGCTTGGTAGTGGGAGATTGAGAACGAACACAGAAGAAGAAGAAGCTTGAGATGACATGTTTGGTGAATTTCTTCCTTTGTTCTCATTCTTTTTTGTTTGGGTGTAAAAATCGTCTTTAGTTGGCCCAATAACAAGATGAAGACAATTTCAGAGACTACCTAATAGCTTTGCAATAATAACACTTACATATGTCTTTGATAGTGGCAGAATCGTTAGAGCACTTGCTATTACAGTAACGGAAACCGTTTGTGCTTCCAAGGTATACTGAAGCCTTACTCAGTATCTGCTATTAGACTATATATTTGTGTGTCCTTGATGAGACCTTCTTGTATAACATGAAGTTTTTGTGTGTATATGAGATCTCATATTGAAATCAGTGTTTTTAATTAGTGGTTGCCTGTGGTTATCTCTTGTTATTTTATTATGTATTTTGTTTTTGTTGCCACTTGTGAAACATTTTACAAATTCATGTAAACTTTAGCTTGCTGGTTTCTGACGATCATTGGTTATCTCAATAATTAACATCAATCAATCAATCAAAACCGTCCAACACTGTTCGGAGCATAGGCCTTCAACAAATACTCGTCAAATATTCCTGCTATGCGCCAACATTTTCAGCACCTCCATGTCTTTCCAGTCTATTTTAGGTCTCTCTCTGCTTCACTTCTCCATGAGTGTTAGGTCTGCTCCTACTTCTCTTGCCCTGAGGATTCCAGAACAGCGACTGTCTTTTAATGCTGTCAGCTGGTTTCAATAATGTATGTGCTATCCATTGCCGACACCTTCTCTTTACATCTTGTCCCACTGGTATCTGGTCCATTCTTTCTGATAGTCCAATGTTAGTGATTTTATTGTAACATTTTAATCCTTCTATTTGGCGCAAGCGTTCATTTATGAAAATTTGAACCTTAATTGTTGTACTTTTCTTTGTTTCTCACATCACAAAGCCAAACAATAGGACGGTGACGGCATGGGCTAATGGTTAAGTGGCACGGCTCACAGCCAGAAAGTGCTGGGTTCGATCCTCATCACAGCACCGGCCGTTTCCCAGGGGAAGCAAACCCTTAAAAAATTGCAGGAGGAAGCAGACCCTTACATAAAATGCATGCTGAAGTCGGAAGCACTGGGCCGACAGGCGCAAAATAAAAACCACAGTGCAGCGCACACCGCCTTACGGATTAGAGAAATAAGGCGAACGAAAAAAAAAGACAAAAAAAACAATAGGCCGTACTTGACATTGGAGTTGAAGATCTATATTTTTGGGGCAGTCTTAATTTCTTTTGATTCCCACAAATTCGAGTCCCTCTCATCTTTTATATTTTTAATTTGATATCTCTGTCAGTACCTCTATCCTTGTTTATATTATTACCAAGAAATATAAATGAATTTACCTTTTGTAGTGGGACGATGAGGCTAACATCTGGTCAGGCAAAACACACTGATCAGACAATGTTAGCCAGGGTCAGGAGAAATGTACTGGCCAAGACCCTCACCTGACGGGACGACGAGGCTAACATCTGGTCAGGCAAAACACACTGATTAGACAATGTTAGCCAGGGTCAGGAGAAATGTACTGGCCAAGACCCTCACCTGACGGGACGACGAGGCTAACATCTGGTCAGGCAAAACACACTGATTAGACAATGTTAGCCAGGGTCAGGAGAAATGTACTGGCCAAGACCCTCACCTGACGGGACGACGAGGCTAACATCTGGTCAGGCAAAACACACTGATTAGACAATGTTAGCCAGGGTCAGGAGAAATGTACTGGCCAAGACCCTCACCTGACGGGACGACGAGGCTAACGTCTGGTCAGGCAAAACACACTGATCAGAGAATGTTAGCCAGGGTCAGGAGAAATATACTGGCCAAGACCCTCACCTGACGGGACGACGAGGCTAACATCTGGTCAGGCAAAACACACTGATTAGACAATGTTAGCCAGGGTCAGGAGAAATATACTTGCCAAGAACCTCACCTGACCTCCTCATTGGTCGTCTTGGAAATGGGCATAAGTCTAGGACAACAGTCTGGTTAACAAGGTGAGGTTTGACATAATCCCCGTAGTAGTGAGCGACGCGCAGATGAAGCCAAACATAGCACAACCGCCTTGGAGGTTCCGGTCGATCTTCATCAGGATGCGAGGAAAGCTACGACAACCCGCCACTTAACGCCCTTTTTAGGGCGCACATAAGAGTAACCTACTCATTGTGGGCATTCGCAAACAAACAACAACAACCTCTTGTAGTACCATGTCTCCTCTCCCAGTATAGATTGTCATTACATGCTTTTATTGTCCTAATCTGTGAGATATCTAGTTGGAGCTTCTCAGCTAGAGGCAGAGGGTTGATTGTCACTGAGCAGAGCGGTTCATACAGAACAGCAACTTCCAGTACGAGAATGGAGATGGAGGCAGTGACTGCAGCTATAAATAAGATGGCTGTCTGGGATCTCTTTAACAAGAGCAGCCATCATTTCAGACTTTAGATTAATGAATATTTTGATTTGTGTTGTCTTTACTGAAGAACTATTTGGTCATTACATAGTTAGATTTTGTTTGTGTGCGCTCGTAATTACTGACTTGCTTATTTATGTTATTATAAACTTGTTTAAATTTGTTATTTTCCAGGCAACCACCGGCAGTGGTGGATGGCCAATGAGTGTTTGGCTGACTCCTGATCTAAAGCCCATTGTGGGAGGAACATACTTCCCTCCTGATGACAGATATTACAACCGGCCAGGTTTTAAGTCAATTTTGGGCATCATTTCTCAGAAGGTACAGAAATGTTTCAGATATCTAAATGGGGAAGATGTGGGCTAGTGGTTAAGTGACATGGCTCACAATCTGAAGGTGCTGGGTTCGTTCCCCAATCACAGCACCGGCCACTGCCCCAGGGAAGCAAACCCTTAGAAAATGCAGGAGGAAGCAGACCCTTACATAAAATGCATGATGAAGTCGGATACACTGGGCCAAAAGGCACAAAATAAAAATTTAGTGCAATGCACAGGGGATAGAGTAAGAAGGTGAATGCAAAAAATGCTGAGTTGTGTTAACTCTTGATATTTCTGTGGCAGCAGGTTACAGTGGCTCTTCTTACATTCTGAGACACGCTTAAGATGGTGTTAACCTTTGTTCCCAGCGAACCATAGCTGCCAAGACCCTTCTACACCGCCACGCAGTGATCCTGGATAACAGGCTGCAGCAGGGCAGACTGGCTAAGGAGAAGGGATCGAAGAGGGAATGCTAACCCGGTACTCAAAAAATGCTTGCGGAAGTCGGATGTGTTGACCGAAAGGTGCAAATATCGCAGCCAAGCTGTAAACTACGACACAGCGCATTCCGTTCTCTGGACTACATTCTGCTACTTAAGCCCTTTCAGGGTCTGGTAGCGGGAGATTGAGAACGAACGAAGAAGAAAGAAAGAAAGTTCTCAAATAAATAACTGGTTTCCCTAGGGAACAAAGGAAGAAAAAGAAGAAGATAAAAAGGGCTGTGTTTGCCTCTCATGGCAAAACTGACTATGTACATTATCCAGTTACAGTCATATCAGTTCACCCAGTTGTAATTGGGTGCCTGACTCTGTTAAAGTCAGGGGATGCAAAGAATCTCATATCATTCATGAATCTTAGAAACAATATAGATAGTAGGAAGTACAGATAAATATATCAAAATAATAATACAACAGGACGTAGGAGCAATAATGACATTGGGAAACTTATTAAGGAACCAAATCTGGCTGCATCAGTGCCAGCAACCCTGAACTGCCAAGACCCTTCTCCACTTCTCCACCTTCTAGTAAGTGACACGCAGATGAAGCCAAGCATAGCACAACTGCCTGGAGGACCCCGATCCACCTTCATCAGCACGCTCAGGATGTGAGGAAAGCTTACTGCAACCTGTCACTAAACGTCCTTTTCACGGCACACAAAAGAGTAAACCTACTCATTGTGAGCATTCGCAAATAACAGCAACATCATCTAATGATAACCTGGAAGTTCTTTGTTTGTTTATACACATATTGTCAATAAGAGAATATCTGCATGTCTTTATTTTATAGCAATGATTGAAATATTGTTGATAATGTTTTTGTTTGTGATTACAGTGGAAAGAAAACAGTTCTGAGATTGAAAGCCAGGGTACACAAATTCTGGATGCTTTAATGCGAGGACTGAATGCAACAAAGGAGAGCAGTGACAGGATACCAACTGTTGCAGCCAGTGGCAAGGGTTACGAGATGTTTGAGAAAAGTTTTGATGAAGATCACGGTGGTTTTGGGTCAGCCCCTAAGTTTCCCCAACCTGGTATGTATGTCATTATTTGTTGTGTCTTCTTCATGCCTCACACTCCATTTCTCTTATACCTGGTATGTATTTCATTATTTGTTGTGTCTTCTTCATGCCTCACACTCCATTTCTCTTATACCTGGTATGTATTTCATTATTTGTTGTCTTCTTCATGCCTCACACTCCATTTCTCTTATACCTGGTATGTATTTCATTATTTGTTGTCTTCTTCATGCCTCACACTCCATTTCTCTTATACCTGGTATGTATTTCATTATTTGTTGTCTTCTTCATGCCTCACACTCCATTTCTCTTATACCTGGTATGTATTTAATTATTTGTTGTCTTCTTCATGCCTCACACTCCATTTCTCTTATACCTGGTATGTATTTAATTATTTGTTGTGTCTTTTCCATGCCTCACACTCCATGTTTTTTCTTTTCTTTCTTCCTGATGTTTGTCCTGAAAAGGACATTTTGTATTGAAGTGAGGCTGCAATATTTGTGCCTTTCAGACCGACACATCTAGTTTCTGCAGAATATTGTTGGGACCAGCCTTCTCGCTTTGATTCATATTCTCTTAGCCACGTTACATTAGTGCAGCCTGTTTCCTGTTTACACTACATTTGGCTTATGCCAACCAGCTTTTAGGGAGCCGTGTAGCGCAGTGGTTAGTGAGCTGGCTTCGCACCTGAGTAGTCCTGGGTTCATTCCCTAGTTGAGGCGGAAATGTTTTTTCAAACCACAACGGCTCTCGGGTCGACTCAGCCTTGAATGGGTATCGGTTCAGTCCGGGAAGTAAGAGAGAGAGAGGAGATGTCTACCGCCCTCATACAGCCGAGCCTTTGAAATGTGATTGCTAACGATCAAAACCCCTACGGCAATAATGCTATGGGTTACTTTACTAACCAGTTTTTAGGAAAGCCTGATTACAGTCACGTGGTTTCGTAGCAATGGTTTTTACATGATGAAGTTGCAAGCCCTGTGCACTACCCTCTTACGACATATTGGGAAGGAAACAGTGGATCTGCTCTGCAGTTATCTAGTTCGAATGCCAGGACACAAGAAAATGTGTTTTGTTGGTTCCAAGAACAAGTCAAAAACTGTTTGTAAAAATCAACTATGCCAACTCTCCGTCACCAGTGCCAAACATGGATTTTAACAAAAACTCTAGAGAGAAAGATCACAGCATGTGAGATAAGATGCCTCTGGAAAACAATCAACGTAACTAGGAGAGACAGAATGTGTAATGAAGATGTGAGAAGAATAGTTGAAGCGAGACCCTGCTCGGAATATATTGACGATGAGAGAATCAATTAGCTTTCCTCACATCACAAGCGTGCTGATGAAGGTGGACTGTGGTCCTCCAGGTGGTTTTACTGTGCTTGGCTTCATCTACGAGTTGCTTACTACTACAGGGATCACGTCAGTCTTCCACCTCAATCGCCAGACTGCCAAGAAAAACATTCCATTTTCAGGAAGGTCTTCGTGGAAGTCGAGGTGGGGGGTCTTGGCCAGTATATTTCGTGCGACCTTGACTAACATGTCTGATCAGTATGTTGTGCCTGACCAGACGTTAAGTCTTCCTTCCCCACCATCAGATACCCATGTTTGATTCTTAAATCACCTCATCTTATCTCATACGTCAGCTTATGTTGTTAGACATCTTTGGGAGATGCAATCTTCTTTCATGTGCCATCTGTGTGTTCTGGACAATTTTCTTCTTTCATGTGCCGTCTGTGTGTTCTGGACTATTTTTAATCTCTGCCACTGTAGTATTTCTTTAATATCATCAGCCATCTTTTTTCATTGTCTTCCTCCTACTCTGAAGCCCTGGTGTTTGAGGCTCATGTAGCTGGTATGTTTAAAGACATTCTTGTCATATATCAAAATCATTTATTCGGATAAGAATGAAAAATTCAGAGCCTCCGTGTGTGCAATAAATAATCTTTATTTAGCATATAGAAATTGCAACAAAATGGATTTTTGTGTGAGAAAGGTTTTTGGAATCTAGCCTGAAAATACTACTGATGAGGATTCTATTTAAACCGTATTTTAATGAAAAATGAGGATAATTATGTGTTATTGTTTTTGTTTTGTGCAATAATTGAAACAGAGATAGAAGAAATGAACAAATGTTAATTATAATTACTTTCTTTTATTTTTCCAGTTGTTCTTAATTTCCTGTTTCGTTGCTTTCACCGAGACCCGGGGAGTGAATCTGGTGCTCGTTCATTACATATGAGTCTTATAACGCTCACCAAGATGGCTTATGGGGGAATACATGACCATATTTCACAGGTAAGACGATCTCTTGGATGGTTATGTGAGGTGGCACAGGACTGATAGATAATTGGACAGCTTAGAGGTGCCATTGCAGATCTTCACCAACAGATGTCAATGTTGCATGTACTTTATATTTGATGGCCAGATGGGATAATAAACACAGACTTGTCACATGCCACATTGCAACAATCAAAAAAAATTAAGAAACATATGATAACCTAAAACAATTCTTCAATACAGTAAGTATGGATGGCATCTTCTTCTTCTTCTGTGTTTGTTGTCAATCTTCTGATACCAAGTCCTGAACAGGGCTTTGCAAGTGACAGGATGTAGTCACAAGAACGGAATGCTTTGTGTTGCTAGTCTACAGCTTGACTGTGATATTTGCCCCTTTCAGTCCGACCCCTCTGTCTTCGACAGCGGATGGCATCTAAGTTGTGACCTGAAGGTTGGTACTCTGTTGATGGAGCTACAGCTGGAATATACGAAGTACAACTGTTTCTTACGTGAATGGGACAGCCGAGCAAAGACTTTACACTACACGAAGAGAGATTAACCTCAGTGAAAATCTTTGAAGGTTGGAAAAAATAATGTGTAACACATCTACTGGTCCACTTCAATGTTGGTTAACTACTGTTGGATGCTTGCCAGAGACAATCCTCAGCAACTATACAACCGACAGGCAAATCAACTTTTGGCATAGAAGAGAACTTTTTACTGTAACATGTCTTTTGTATGCATTACTCTATTATAGTAATATATATATATATTATAATTGTTTGCAGATTTCTCATAAATATTAGCCAATTCGACATTTCATTATCATATTAGTGTACAGCATCTTGAAATCCTTCAGAAATGGCTACTTCTTTCTCAGAAGCATGACTTTATCAAAATTTTCTGCATAATGTAAATAAATTCAGTATAAATGGCCATGACTAGATGAACTTGTGAATTATATTTTTTCATGTTTCTCATTGGTTCATGAGAGAGAGAAGATATAAGTCATTCTTGAACTACTGTTTATGTAATCTGAGTTTACTTTTCTTCTTATTCTTCTTCGTTTGTTCTCAATTTCCCACTACCAAGCTCTGAACAGGGCTTGGCAAGAACGGAATGCGCTGTGTTGCTAGTTTACAGGTTGACTGCTGCGATATTTACACTTTTCGGTCCGACAAATCCGTCTTCGGCGATACTTTAAACCTATTATACAAGGTTTGTTTAAAGTGTATCTGACTTTTGGCTTGGAAAAACACAATTACTCACCTGGAGATCTGAAAACCCTAATTCCTTTCAAAGCACTCTTCTTGGGACTGCACACACTTCTCCCAGCAGTCCCACCATTGTTGGAAGCATTTCAGGATGACTTCTTTGGGAATGGAGTACAGCTCGGCCATTGCGTTTTGCATAAGGTCTTCTCGTGACTCAAATCAGGTTCCTTTAAACTTACTAGTACAAGCTGGGGAGCAGACGAAAGAATACTGAAGAAACTGTACACTGGAAGAGTGAGACCAGTTCTCGAGTATGGCATTGAAGCATGGGCAACAGCAGCAAAGGCGAACTTTGATAAAATTAGCAAACTTCAAAACCAAGCCATGAGAGTCATAACAGGAGGCATGAAGTCAACGCCAATTGTAGAACTTGAAAAGATTACAAATCTGCAATCCATGACCGACAGAAGAGACTGCTGAGCCCAGCAGCAAGCAGAGAAACTAAGAAGACTGACGGGCCATCCAATGCAACAGAGACTAAATAGATTTGGAAAAGGGAAACTAAAGCGGAGAAACTTTGCAGAAATAGCCAAAGCAAAGATGAGCGAAGACCCTATGAACACCATAACAACACCAAAGCCCATCCCTACTGTACGCAAACCCACATGGAAGCAGCATATCATTCCAGAGGTGGTAGAAAATATACCAGGTATTGGAAACAAGAACATCCAGACTGAAAAAGAAAGAAGAGCCATAACCCTGAGATACATAGCGGAAAACTACCCAAGCATGGACTGGACGCGTCCATACACCGACGGTTCTGTAACAAACACAATACAGAATGGAGGGGGAGGGGTATTCCTGAGCCTAACAAATGGTAGAAAAATAACACTGTCAGTGGCAACTGGAAAATTCTCAAGCAATTTCAGAGCGGAGGCAGAGGCACTGAAGGCTGCAGTAAAAGAAATGCTGACAGGAGAAAGCAATGAAAGCCAGATAGTCCTGTTTACAGATGTCCTGACTGTGGTTACGTAGTCACAGCACTAAAAAGCCAGAAAAATACTGAACTTAATGATTTAAGAGCAGTACTCTGTCAATTATGCCAGCAGTCCGCACCAAAAAAGATTAGTGGTACAGTGGGTTCCATCTCACTGTAACATCCAAGGCAACGAGGAGGCAGACAGACTGGCAAAAGAAGGTGCAAGACTACCACAACCAGATTCTAGTGTGACCTACGAAGAGTCCAAAAGGTTTATTAGGGCTAGATACATGGCAAAATGGGAAACAGAACATTCTGGCTACACACAAAAATGATGCCTATTACCAGTTGAACAGAAGAGAGCAGGTCGTGGTCTTCAGACTCCGCACAGGCCACAACAGACTGAGGTACCATCTATTCAATAAACTGAAGATAGGTGGCACTGACAAATGCACCTGTGGTACAGGGAAAATGACCGCTGAACATCTGCTGCAAAATTGCCCGACATACGAGGACCAGAGAAAGCACATGTGGCCATCACCAGTGGCAACACTAGACAAGCTCTATGGCAGTGTAGACAGCCTCAGGATGACAGCTGCTTTCTTCGAACAAATTCAAATTTACATCTGACAGCGTACGAAGAAGAAGAAGAAGAAATTAGGTTCCTTTAAGAGACATTTTCAGCATTGGGAACAGCCAAAAATCACAAGAAGCCATGTCAGAGTAGGGAGCCTGATGAACCAGAGGAATGCTGTGTTTGGCCAAGAAAGTCTGAATCATATGCAAAAAATGGACAGGTGCGTTGTTCTGATGGAGCTGCCAAGTTCTTGTTGCCTACAGGTACAGTCGTTTGTGTCGCACAGCATAGCGAGGCAATGAATGACCTCTACGTAGTACTCATTGGTAATGTTTTGACCTCATTGTGCATACTTGTGATGCACCATCCTGCGGGAGTAAAAGTAACGGTCAACATGACTTTGACATTGCTGCACATTTGCGTTGCTTTTTTTTGGCCTCTGGGATGATGAATGTCTCCACTATAATGACTGCAGCTTGGTTTCCGGATCATACCTATAAACCCACAACTCATCATCAGTAATCACAGTGTTCAGAACGTCAGGGTCACCGTTTGCGCAGTCCAGAATGTCCTGTGAGACTTCCAGATACAGTTACTTCTGCTTCATTGTTGGCAGCTTTGGCATGAATTTCACGGACACTCCCTGCATAGCCAAATCATCAATCAAAATGGAGTGTACCAAACCAATGCTTATCCCCACCTTGTCTGTATGTTCTTAGATGGTGACCCAACGATCTGCATAACCAAACTCTGCACTTGGTCAATGATCTCGTCATTTCAGCTTGTTGAAGGCCTACCAGAATGGGGTCTGCTCTCCCCTGATATACTGCCATCTTTGAATTTGAAACAACTGTACCACTCCTTAATTTGTTTGATGTGCATGGCATTGGCGCCAAAAGCCTGTTGAATCTTTCTAATGTTTTCCACTTCGGTATCACCAAGCTTTTAGCAAAATTTGATGCAACACCGCTGATCAAGTTCTGTCATTTTGCAGCAAAAGGAAATTCAACGGACGTTCTCTACACTCACTCACTAATAGGCGGACTACCAGCAACTGACATTCTATACTGGGAGGACACCTCCCATCCTAATTTTGTTATCTTGGAAAAAATGAATGTCTGATACATTTTGAACAGATCTCGTACGCCTAATATATGCTCATCTCTTTTCGTCCAGGGTTTCCATCGGTATTCTACAGACAAGTTGTGGCATGTTCCTCATTTTGAAAAGATGCTGTATGACCAAGGCCAGTTGGCCTGCTCGTATCTGGATGCATACCAGGTTAAACTTCTAGATCTCAGTACATTTTCTATGTGGATTGAGTTATAACAATCATCATATTTAGTTATAACAATCATTATATTTAGTTATAACAATCATCAAATTTAGTTACAACAATCATCATATTTAGTTATAATAATCATCATATTTAGTTATAACAATCATCATATTTAGTTATAACAATCATTATATTTAGTTATAACAATCATTATATTTAGTTACAACAATCATCAAATTTAGTTACAACATTAGTTATTTAAGGGGGCATATGCTTTGGAATTTTCTTGTTTTGGTGAAAAATATTGATTTTTCTTCTTTTTCTTCTTCTACATTCGTTCTCAATCTTCCACGACCAAGTCCTGAACAGGGCTTTGCAAGTAGCAACATGTAGTCCGGAGAAACGAATGCATTGTGTCACTAGTTTACAGCTTGACTGCGATATTTGCACCTTTTGGTCAATTACATCCGTCTTCGGCAGCATTAATTTTTCAAATTGTTTATTTTTATGAAGTTCGCCATTAATAGAATTGTTTAAATATAAAATTATGTTATTTTGCAAGCCTATTAACGTTTTAAAATTAATAATAAACACCCCATCCCCTGCTTTAAAGTTTAAAAAGAAACCAAAACAAAGATGATAAAACACAATGTTCGATAAATAACAACAGCTTTTTCAAAAAAGTAAAATGGTCATATTATATATCCTTACGACCGGGGTTCAAAGCACTGTTCAGATACATTCATTTGAAAGCAATTGCTAGCTTTGTCTAAAAGATACGAAGCTTCAAATATAACGACTGGGGGACGGCATGGACTAGTGGTTAAGTGACATGGCTCACAACCATAAGGTGCTGGGTTCAATCCCAAACAGCACTGGCAGTTACCTCGCGGAAGCAAACCCTGAGAAAATGCAGGAGGAAGCCGACTCTTAAATAAAATATATGCCAAAGTCGGATACACTCTTGACTGCGATATTTGCACCTTTAGATCCGACACATACGTCTTTGGCCGTATATATATATATATATATATATATATATCATATCCTGGAGCAATAAGTGATGGAGTAGCTAGAGCTCTTGTGGCAATGAGACTCTATTTGCACCTTAGTTTGAACATTCTTTGGCCTACCTGGCTGTAAACAGGTAACTGACTTAAATTAAGGGAATGTAAGGTGACGAGGAAAGGAACTAGTCACTCATCTCAGAAACTCTATCTAACACTTTATCCTTGCTGGCAGTGTATACTATGGGATGACCTTATTTTTTAAACACTGTTCTGTTTCTCATTAATAATTATTTTGGTACCATGAATAATTTTTTTAAGAATTGATGTTGTAAAATTAATTTTTATCTTCAGATCACTTATAATGAGATCAATGCAGCAGAAACTATTCGTCTTCCCATAAATAATTATTCTAGCACCAGTAATAGTTATCCTAGAACTCTAGGAACCTTCATTCTATTGTAAGACACTTTTTATCTTCAGATCACTTATAATGAGATCAATGCAGCCGAAACTATTCGACTTCCCATGAATAATTATTTTAGCACCAGTAATAGTTATCCTAGAACTCTAGGAACCTTCATTCTATTGTAAGACACTTTTTATCTACAGATCACTCGTGATGAGATATATGCAGAAACTGCTAGAGACATTTTCATCTACGTTAACAGAGATCTCAGTCATCCAGTAAGTTTATTGTTCTATATACATGCCGTAAAGTTCATTGTTTATCATCAATCAAAAACCTCTCAGCTCCCTGTGAAGCACATGTCTTCAACAACTACATGCTAAGTCTCCTTGTTCTTTGCGATTCATTCCAGCCTTTTCCAGATCTCTCTTGTCTCTATTTAGCCTTGTCTTGAGCCTATTTTTCTTGTTGTGTTTTGGTGTCCATTTCTCTTAACTTAACATCTTTATACTGGTTTAGAAGACTCTACAGAGTCTGTATACAACCATTTTCTTGTTGGGTGGTATAACATCGATGTGCCATTCCATCTTAATAGACTCAAACACTAGAGCTAAGTAAACCTGCAGCCAGTTAGGCGCCATCTATAGCTGCTCTTAAAAAACCACCTGGGGAAAGGTACAAACAATTTAGGTAGATTTTTAATTTTAATTTTGTGTAGCCATAAAGATTACTCTTTTCAATTTCCAACTGCCAAGGGTCGACACTGAACATGGGAGTCCAATCTCACTACCCAGAGATCAGGGGAATTTTTGCCAGAAGATTCACGGGGAAAAAATCCCGGTCACCACCATGATTCGAGCACACGGCCACCGGCGCCCCAGGCGGACACCTTCCCTCAAGACCACTGATCCCCTCCTCTTACTCTTGGAATTCCTATACAGAGACTACCTTGTAATGCTACCAACTGGTCTTTTTTACATGCGCTCTATCCAATGCCAGTATCGTCTTCTCATGAAATGTTCCACTGTTGTTTCTCTGACTTTTGTTGTTCTCCAAGTTTTATAATCATACAATAAGACTTGCGTTACATTTGGATTGGAGTTCAAGTTTTGTATTGGACAAAAATTCATTTCATTTGGTTTCCCATAAGTTTCTCATTGTGATGAAAGCTCCTCTTACCTTTTGTATTCTTAACCATTTACAGTCCAGCCTAAATCTGTCAGTTTGTTATCTTACAGTAATTGCTGCAACTCTGAATGTCGAATAGTTTTTTCAAAATAAAATGATCTTTTTTCAGTGTGGGCTAATTTTGCTGATTTGTTTCTTTTCGTCCTGGCTAAAATGCAAGAATTCCGTGCGTCTGAGTTTTTATTGAAAATTAAATTAATAAATATTAGACAAATTGAGCTAAAATTGTGATCTAATCCTCATATGACACATAATTAATCTAGAACATAGAGTAATCTTGATAAAGATTATATATTAGTAAGAAGCATTGAATGTCATAAATGCAGTTGTGGAAATTGGAGAAGAAACAATGTTTTGGTACTTGCCACGTTGTGTTCTGCTGATAGATTCGTCAATTCCTTTACACTTACCTTTCTTATTGGGAAGGAAGACTAACGTCTGGTCAGGCAAAAAATACTGATCAGACATGTTAGACAGGGTAAAGCAAAACATACTGATCAGACATGTTAGTCAGGGTAAAGCAAAACATACTGATCAGACATGTTAGTCAGGGTAAAGCAAAACATGCTGATCAGAAATGTTAGTCAGGGTAAAGCAAAACATACTGATCAGACATGTTAGTCAGGGTAAAGCAAAACATGCTGATCAGAAATGTTAGTCAGGGTAAAGCAAAACATACTGATCAGACATGTTAGTCAGGGTAAAGCAAAACATACTGATCAGAAATGTTAGTCAGGGTAAAGCAAAACATACTGATCAGAAATGTTAGTCAGGGTAAAGCAAAACATACTGATCAGACATGTTAGTCAGGGTAAAGCAAAACATACTGATCAGAAATGTTAGTCAGGGTCAAGCAAAACATAGTGGCCAAGACCCTGATCTTGACTCCCCCGTAGTCCTCCCTGGAAACGGGCAGTTTTCACGACAGCCTGGCTAACAAGGTAAGGGATCGACATGATTCCTCTAGTAGTGAGCGACATGCAGATGAAGCCAAGGGTAGCACAAGCGCCTGGAAGAGCCTGGTTCATCTTCACCAGCACGCTCATGATGTGAGGAAAGCTACGACAACCTGCCACTGAACGTCATTTTAGGGCACCCAAAAGAGTAATTCTACTCATTGTGGTCATTCAACAACAACCTTTTGAATTATATTTACCAATCAAAGTCTGAAGGAGCATGTGTTGAATATCCATAAGTAATCCAGATGTGTAATCATTTGACTGTTCAAATAATTAATCATTTCTCAAGGCTTGAAGCTTAAATTTTCTCGCGATAAATATGTAGATTTTCAAAGATCATAACACATGCAAATTGTTCACCTATCAGAAATAACCTTACAATTAAAAGTGAATTGCGCGGACGCAACCGTTGTGCAGATCCATTTAACAAAATGAAATTCAACAAACTCAGACAACCTTGCATTGTTGGAAGTTTAAACATGGACTAGCAAAGAAAGATGAAAAAAGCTTGGAAGCATTTTAAATGGGGTGCTACCATAGAATGGAATGAGTGAATGCTCCGCCTAGAGCACTTCGGTCCACCTTCATCAGCACTCTCGGGATGTGAGGAAAGCTACTGCAACCCACCCCTTAACGTCCTTTTCAAGGCGCACAAAAGAGTAACCTACTCATTGTGGGCATTCGCAAACAACAACAACCAAAGTTATTGTATTAATTTGTTTAAATTTTCATGTCAAAATGCCAAACTCTTTGGTGGTGTTGTTAATTTTTTCAAATAGCATTTATGACGTCGCTACTGATCCTCTCACTATGGCTTTAATCATCGACAAATTTGATATTATTAATTTTCATAACATTGACTTCAACACCCACCCCTATTACAACTATTAACCTAACGAACACTATGTCCGATCCCTTCAAACCAACTCGGCCTACAAAAACGATGTACGGGAAATTTTTTTGTTTGTTTTTTGAACGGAGTCACTCCCGACAGCCATTTTTTACTGCTGAATACGCCCTCCATATATACACAATATTTTGCCGGTTAAAGTATCGTATGTTCGATTACAAATGGCTTTTGAACAGTTTTAATTTTGTATACGCCGTTTGGAGCAAGCCGACTTTTTGCAAAAGGGAAAGTAGGTTGTTGGGAAAGATCTTTATCGAGTAGATCTGTTTATTTTGTTTGTTTAAATGAAAGAACTACGTTTGAATTGGAAACTAACAGTTGTGTCGATATTGTAAACACAGTATCGATACGTTGTTGTGGTTTCCATGGTTTTCTATCGAAGCGACTAGGCCTAGTGGTCGAGTCCAAATTTTTTCCAAGATTTTCAAAAATTTTCAACTTGATCTTTTTGAATCTCAAAAACTAACAAACACACAACAACAACAATAACACCAACATGTTTGTTATGCTATTGTGTGTCTACACGCCAGAAAATCATATTTATTGACAAACAAACATAAAAATTAAAAATTTTCTAAGACGACTACCAAAGCGAGAAATTAAGAAAATTAATTCGGTCAAATTTTTTCAAAAAACTGCTGGCGTGCTAAAGGTTAAAACATATGGAACTCTAGAATGATCAGAATACATCAAACTAAGGATCTTCAACTCCAATGTGTAGTCAGTCTTTCTATATGGAGCGTAGACATGGGGGATGACCAAACTCAATGTTGAGAGATTGCAAGACTTTCACAATAAATTCTTGACAAAGATTCTACACCTGCGATGGTTTGACAGGGTTATTAATTGAAAACCTATGAGAGAAAACAGGACATAGACAGATGGAACAAGAAATCTTGGAAAATCTTTTGTCATCAAAATTATAAGACCTATAAATTGATGCTCTCGTCTTTCCCAACGTGCGCAAGATGGAGGAGCGGATGGTGTAGTGGTGTAAAACCTGTGCAAGCTTGGTTTTCAATCCCAAAATACTGGGGTCGAAATCACTTCATGTTTGGTTTGATTGGGCATGTTGGGGGTTTTTCATCGTTATGACTACTGCTTCACGTACAGAAAAGATTGGTAAAATTACTGTACTCCAAAACTGCTATAGTAGAACACGCAAAACAACTCTACAAACAGATACGCAAATCCATTCATACATTAGCCAATACGTTCTGATATAACCTAAAAGATTACAGTCTGGTGTTGAAAGAGCCATGCCTTTGCCACGAGAGTCCAGAAACTTTTAACAAACAACCTGCACACACACACACACATATAAATTATTGTTATTATTTACAGATGTGCTTTCTTTTCCTTCTGTAGGATTTTCATTGGTATGGTGTATGGGTTTTCTTCTGGTGAAGTTGGCTCTTATGATCATATCCTTATTTTTCATTCCTGTCACATTGTCTCAATTCCATGTACTCCTTGCCTTCCCCACTTCCATTTTCCCAATGAGTTTTATGCCATTGTCTGTTCATTGTTTAAAATGATTGTTTGGATACAGGAAGGAGGATTCTACAGTGCAGAAGATGCCGACTCTCTGCCATCTGCCACATCTCAAAGGAAGGAAGAGGGAGCTTTCTGTGTTTGGGAGCATGAGGAACTGGAGCAGCATCTATCTGAGAGTGTTTCTGAGACACCAGGTGTTGCTCTGAAGGATATCTTCAGTCACTATTATAATGTGAAGGAAGATGGCAATGTGAATCCTTTACAGGTACAAATTGAATCAATTGTATTTCTCTCGTTCCTATCTGCACTCATTTTTCAGGTTTATGGCCTTCATTCCAGGGCAGATTTCACAACTCTGTATGCCAAATAGTTTTATTCAAAATAAAATTAATTGATATTAAACAAATTGAGCTAATATTACAAGCCCTGTGTGTATGTTTTCAACAGTCAGGTTTGCCTATTTTAGCCCATAAGACAGTAGGTTTATATCATGTCTCACTTCGCCTTATCCATACTCATGAACCTGTCTGGTTTGAGAGACTATGTAGGTAGCTCCTTGTACTCAATAAGTAGGTGTCAAACTATTTCATCAGGATGAGAGCAATGTCTGCACAAGGGCAGGTACTGGGGATTCATGTGGTTTAAGTGGCTATTGACTCTGGTGTGTCCTGTTCAGAACTGATCTCTTCTATGTAGTTTATTTATGTTATTATTACGTTTTGGCTGTGAGATTTCGCAAAATACACTGCGACACATTGTTCCTGTCGCCCACCTGTTCATCCATTATTTCATAAACAACTGCAATATCTTGATTGTCCAGATTATTGTTGTGTAATATACGCTTACAAGTCATATCAACCAGTTGATGTCGAGTATTATGTAATTAAATGTTCTCAAGTCATATCAACCAGTTGATGTAGAGTATTGTGTAATATACGCTTACAAGTCATATCAACCAGTTGATGTCGAGTATTATGTAATTAAATGTTCTCAAGTCATATCAACCAGTTGATGTCGAGTATTGTGTAATATACGCTTACAAGTCATATCAACCAGTTGATGTCGAGTATTATGTAATTAAATGTTCTCAAGTCATATCAGGCAGTTGATGTCGAGTATTGAGTAATATACGTTCACAAGTCATATCAACTAGTTGATGTAGAGTATTGTGTAATATACGCTTACAAGTCATATCAACCAGTTGATGTCGAGTATTATGTAATTAAATGTTCTCAAGTCATATCAGGCAGTTGATGTCGAGTATTGAGTAATATACGTTCACTAGTCATATCAACCAGTTGATGTCGAGTATTATGTAATTAAATGTTCTCAAGTCATATCAGGCAGTTGATGTCGAGTATTGAGTAATATACGTTCACAAGTCATATCAACCAGTTGATGTAGAGTATTGTGTAATATACGCTTACAAGTCATATCAACCAGTTGATGTCGAGTATTATGTAATTAAATGTTCTCAAGTCATATCAGGCAGTTGATGTCGAGTATTGAGTAATATACGTTCACAAGTCATATCAACTAGTTGATGTCGAGTATTGTGTAATATACGCTTACAAGTCATATCAACTAGTTGATGTCGAGTATTGTGTAATATACGCTTACAAGTCATATCAACCAGTTGATGTCGAGTATTATGTAATTAAATGTTCTCAAGTCATATCAGGCAGTTGATGTCGAGTATTGAGTAATATACGTTCACAAGTCATATCAACTAGTTGATGTAGAGTATTGTGTAATATACGCTTACAAGTCATATCAACCAGTTGATGTCGAGTATTATGTAATTAAATGTTCTCAAGTCATATCAGGCAGTTGATGTCGAGTATTAATATACGTTCACAAGTCATATCAACTAGTTGATGTAGAGTATTGTGTAATATACGTTCATAAGTCATATCAACTAATTGATGTCGAGTATTGAGTAATATATATTCATAAGACATATAAGCAGTTGGTGCCGAGTTGTCTGTTATCTTTTTTATATTTTGGTTGTTGTTGTTTTGAATGCCCACAACGAGTAGTTACTCTTATGTGCGCCCTGAAAAGGGCGTTAAGTGATGAGTTGCAGTAGCTTTCCTCACATCTCGAGCGTGCTGATGAAGGTGGACCGAGGTTCTCCAGGCGGTTGTGCTATGCTTTGCTTCATCTGCGTGTCGCTCACTACTGCAGAGATCACGTCGAACCTCACCTTGTTAGCCAGACTGTTGTCATCGACGACAGTCTGTTTCCAGGAAGACCAACGGGTAGGTCAGGTGAGGGTCTTGGCCAGTAGATTTCTCGTGACCCTGACTAACATTCTATGATCAGTGTGTTTTTGCCTGACCAGACGTTAGCCTCATCGTCCCTTTACATTTTGGTATAATTTTAATGTATTGTATTTATGATCGTGGGATGTAGACAAAGCAAAAACTTGGTGTTTCTTAGGTAAATTTTTTTGTGAAATTGTAAACAAATGGTAAAAGTTGTCCGTTCCATAGCAGACAATGCCTTCAGGAAGGAAGTGTTAGAGATTTTGTTGTACCAGGTTTGAACTTTTGTGTGTTGGGGTAACCAGTTTCCTCCCTTGCTGTCTTGTCATCAATAATTGTAAGTCAGGTACCAGTTTACAGCTTGGTAGACTGAATCCTCCTGCAATCAATCCTTTGTTGTGAGGGACAAGTGCCCTAATCACTTAGTCACATCTATTGTCAAACTTTTGTTGGAAATTTATATCCGTGGATGTTCGCAGCAACATTGTTTGTTTTTGTGTGTTTATTTTGCAGGATCCACACGAAGAACTGAAAAAGAAAAATGTCCTGATTATTTCTTCAACTGTTGAGGAAATAGCTTTAAAATTCAGTTTAACGGCCGATCAAGTGAAAGAATGTTTGGAGAGAAGTCGTAAAATCTTGTACGATGTGAGACAAAAACGTCCCCGACCACATCTCGACAATAAAATGGTGGCAGCTTGGAATGGTAAGCAACCAAGATTAACAAATGTCAATTTGTGATAGGAAGTTCTATGCAGGAACCAATGGTTGTTCGACAACCGGCATAAGGCCGTTTCATCTGCTTCCCCAAAGGAGGCAATTTGATCAGAATAGCATCAACCCCTCCAACAAATGTCTCGGCCTGTAAACATCTTGGCATTCTAAGAGTGAAGTGAGGGCCTAATTGGGACATAACTTCTAAATGTCGTCCTCACCTTGCTGTTGCTATTGTTGCCAGGTTGGGATAAAAGATGCAGAAGTGAATGAGCTGACAGCAACCAGCGAGCCTTAGCTGGCTGCTTGCATCAGGGTCAGTGACCCGTAACTAACCAAGACTCTGTTCTGTTCCAAGTGGTGGTCCTGGGACTGCAGCCTGGCTAAGAGATTAGGGATCAAAGAGAGAAGACAAAATCGGTTTCAGAAATGTTGTGCTGAAATCTGATGTATCTGGTTGAAAGGTGCAGATATTGCAGCCTCGCTGTAAGCTATGACACAATGTCACAAATGCCCTTTTCAGGACAAATACTGAAGAAAAAGTAGCCATAGTCTCATATGAGATAAGGAGGATAACCATATTGACAGGTGTAGTTCAGACACTGCTGGAACAGAAACATAAAACAAACCTATTTTGCAACCAAAAGATCTTCCACAGGGACAAATAACAATACAAATGAAAACACCCTAAAAACCATAACAACTACGATGAATCTAAATTAAATCAATTAATAAAAACCTGGGGGCGAAGATGCCATCACAGTGAATGAGCTAACAGCAACCAGTGACTCATAGCTTGCTGATTGCATCAGGGTCAGTTAACCAGAGCTGACCAAGACCCTATTTGACCTCTAATTGACGGTCCTGGAAACAGGCTGCACTAGTGTAGTCTGGCCTAGAGAATAGGGATCGCAGTGGGAAGGCAAACCCGGTACACAAAAAAAGCCAGCTGAAACCGGATGTGTTGGGCCAAAAGGTGCCAATATCGCATCCTCGCTACAAACTAAAACACAGCATCCTTTTCAGGACAAATGTCAAAGAAGAAATAATTCAAACCTCTCAGCTACTTGTTGGAGCACAGGTCTTCAACAAATACACGCCAAGCCCTCATGTCCTGGGCCATCTGTTCCAGCTTTGTCCACATCTTCTCCATTTTCTTTGTTTATCATGTAGCATGTCCTTTGCAGAATGTCGCTCTCATAACAGCCAATCTGTAAGACTCTCGATCTCTAGCCAGAACTGCCACCTCTGTCGCTGTCATCTTCAGGCCCTCCATGATGTCGTGTGTGCATCTTCTCCTCGGTCTGCTTCTGCCTCGCTTTTCTGGCACCATACTCTCAAGTGTTGTTCTCTCTAGGCCATTATGGCGTTTGATGTAGCCAAAATATTTCAGTTTTCTTGATATCCAGTTCTTTTAAGAAATCTGCATTTTTCTTTTTTGCTATCCGTGGTATTTTTAGCACATGGTATTTTGTGAAAATAATAGTGCAAACATATTTGTTTCTACAAAGACATTTCAATTGGAGACTTCACCATTGAGCAATATCTGGGATTTTGTAAAGAGATGACCAGTTCCCATTCCTGCTGTCCTACTTTATAACAGTCGAGTACACATTTATAGCTAGTCAAACTGTAGTGCAACAAGACTAGCTTATAGACCTGGTCAGCTTTGACTTCGATGGGCTCACACTCTAATCATTCTGACAAGATTCAGGTCATGTCATCCCAGTGAGGTCGTTGGGGCACACATGAAGACATCCCCACACCACCACTCTCTATCAGCGGTCACTGCCTGTGCCTCCTCTGGTTGGAGATTGGTCCTTTCTTTTATGTTGTCTTCCAACCGCTTTTTTTGGAATGACCTCTTTGTCATCCGCCTTGCCCCTTTCCGTGCAGGATCATATTTGTAAGACCGTTTGATTTCAATATGGGGCCTTACCAAACGAGTTTCCATCTTTTGACCATTGCCAAGAGGTCTTCAAAAGTCCCTATTACTGTTGTAATTCTTTCTTGTATTTCCTCATTTGTAACTCGGTCTTTGTATATGACGTTTAGGAGTATTCATAAACATCTCATCTCCAAGGCCTATATCTGTTGTTGCAGATCAGCTGTAATTGTCCATGTCTCACAAGCATAAAGGAATATTGATAAGACCAATGTATGCATTAATCTGATCTTTGTACGTATTCCTAACCGTTTGTCTTGCCAGATTTTGTTAAGTTTTGTTAAGCTATTGTAAGCTATTGTCAGTGGTATTCTTGCCAACACCTCATATTTTTATACTTCATCACTGACAAGATTAGGTCCAATGTTATGTCAATAATGCACTCACAAAAATCTTTCTATTAATTTTGTATCTGTAACAATATCACAGGTTTAATGATATCTGGTTTAGCCAGAGGAGGTCAAGTCTTGGGAGATCCAACTCTGACACAGCGAGCAGTGAAAGCAGCATCTTTTTTAAAGCAATACCTGTATCAATCTGGGTCGGGGTCACTGCTTAGAAGCTGTTACACTTCAGAGACCAAGGCCATTTCTCAAATGTGAGCAGCCATTTTGTAAAATAGGAATGTATAGATATTTATATTACTTATGTTATGTCAATCATAATCTACATTATGGGTTCCATGTAGACTTGTAGGTGCTCATCTTCTTTCAGGAGATGGCGAAGAATATGGAAACTGATTGTTTCTGTAACTGGCTGATCCATCTATGCAGGCATACATCCCTGCTTGACCCAGTTTTATTCCAAGCTTCTGCATTCTGTGTGTTGCTGATTGATTGCTGAATTATCTGTTTACCTGGGCCTGTTTACATATCTTTTACTGTTTTACATTATGTTAATATTTTAACACATGAACTGATAAAAACATTTATAATGGCTTAGTGACTGTACCTGGACAAAAACAAAACAAAACCCATGTTACAGCCACAAAGCCTTCGTCAGGGAGAAGAACAGATGAAAGCAATTGTAACAGTTCCAGCCGAAGCATGAGCGTTTAGGGCAGAGGTGATGTGGTCAGCGACTCTGAGAACAAAGGTGCCTTAATATGTGTCAAGGTCACTCACTATCTCGATGCCATGCCAAGGTCACTCACAGTCTCGACACAAAGTCAACAAAGGAAAACAGGGGGTTGGAGGAAAGAATGTGTCTAGTACAGGTAGGGGCTAGGTGCTGACCACTCTGGCATTCCAATTTGGGTAGTGTGGGATTAGTGATAGACAGAGGCCAGCAGAGCTTACTGTGACATTTTGAGTGACAGGAATTCAGAGTGATTCGTTCTAATAACAACTAAATGGAGGTAGATCTAAACTAGGGGATGGCTGGAGCAGACATCCCCCAGTGGTTGATTAGGCAGCTCGGAACTGCTTGAGACTATATAATAGTAGACAAAGTTTAACTCAAGCAGACTGGCCATGGAGAGAGAGAGAGAGAGAATTTAGCTAGGAGTCCGTTTAGCTTGCCGACTTTATAGAAGAGCAATTGATAGTCTGTTTGACGAATATTAGTGAGATAGAATGAAATACAGGGTTGCTGAACCAGCATACGCCTTTGAGTCTTGGCCAGTTGCTCTATAAGGTGTGTGTTGGGCGCCCTGTGTCTAGTAGAGATCTGAATGTGTTTTGTACGTGCAGGACACCTTGTGAATGATGTATGTCCTGAATGGTTACACAAGTGTACAGATCACCTAGGAGAGATCTGGATGTGTGTGTGTGGTGTGTGAAGGACACCGAGGGAACGATGTATATTCCAGAGTGTGTGTATACGCAGGTCGATTGAGTGTGTGATCACATATGAGTATATGCACAGAATGTGAGTGAATGCACAGAATACGATAGTGAAGACGAGTTTTTGAGGGTGCAGATAAGGGGAGGGGAGTGTGCGACTACAACTGGGTTAGGGTAGTCTGGAGCAACATCAATGGCTTTTGCTTATAAACTCCGCGTATCTATTTAGTTAAGATGTATTTCTTGTGTTGTTTGTAATCTCATTGCACTCACTTTAATAGTTGCTGTATGAATATGATGTAATAAATCTGCCACCTACTGCGTGCTATGTTATTTACCATGTGTGGTCATAAATGATGTGGAAACATGTGGTAACATTCTAGATAGAATAGCCCCAGTGAAAACCTGGACTCTGCTACACAATTAACAAATCACAATACAAAAACAAAACATGATGTAAGATGGAGATATGATAGAGTTTGAATTGGCAGCTATTTCCAGGAAGTGACCAGGAATATATTTATTTATTTTAACACATGAACTACTATGAGCAGCTCACAGCATCAGAGAAGCGTATCCATTGTGGCAAATAGACATTCCCAGTTCCAAAATTAATTTAAGAAAGGTCCAGATTAGATACCAGGAATATTTTTGTTGTCAGAGAGTAGTGAATGCATTGTCACAGGAAATGGTGGAGACAGGGTCAATTAATGCATTAAATAATAGATTGGATGTGCATAGTTATTTTTAGATCAAACAAGTATAAAAGAATCTGGTTGTATACAGACTCTGCAGAGTCTTCTAAACTAGCATAAAGATGCTACGTTCAAGTTTTAGTACCAAGACTAGTGTGATGATAAAACTATTTTTAAATTTACTGAAATACATTCACCACTGGGTGAATTAAGATGAACAAAGATTAATACTGCCTGTTTTTAATTAATGTGTTAAGTTGTGAGCTAGCGTTATTTACATTTAGAGATCTACCTCAGTTTCAAAGCCAAAGAACTAGCGGAAGTAAAGGTAACCATCAAGAGGAAACAATCAAATAAGTATACCAATTCTCGTACCTGGGTCAAATCATAACAGAAGATCCCCACTGTCAATAAAAACTAGGATTGTGTTGGCAAAGAAGGCATTTAGAGAGAAACAGAGTCCTGATATCAGGTAGCATTTGTATGGTGCTACAGAAAAATGTCTATTCTGTATGGTTCAAAAACATGGACAAATAAAAGAAAACAGAAATACTTGAAGGCTTTTGAGATATCATGTTACACAAAGATAAATAAATAAAGTGACAGAAATTAAATCAGATGAAAGGGTTGTTGGCGAAAGTGGGAGAGAAAAGGAACCTACTGCAAAAAATACAAAAACAACACGACTGCACCCGCAGTCTGGCTAAGAGAATAGGGATGGAAGAAGAAAGGCAAACTCAGTCTAAAAAATGCCATCCTGAAACCAAATGTATCAGGCTAAAAGGCGTAGATATCGCAGCCTGACTGCAAACTATACCACAACGTAACAGAACAATCTTTTCAGAACTTACTCTGAAGGATACAGGCTTACAGCTGTGGTGGTCCCCTCGTCCAATGAAAAGTTGAGATGATAAGTGATAGAAATGATATCTATCAGCAAGCAGCACATGAGCTACAGTGGTCAGCGATCCATAACTGACTGCTAGCGTCAGGGCCAGCGAACCAGAGCTGCCAAGACCCTTCTACACCTCCACGCGGTGATCCTAGATAACAGGCTGCAGCAGGACAGACTGGGTAAGCTGTAAACTATGACACAAGGCATTCCGTTCTCTGGACTACATTCTGCTACTTAAGCCCTTTCAGGGTTTGGTAGCGGGAGATTGAGAACGAAGCCAAGCCAAGCCATATCTATCAACACGTGGAGCATCATATTCTAGAAGATAATCGCTTCAGAATAGCGGAGGATGAAAAAATCTGAGTGTGTTGTGTTGCTTGAAGCTGTTCGTTTTGAGTTATTCCCTCCTGATGAATTGTCTCTGGTGACGGATTGTAGTGACTCTTCTTATACATTCCTGGGGGTGTACTGAAGAAAGTGGGAGATGCCTGGGCCTTCCAGGTTGTTGTGCAATGCTAGACGTCTGAGCATGTCGTGAAAGACAACCTTATCATGTAAAATAAACTGCTACAGAATACTGCGGGTTAATTTTTATTCATTGTACTCACTGTGTGTGTGTGGCATCGTAAGGCGTTTTCACAGTGGTTTAGCTATCTCGAATGTTACCACATGCATTCACATCATTCACGACCACACACAGCAAATAACATAGCACGCAGCAGGTGGCAGATTTATTACATCATATTCATACAATAACTATTAAAGTGAGTGCAATGAGATTACAAATAACACAAGAATTACATCTTAACTAAATAATCATATCTTATAATTTATCTGTATTATTAATAACTTCGCAGAGGTTGTAAGCATAAGCTTTTGTTTGAATATTGCCCTACAACTAATTCAACCCAGTTCTAGCCGTATACTCCCCTCCCCTTATCTGCACCCTTAACACACTCTAAAAAATAAAATCATCCTCACGATCAGATTACGTAATCAGACGAATCTGTATGCTCACATATAATCAGATCACGTATTCAGGCGGTCTGTACACTCGTGTAACAATTCAGAACATGCATCGTCCATGACGTGTCCTGCACATATAATACACATTCAGATCTTGTCCTTAGGCGATCTGTACACTCGTGTGACCATTCAGAACATGCATCGTCCACAAGGTGTCCTGCACGTACAACACACATTCAGATACCTTCAGACAGGTGATCTTGACATATCACATTCAATCTATTCACGATACTCGCATGTGATCACACACTCAATCAATCTGCGTGACTGACCTTGGCATACATTCAGGTACCTTTGTTCTTAGAGTTGGTGGCCCCATCACCCCTGCCCTATACGCTCATGCTCCGGCTGGAACTGTTACATGTGTTCATATTATTAGGTTATCCCATTTAAAACATTACCACTTTCACTGTTGTCTGTTTCATGGTCAGTCTAAATTGGACTTGTGATTGATATCCATGTCTAATCCAGATGAGTGATCATATATCCATGTCTAATCCAGATGAGTGATCATATATCCATGTCTAATCCAGATGAGTGATCATATATCCATGTCTAATCCAGATGAGTGATCATATATCCATGTCTAATCCAGATGAGTGATCATTGATCTAATTTTTAAAAAATTATTTATCCGCTCTTGAAGTCAAAATTTCATCACCCGGAAAGTCACTTCTTTAAATATACACTTAAAACAAAAATACCGGTGAATTATCTCTTCTTCTTCTGCGTTCATTCTCAATCTCCCACTACCAAGCCCTGAACAGGGCTTTGCAAGTAGGAGGATGTAGTCCGGAGAACGGAATTGCGTTGTGTCGCTAGTTTACAGTTTGACTGCGATATTTACACCTTTCAGTCCGACACATCCGTCTTCGGCGGGGTGAATTATCTAAAAATTTTCATTACATGAAAGCTGTGCATGCGCTAGAAATGCTTCCCGATAATTGATTTAGTGAGGTGAGTGGCCCATGGTAGATAATATGTGAATGGGGTCAACTGCAGTCATGGTCCTATGGTGTAGCTCTGGAGTGATTAAAAAGATAAGATGATGATGAAATTGTTGCATCCGCAGAGATCTTCCTATCCAGGGATTTGTTGAAGACTATGCATATGTGATCCGTGGCCTTCTTGATGTGTATGAAGCCTGCCATGATGACCAGTGGCTTGCTTGGGCAGAGCAGCTGCAGGAGAGACAGAACCAGCTCTTTTGGGATGCGGAGAATGGAGGATATTTCAGTAGCCGGAAAGAAGATAGCAACATTGTGCTGAGAATGAAAGAAGGTATGTACTAACTGGCAACACTGATGTTCTATTTTATGTTTATTTAATTTACAGGGTGGTCCAAATTTCTCCATACATGGGGTGGTCCAAAAGTCTCCATACATAAAGTGGTCCAAAAGTCTCCATACAGAGGGTGGTCCAAAAGTCTCCATACATAGGGTGGTCAAAAAATCTCCATACAAAGGGTGGTCCAAAAGTCTCCAAACATAAAGTGGTCCAAAAGTCTCCATACATAGCGGGGTCCAAAAGTCTCCATACATAAAGTGGTCCAAAAGTCTCCATACAGAGGGTGGTCCAAAAGTCTCCATACAGAGGGTGGTCCAAAAGTCTCCATACACAGGGTGTTCCAAAAGTCTCCATACAGAGGGTGGTCCCAAAGTCTTCATACAGAGGGTGGTCCAAAAGTCTCCATACAGAGGGTGGTCCAAAAGTCTCCATACAGAGGGTTGCCCAAAAGCCTCTATACATAGGGGGGTCCAAAGGCGCTCACCTCTCAACAAATAAACGAGACCACAAAACAGTGCACATTGAAAACCTACAAGTTTCAAGTGGCCCTTAGTCTCAAGAGAGGTGAGATCAAGCGCCTAATTCTATTAGAGATGAATAATAATCTCAGAAGTCCCATGTACATGATGTGTACATAAAAGAACTCTTGGCAGTTGAAAATAGAAAATAACAGCAATTTTCCAGGCAACAATTTAGAAACATAATTAAATTCCTACCCAATATGCCTTTGTGTCCTTTTCAGCATGTTTAAATCCCCTCTACAATAAAGACTTCACACCTGTACACAGTACTCTAATCTACGTCTAACTAATGCTTTATACAGTTATAAGATGGTTCAGGCATCTGATCAACTACTACTGCTCGCATCTAACACAAGAAGATCTGGTTACATAAGAAAAACAATGTGACAAATGGATAGATGACAAAATAGGAACCTGACAACATGGGCTTGCATTGATAGGTTTAACACATTTGGTCAAAGAAAGGCTATTCATTTCTACATGACACTTAACAGCTGATACTTCTTTTTGAGTGTGTATGACCAGTGAAATACAGGAACCATTAGTATCTAAATTCTTTGCCATTTGCTGAAAGGGACTGAGCACCTATGGGTCTACTCGAGTGCAATGACGTTGATTTAGAACAGAATTTGTATTCATATTCGCACCAGGACATTTATTTTAGTTCCTCTCGTGGTACCTTTAGCACACGCGCTGCGATTTATTACGACAAAAACAATGGTCACTCCACCACTAACAGCTGGAAAATACACAGAGCTATTAGAAAATTATTCTCGAGCATTGTCATGTATTTACACCAGTTGAAACACCCGGGAAATTGAATCTAAAAATAGGCAATGCCGTCATTGTAGATGAAAACAAGAAAGATGGCCGGTTTATGAAAGATAATTTTGAAACGATTTATTCTCTTTTTCTGGACTGGAGGATTATTCCATTATTGCGGGTGAGGAAGGTAAGTTGTTGCAAAATATTTTTAGGAGATAGATCTGTTTAATTTGAAAATTACGGATATAACGATCATGTAAGAAACACTATTGGTGTTCTGTGACGATTTTCACATTCCGAAGGTTCTGATTCCCCGCGAAATGGGTATATCTAAATGTTGTTGCCGTTTTTCATTTTCACCTCCATCATTCTGTAATTTTGAAAATAACACACATACAACACAAACAATAACACCAACACGTTCTTTATTCATTTTTGTCTCCACACAAACAAATCAAAATTATACATGCACAAACAAAAACGATACAGGCTCTCAGTCGTCTTTATCAATCAACTGTTGCTGTGCTTCTAGTCCGGTGAGGTTCACGAAAGAGACTACGTTTCAGGTCTTTGCTTTTCGAGCATGGTCTCTTCCCCAGGCCAGATTTCCTCTCTTTGGTCTGCATAGGTCAGGCAGTCCTGCAAAATATATTCTGGTGTTTGCTTGGGTGCTCCACAATCGCACGTGTTGGTGTCTCTGAGATCCATTTTGTGGAGGTGGGTCTTGTCTACAAGCTCTCAAAGTGAACCTAGAAAAACATGACGTGCTGAAAAATTATTCAGTGGCGGGGGGACTTCTGTACATCCGTTATTCAGAGTGGTAAAGGTTAAATATTCAATGTATATTCTAATTAATACAAATATGTCAAATGTCACAGATCAAGATGGTGCAGAACCAAGCCCCAATTCAGTTTCTGCATCAAATCTTCTACGCTTGTCCGCCATCCTTGACAGCTCTGACTGGAAAGAGCTGGCTGAAAAAATCTTCAAAGTTTTTGCCAAACGAATTGAGAAGGTGCCAGTTGCTGTTCCAGAGCTTGTATCAGCACTCATGTTTTATCACTCAACTCCCAAGCAGGTTAGTTTGTGTGTGCGTGTTTTATTTTGATTGTTCATCCGTGACATATTGTTCCACTGCTCAATTGTTGATTGTTCATCCGTGACATATTGTTCCCACTGCTCAAGTCTGCTGAGGGACTTATAAGGATGAGGAATATAGGGTGCTACTTCTGGAAGTCACTGCGGAGTGTGCAGAATAGTTAATTTCAACTCTGATACAAAAATTCATGGTCCCTACAGGGTTTTTAGCCTGTGTCCTCTAGCTCCTCATGCAGGTTAGTACAAGGACAAGTCAGTAAATAGGTCACAGGTGGCTATTTTTAAAAACAACTAAATGAGTTTTGAACTTGAAAATCATTTATTACACTGACATTGTCCTTTATTTCTCAACATAATTGAACCTCTTCGTCATTTCCAAAACGTTTCCCGCCAAGGTAGGTTTTTAGTGCACCAAACATCTGAAAATCACTAAAGATGGGGCTGTAAGGTGGATGTTCAAGAAGTTGCCAGACCAGTTGAACAATTTTCTCCTGTCATAATGGTGCAGTGCTTCACTAGTCAGCAGACCTGGACGTTTTCTTTTCTAATTGCATCCTAAAGCATGAACAGAACTTCACAGGAAGCATTTCATTATGAATATCTGTTGCAATATTTATACCAAAGTAAAGTGTTTATCAAGGACTAGACAAATTGAAACATCACAGAAGAAACAATTCAATTGAACAAAATAAATGTAAGGGAGTAAAACGTTACAAGTATTACAACAGAAAGTAATACGTGATAGCATCAGTTCACATCTTTGCTTTGTTTCTTTTAAGTAAAACTGCATTGAACATTTTGGTTTTTTCAGTTACCGTTGGTGGATAAATAATGTTAATTAAGGCCACTCAGAAGTCTCCATATATAAGAAATGCTATTTCTGTATACTTCTAAAACCTCATTGTAATCTTGAGATGGCTATGAGAATGATTTCTATAGGCTCTTTATTAGACAAAGACATGTTAGACCATATCGGTTCAGTTGTTTTCGCCATGTGAAAGATAGGCTGGATCTCCGTGTCTTGTCAGTTACAGTCAGAGTCTTTTTTTCTTCTGTTTCATCTTTTAATGTTATCTTTCCACTTATAGCATTGTTTTGTTCTGTCATATTTATCCCAAATTTTCCTCCAAATGTGGTTTTCAGCAAGGTCACTTGATATGGCAAAAATATAGCAACTTTTTTTTACTCTGTTCATTATTTCTCTTTTTACATCCACCCTCTCCAAGACCTCATTTATTCCACAATAGGTACCCCATTATCCTGTATATCTGCATTTCATAGCCCCCCCCCCCCCCCCCCCCAATTCTTTTCTGCAACTGTTTTGTTTTAGTGTCTATGTTTCTTTGTCATACAGTATGGAGAGTGAACATTTGTTTGGATGTCAAAATATTTCTCATGTTTGTAAAAACATTCTTGATTTCTATTTCGTATCCTCCAATATTATATTTCCAAGATAGGAACTCTTGAACTGTTCTAGTGTTTCTTGTTATCTATTGAGCTACTTTCTTGTCTATCTCGCTAATTATTATAGTTTTCTCTGCTTGAAAGGGTGCCTAAAAACAGAAGTAAAAAAGCATTGTTCTCTAACTTTGCAAACTTGAATCACCTAGTAGTTGTCCAGCCTCTACCAATATTTTGTCATTGTTTCTCCTTCTACTTCTCATCATCATCATCTGGTTGATCAGTCCTAAGACTGGTTGTCTGAGCATGTCTCTCCATTTGACCTATCCTCTGATTGATCAGTCCTAAGACTGGTTGTCTGAGCATGTCTCTCCATTTGACCTATCCTCTGATTGATCAGTCCTAAGACTGGTTGTCTGAGCATGTCTCTCCATTTGACCTATCCTCTGATTGATCAGTCCTAAGGCTGGTTGTAAGGTTGTCTGAGCATGTCTCTCCATTTGACCTATCCTCTGATTGATCAGTCCTAAGACTGGTTGTCTGAGCATGTCTCTCCATTTGACCTATCCTCTGATTGATCAGTCCTAAGGCTGGTTGTAAGGTTGTCTGAGCATGTCTCTCCATTTGACCTATCCTCTGATTGATCAATCCTAAGACTGGTTGTAAGGTTGTCTAAGCATGTCTCTCCATTTGATCTATCCTCTAGTTGATCAATCCTAAGACTGGTTGTAAGGTTGTCTGAGCATGTCTCTCCATTTGACCTATCCTCTAGTTGATCAATCCTAAGGCTGGTTGTAAGGTTGGCTGAGCATGTCTCTCCATTTGACCTATCCTCTGGTTGATCAGTCTCAAGACTGGTTGTCCGAGCATGTCTCTCCATTTGACCTATCCTCTGGTTGATCAGTCCTAAGACTGGTTGTTTGAGCATGTCTCTCCATTTGATCTAATCCTCTGATTGATCAGTCCTAAGACTGGTTATAAGGTTGTCTCTCCATTTGCCACTATCTAGTTGATCAATCCTAAGACTGGTTGTAATGTTGTTTGAGTGTATCTGCATTTGACCCTATCCTCTGCAGCTCGCTTCATGTCAGCATAGTTTTGTACTTAATGTCTCTACATACCTAAGATGTAACGGTGAGTCTTGGTCCCCTCCCTATCTTTATTTCATCCTAGATCTTGTCCTCTATTTTCTCTAGAAGACTTTCATGTCATATATTGTGACCCAGCCAACTCAATCTTCATTTCTGAATCATTTTCAATATCTGTCTTTGTGTTCCTACCTCAATGAGGACATCGTCATTTGATCTTCTGTCTGTCCAACTCCCTCTTTCCATTCTACGATAACATCACATTTCAAACACTTACAATCGTATTTCATCCTTCTTTGCTAAAGTTCATGATTCAGCCCCACACAGCGCAATTGGCCATACATGAGTAGTGATATTCTTTTCCTCAATTTTATCCCGATGTTCTTTGAGGTTAGCAATTTCTGTTTTTCTCTGAAGCCTTTTTTAGCCAAAACAATCCTTGTCCTAATTTCCATTTCATTTTGGACATCTGTTATGGTTTGTCCCAAAATATGTCAACTTCTGTACTTGTTTGATTATTTCTCCATTGATGATTGATTATATGTTGGCTGTCTATCACAAGATTCTTCAATGTGTTTTATTTTCATCTCAAACTCTTTGACTAGCTGTGCTGTTCATTTTTTGAAGCAGCCTTTGCAATGTTGCTACTGATTCTCCCACTATGGTTTGATCATCGACAAATTTGATCGTATTCACTTTGAAATAATTTTTTTGGTTTTTTTTGTTAAATAACATTTTTCCCATTCCTGGGGTAGTCGAGGGGTTTTGAAGGCTGAGGACTACAGACCACTTCGCCACGTCATGTGCTGGCTATGTTTGTTTATTTCACCCCCAACAGAAAAACAACATATGCCATAATGCCCCTCCTTGTCGGCAGGCAGGCAGGCCTCGAAACCATTCGGCCACGCGCTCCCCTTCAAATCATTAACAAGGATAAACAAATGTTTCCATCACTGCCTTAGAATATGCGCTATAGGGACTCGGTGAAAGCTAGCAACTTTGTCATACTCCCTGCCTTACTGAAAATGGATCAGTTAGTCATTTTCTTGATTGACATAATCACTTCTTGATTTTCATAGTTTCTGGATTAACCTAATGATTGTTTCTATTTTTAGATCATCATAATCGGAGACAAGAACAGCGAAGACACAAAAGCTTTGATTAAGACAGTGCATACTTTCTACTTGCCACACAAAGTGTTTTTAGTCTTTGATGGAAACACAGATCATTTCTTGAGTGAGCGAGTGAAGATTCTCAGCTCACTCGTTCAGATTGATGGCAAGGCCACAGCTTATATTTGTGAAAATTTAACATGCTCATTGCCTGTAAACTCCTGCAGTCAACTTGAGGAGCTACTGGATGTTTCAAAGTGATCTTAAATGTGCTTTCTGTTAAACATAGGATATGAACTTCTGCAGAAAATCAACACACACTGACTGATGTCGGTCATCATGGACCTGCACAATTGATTGCCCCTAACGCTGCTTACAGATTATGTTGAGTCTTCCATGTCATGATATTAAACTGTCCAGGATTATTTATTTTTGTCACTGGATGTTCTTTTTGTCCAGCAAATGTGCCTATTGTCATGGTCTGCTGCTACCTGATAACACACTCCTCAGTACATCTTTTTTTTTTTTTTTTTTTTTATCTAATGCATGCACTAAGCTGCCCTTGTACAGTATAGGACACACTATTTATGCAGTCATTTGCGAACTTTGATTTATGACCAACATAGATGAAACTGGCCCATTTCTGCCAGCATCTCAATTTTTTTCTTTGAGAAATTCTACCTCACTAGAAAGTCAAAGGGGTTCATGAACTACACAATACTGTGAAAGATATACACATGCATCACCAGACTGTCAAAGGGGTTCATGAACTACACCAGACTGTCAAAGGGGTTCATGAACTACACCAGACAGTCAAAGGTGTTCATGAACTACACCAGACAGTCAAAAGGGTTCATGAACTACACCAGACTCTCAAAGGGGTACATGAACTACACCAGACTGTCAAAGGGGTTCAGGAACTACACCAGACAGTCAAAGGGGTTCATGAACTACACCAGACTCTCAAAGGGGTTCATGAACTACACCAGACAGTCAAAGGGGTTCATGAACTACACCAGACAGTCAAAGGGGTTCATGCACTAAACCAGACAGTTGGACATTCACATGCATCACCATGTGCCCCTGGTTAATTAGATGATGTAACCAGTACAGTATAGAGCTGGCAAATTGCATGGCAACATTTCAGAAAGTGGTGTTTCTAATGCTAGTTTCTATAATATGTTAGCCAAATGTCATTCTTTTTTTTTCTGACACTGGACATTGCTTCTGATATTATGTGTGTGTGTGTGTATATATATATATATGGCGCCTAACAGGCCACGGATCTAACTTTGCTCTGGTGTTTTAGTCCATTATGCCTGCCAAAGACATTTGTCTGACCAAAAGGTGCAAATATCGCTGTCAAACTGTAAACTAGCGACACAATGCATGCCATTCTCCAGACTACATCCTGCTACTTGCAAAGCCCTGTTCAGGACTTGATAGTGGGAGATTGAGAACGAACACAGAAGAAGAAGAAGTCCATTATGGATGCCGCTAGGCTGTGGATTTGACTGGGATTCACACTAGTTGATTATTTGCACTTGTGTCCATGAAAACGTGTTGCGGTATTTTTCCCCTCCGATTATGCTGGCGTATATCTGCACCTTTTGTCCCAACACGTCTTTTTTGAGTGCTGGGTTTGCCTTCCCTATCCCTTTGCCAAACTACACTAGTGAACCTGTTTCAAGGGTTGAGACGGAACAGGATCTGGGTCAGTTGTGGTTCGCTGACCCTGACGCAAGCAGACAGCTACGAGTTGCTGTTAGCTCATTCTGTATCTTAGCTGCATCTTGGCCCCATTTTACTTTCATAGTGTCGTTAGCTTTATAGGCCACATAATATATATACATATAAAGTATATTTGTTCCTTACACAATTTCTAATAACATTTTGCAGTTACCTCTTAGGACCATTATGACATAACTGGCTAGATGACACTTGGACATCCTACCCCTATCCCCTGATTTCATTCCACCTGGCACATGAGGCAGTTGCCCAATATCAGGATACTTAGTCTTAGTTGACCTGTACTTCTACAGGGCAGATGACCATGTGCAGGTACCAGCTCTGATGTGAGCTGGATGTAGCCGGGAGGAGGATTTCCTGCTTAGCGGGCTAGGCTCAAGCAGCTTATTACTCTGCTGCGGAGAGTCATTGACTGATGTGTAAGTCTATCTTAATGGACTCAAACACTAGAGCTCTACAATTTTCTATATATTTACAAAGACAGCATAGAGAACTATGAACTGTGACCACATGACCCAATTTGAAGTGTGGTGTGCATGCATATGACGAGGGGAGTTGAGCGGGGAAAAGATTGGCAGGGTAGGCAGTTGAGTGTGGATTGCAGGATGGAGAGCAATGTGGATGTGAAGGAACAGGGATGTAACAACTTTCATAATTATTGCGGGCTACATCAGGTACCCCTGTTTGGATATGATATTATAAACATATTAGGCTATGACATGCATTCAGAAATGAAGACAGGCTATGTTCTGCCTTTCTACGGAGTTCTGGAACCAAATTCACTATTTAATTGTACTGTACTACACTAAAGTTGATCTGAGCTGATAACGCATCTCTGTTAAACCTCCACAATGTTTCATGTGCAAAGTTTGAAACTTATTATTACTAACTATTATGTCATTTTACTAGTATTTTTTATTGTGTAATATGTTCCTCAGACTGAGCACTCTACATGCCATGAGCTCTTCAGAAAGTTCCTCAGGTTGAACTGTGGTGTTTAAGGACTCTAATATAACCAAACAGACTAGATATGTGGTCGAATGAGTCTTGTCTTGCCAAAAGGAGGCAGCAGAATGCTTGCTTTCATTGCATGCACTCATTTTATCATGTTTGATATTGAATGTACATTTTATTTATTATATTAGCCAGAGTATATATTCAGACCAGACCTCGTTTATGTTCTTCTTCGTACACTGTCAGACGTCAACTTGAATTTGTTCGAAGAAAGCAGCTGTCATCCTGAGCTTGTCTAGTGTTGGCAATGGTGAGGGCCACACGTGCTTTCTCGGGTCCTTGTATGTCGGGCAATTTTGCAGCAGATGTTCACGGGTCATTTTCCCAGTACCACAGGCGCATTTGTCAGTGCCACCTATCTTCAGTTGATTGAATAGATGGTACCTCAGTCTGTTGTGGCCTGTGCTGAGTCTGAAGACCACGACCTGCTCTCTTCTATTCAACTGGTAATAGGCATCATTTTTTGTGTAGCCAGTATGTTCTGTTTCCCATTTGGCCATGTATCTAGCCCTAATAAATATTTTGGACTCTTCGTAGGTCACACTAGAATCTGGTTGTGGTAACCTTCCACCTTTTGTTACCAGTCTGTCTGCCTCTTCATTGCTTTGAATGTTACAGTGGCATGGAACCAACTTTACCACGACTCTTTTGGGTGTGGACTGCTGACAGAGTACTGCTTTTAAATCATTTAGTTCAGCATTTTTCTGCTGAAATCATGTACAGGGCATGTGTAAAAAAAAAGACTATCTGGTCAGCATTGCTTCTACTGCAGCTTTCAATACCTCTGCCCCGAAATTGCTTGAGAATTTGCCATTGACAGTGTTATCTTTCTACCGTTCGTTAGGCTCAGAAATACCCTGGTTTATCTTAAAATAAATAAGTGAAACACAATGCCTCAGAAACCCCTACTGCCCAAAATAGGACATCAAAGCTGGGAGAGGATACCATCGAGAATGTCAGCTCCTACCTACCTACACAAAAAAATAAATTCCATCCACAAAATCTCTAGTTTGTATTGCTTCATCTCCATTAAGCCAACACTCCAAGAGATGAAAGACATGGTCATTCCAGTAATGATTGATGGATGCCACGTGTGGAACCCGTGCAAAACAGATGCTGAGAAGCTCTGAGTCACTCCAAGAGCAATGCAATGGCACACACTAGAGATTTCTTCTTCGTTCTCAATCTCCAGCTACGAAGCCCTAAAAAGGGCTTTGCAAGTAGGAGGATGTAGTTAGAACAGAATGTGTTGTCGTAGTTTACAGCTTGACTGCAATATTTGCACCTTTCGGTCTAACACATGCGACTTCAGCAAGCATTTTTTTAGTACCAGGTTAGCCTTCCTTCTTCGATCCCTTCTCCTTAGCCAGTCTGCTGTGTTGCAGCCTGTTATCCAGGATCACCATGTGGAGGTGTAGAAGGGTCTTGGCAGTTCTGGTCCTAATATTAGTAATCAGCTATAGGTTGCTGACCGCTTGATATCCACTAGAGATTTTAAAACAGATACAACCCCGAACTTTGTTTCGGGGCATCATGGAACCAGCATCATCACTCAACTGGACATGTAGTATGCATGCCTGACAACAGAATAATGTTTTGGTGGTCCTATTGGTACAGCACTGCAAAAGATCGGGACACTAACAGAAGATTGTTGGCTTCCTCGTATACGGCATACTTGCCGGAAGATTGTTGGCTTCCTCGCATACGGCATACTTGCCGGAAGATTGTTGGCTGCCTCGCATACGGCATACTTGCCGGAAGATTGTTGGCTGCCTCGCATACGGCATACTTGCCGGAAGATTGTTGGCTGCCTCGCATACGGCATACTTGCCGGAAGATTGTTGGCTGCCTCGCATACGGCATACTTGCCGGAAGATTGTTGGCTTCCTCGCATACAGCATACTTGCCGGAAGATTGTTGGCTTCCTCTCGCATACGGCATACTTGCCGGAAGATTGTTGGCTTCCTCGCATACGGCATACTTGCCGGAAGATTGTTGGCTTCCTCGCATACGGCATACTTGCCGGAAGATTGTTGGCTTCCTCGCATACGGCATACTTGCCGGAAGATTGTTGGCTTCCTCGCATGCGGCATACTTGCTGGAAGATTGTTGGCTTCCTCGCATACGGCATACTTGCCGGAAGATTGTTGGCTTCCTCGCATACGGCATACTTGCTGGAAGATTGTTGGCTTCCTCGCATACGGCATACTTGCCGGAAGATTGTTGACTTCCTCGCATACGGCATACTTGCCAGACTGACACAGAGGATAATGTATATGTGAGATCATATCAGACAGGGCAAATATATGCTTTCATCATTTCCCCAAGATGAAGATTTGGTTGTTGTTTGCGAATGCCCACAATGAGTACTCTTTTGTGCGCCCTAAAAAGGGTGTTAAGTGGTGGGTTGTGGTAGCTTTCCTTACATCCCGTGCGTACTGATAAAGGTGGACCTGGGTCCTCCAGGCAGTTATGTTATGCTTGGCTTCATCTGCATGTCGCTCACTTCTACAAGGATCACGTCATATTTCATCTTATTAGCCGGACTGTTGTTCTCGACAACAGTCTGTTTCCAGGACGACCAACGAGGAGGTCAGGTGAGGGTCTTGGCCAGTATATTTCTCCTGACCCTGGCTAACATTATCTGATCAGTGTGTTTTGCCTGACCAGATGTTAGCCTCATCGTCCCGTCAGGCGAGGGTCTTGGCCAGTATATATCTCCTGACCCTGGCTAACATTATCTGATCAGTGTGTTTTGCCTGACCAGATGTTAGCCTCGTCCCGTCAGGCGAGGGTCTTGGCCAGTATATTTCTCCTGACCCTGGCTAACATTATCTGATCAGTGTGTTTTGCCTGACCAGATGTTAGCCTCATCGTCCCGTCAGGTGAGGGTCTTGGCCAGTATATTTCTCCTGACCCTGGCTAACATTATCTGATCAGTGTGTTTTGCCTGATCAGATGTTAGCCTCATCGTCCCGTCAGGTGAGGGTCTTGGCCAGTATATTTCTCCTGACCCTGGCTAACATTATCTGATCAGTGTGTTTTGCCTGACCAGATGTTAGCCTCATCGTCCCGTCAGGTGAGGGTCTTGGCCAGTATATTTCTCCTGGCCCTGGCTAACATTATCTGATCAGTGTGTTTTGCCTGACCAGATGTTAGCCTCATCGTCCCGTCAGGTGAGGGTCTTGGCCAGTATATTTCTCCTGACCCTGGCTAACATTATCTGATCAGTGTGTTTTGCCTGACCAGATGTTAGCCTCATCGTCCCTAAATATTTGGTAGAAAGCAATAAGTTCCATTATTATACTTTGATTTGCAGGTTTTGGTTTCTAACTCTTCAAATATTTGATAATAAAACAATGCAGAATTACAAATATTTTGATTTTGTTGTTACGGATCCAGCAGCATTTGGGCTCATGCCCCAATGCCATGTGATAGTATCTGCACATGTTTGTAAGCTGTTGCCTAGTGCCATACAAAGTGTACCATTTATCTGGCCTTGGAGGAAGAAGCATTTTTCTAACAGATGATGATGATGAACAGTTTTGTATGGATGTGTACACAGCTGGCACTCAGGAGTGTATCGTGCTTGGATTCTGATCAGGTGCTTGTTAAGTGAGATGTGTTGGGTTCTCAGTCAGAAAATGGTGCTCTGATCCGTCCTCGTGAGATGACTGATTCAGTCATTTGGATTGAGACTTTCAATATACCAGTAGCCCTCCCCATCTGTTCAGCTAAGTTTCTTTGTTTGCTATTCTCATGAGCTGTTTGTAAAGCTGTTGCTGTGTGGCTGTTGTCGACTTGATACCTTCTTTGCTAGTCTGTCTGCCTTGTCATTGCCAGGTGTGTTTGAGTGTCCATGGATCCACTGCACAACTATTTTGACGACATGGGAGGTGATAACGTGGTCAATGTCTAGAGATATTTGGAAAAGGTCTGGTATACAATGTCCAGCATTTTCTAATGCTTGAAGGACCTAGATCAAGTCTGTAAAAATAATGTTTTGGGCCTTGAGGGACAGGCATCAAAAACCATCTTCAAATGGTACAAAGTGGCCTCAAGTAAGGTATTTCAGCTTGATAGTTGGAGCAAACCTACCCGCAAGCGTCAGATGATCTGTCTGGTATTCTATATAAATGCCATAACCTTCTTTGATGGTGACTTTAAATGCAGATACATCGGTATATACATGTATCCATTCATCAAGATAGCATCAATAGTTCTTTGAACTGCTCGCATGAGAGTACTTGAATCTGAACTTTTGGTTGAATCATCTATTAATTTTGTCAGTATTTCTGGTGTTTTAAGGAATGCTTGTGGTGGTATGTCTTTTACTACTCTATGTAACTCTACTTTCTGGGAGTTAGTATTGTCGTTGATTTCATTAAGATGGTGGAGTACAGAATTTGTAAATTCTGCTTTTTGGCCTCCAGTTTTCCACAAAGAGTCTGTTGGAATTATCCTGTTTCATTCTACTACTTCATTCATAACAGCCTTATCTCTGCATCTTAAGGGGTTCCACTTGGATTTCCATTGGCTTTGGCCTCATTGCTCCACTAATGAAGTGTTGAGCACTATTTTGCACCTTGTCCAAAGATTCCAATTTAGATTTTGAACAAGTAGTTAGAAGCATACTGTTATACACTATTGCTGAGCGCACATAACTAAGGTATAAGCCTTTCAAAGTATCCTTGTCTGATCCCCATGGTGTACCAGCAAACCTATTTAGCTGTAGATGTTTCACAGCTTTATTCTTTACATTATCTATGTGATATTTCAGGCTGAGGTGTCGGTCAAGCTTGCCTACAAGATATGTGCGATGTTCCTTTTATGTACGATGTTCCTTTCTAATCAGTTGGTGTTTTTACTCTCAAAATTATATTTTGTTTGACAAACTTTGTGGCTCTTGGTGAAGATGGTGTACACTGTCTTTTAACAGTTGATTTTTAGTTTTCATGTTATCTCCTTAGGTCTCCATTTAGCCTGTGTGCCCCACTATCAAAATCTTTGTGGCTCAGCCATATTGCCAGATCATCAACATACAAAGCTTTTTCAGCTTTGATTTGACCAGACAAGTCATTGATGTAGATCAGGACATATATTTGCAATATATATTTTAAACAGATGTAGGCATATCTATTTTGGATAACGTAAGGTGCATTTTGTCCCAAGTGGTTGAAAAGAATATGGCCACTGCAACCTTCCATGCATGTCACTAAAAGTGACTAAAAAGGATTGTGCATGAGACTAGCAACCTCGTCATGTAAAACCAATGCTATTGAAACTGCTACAGCAAATTTGTTGGATACTGCCTCCTTGTAAAAGGAAGAACTTTAGTGGTGGCTTAATGCTTCATTTAGAGTGAAAAGGTCTGCCAAACAAGATGCATTTACATAAACTTCTATAGATCAAATACAAATGGGACATGTTACAAAAAACAAAAAAACATTTGGCTTTATTGAGAATGATTGATGCCATGTGTTGCCAGTTAGGCTTATATGACTTGCAGAACAGAAATGGTTGGTTTGTTCTAGCTACTTTAGCCTAAAGGTCTGGTGGCGTCATATTCACCAAGAATGAGCACTGTGTCTACATGTAGTGAGTGACAACATTGCAGAAATCATTGGCGTATAGCATCCTCTGTTATGAATGAAAGATGTGATAACAATAACTATACCGCTAATAAAATATCATTGCAATGAGTATATACACTCTTAGTGTTTTTTTCTCTCCATAAAACAACATAACTATACATAACCAAACAGGCATTGGATTGGGAACCACAGAGAAGGAGATGAGGTGCCAAAGAACATCTGGTGAAGAATGGACAACTATGAGTTTATGGTAGCTGGGATCTCATGGGTGAAAGTCAAGAAGATGATCCAATACATAAGTATTGTTGGAGAGCAGCCATATGTCCAATGGGGAACCAGAAGGATGAAATCAAGTTTGTTTCAGATCACAGAAGGGCGTTTTCTTTTCTTGAGCCAAGTGTGTTGCATTAGTTGTTGCATGCCCATGGCATAGAATTTCTTTTATATCAACTAACCATCTGACATGTGGCCTTTCTTATGTCTCGTAATCAGATCTATTCTCGTAGGTGCACAATGATAGTTCTATTCTCAGGATGACTTAACCATTCACATTTTTGCTGTGCTATGTTTTTGACACAGGAAGCAGTTTCCACAATATTTCTAATTATATCTCTGTTGCCACATTAATTCTTATGTATTTAATTTCACATTTTGTAATTTTCCTCTTTTCTGCTTTGGATAGGGAACATGTTCAACGCTGAGTTGGTAAATATATACTGTTGACTTCAAATCTGCCTTTACTAAATATCTACAAACATTGTTTAATTGCGAGTGGTCCGTCGGAGTCTTTGTGTATGAGAAGGATAAGAATAGTACCACTACCCCACATAGAGCACGTCGTGAGAGGTGACTAACTGTGTGACATGGCATAACACCAGCCATTAGGTGGTTTGTTAAGAGCAGCATAGATAGCGCCTAACAGGCTGCAGGTTTATTTTGTTCTAGTGTTTGAGTCTATTAAGATGGACTCGCACATCAGTTAACCACCCTCTGCTGCCCTTTTCCCAACACAGCGGAGCGATAAGCTGCACGGGCATATCCCACTAAGCAGGAAATCTTCCTCTCTGCTATATCCAGCTCCCGCCAGAGCTGGGACATCTGCCCCTGCTGATATGTAGGTCAACTAAGACTAAGAATTGTAATAAACTCCCTGTACAGGCAATGTTGATAATACGATGGGTCTGGCGGCCATTATGTTGTCAGGTCAGGTCATCCCGTAACCGGTGAGGTCGTTGGGGCACACATGAAGACATCCTCACAACTCCACGCCATCCCTCTCTGTCAGAAGCCACTGCCTGTGACTCTTCTGGTCGGAGACTGGTCCATACTTTTATGTTGTCTTCCCATCTCTTTTTGGGCCGGCCTCTTCGTCGTCTGCCATGCACCTTCCCGTGGAGGATTGTGTTTGCAAGACCATTTGATATCGGGAAAGTGACCGTACCAAGTGAGTTTCCTTCTTTTGACAGTTGCCAAGAGATCTTCGAAAGGCCCTATTGCCGTCGTAATTCTATTTCGGATTTCCTCGTTTGTAACTCGATCTTTGTACGTGACGTTTAAAAGTCTTCGGAAACATCTCATCTCCAAGGCCTGTATCCTTCGATGAAGGTCAGCTGTAACTGTCCATGTCTCACACGCATAGAGAAATATTGACAGGACCAGTGTACGCATTAATTTGTACGCATTATGTTGTAGGCACAATTATTCTTCTTCCACATTTGTCTTGATATGACTTCTGATTTTCGCATGGCATTTTTGGAACTGGTTTTGTATTGTCTCTTCAATCCTATTCTTTCAGTCAGGCTAAAGTCTGTTTGTAGGGTTGCCACTTGGAGATGGAATAGGGTTTGATCAGCTCTGATTCGTTGACCCTGATGCGGGGTCATAAGTTGCCGACAACTATCAACCATTTCACTGGCTCTTTGGTTCAATTGAAAGTTTGGGAAGGAGAAAAACAGGCAACAGGGAATGTCATTTGGGAGTCATGGGAACAATGATTGAATCAGATTTCTTCCTGATGCAACTTCCTTGTGAACATTTTACCTCTTTTAGGCAAGACACAATTTCAACCAGTCTCTTTGGTTATGTTAGGTCAAATGTACTAATCAATGCATAAAGGCTACTCGAAACAAAGTACTGGATAATTCCTACTCGACATGAAATTTATTTTTACCGACATTATGGTACCAGTAACTAAACTGTCACACATTGTACAAAATTTACTTGGCCCCTTTGGTTTCTACACTACCAAGGGTTACAACTGTTGATCCCCACCTGTGCCTATATTAGACTCTTCATAAGACCCACCAATGAGTTCAACTTCCACAATCTTTCTCCAGGTGGTGCAGGTAACCCCGTCAGTTGTGAACTCCAATCCAGTGCACATCTGGTTATATTGTTGTTTACTGGGGTGATCCCTAACCATTTTCAACTTCTCACATTAATCTTGTTCAATGTTCTTCCCCAAGTCTGTGTTTGTTATTACCTTTGACTATGCCAAATCTGTTGGTTGTAACTGTACACCACCTATTTGCTATCCACTTAGCTGTCATGTTTTGTTCAGAATCTGCAACTTTATAAAACATTATTTGAATACATACAAAATTGACAATAATAATTAAAATGACACATGAAGGGAAACAAACTTGCATTTCTACTTGTTTCCTCCTTCTCTCCACATGTGGAGCAGTGGTGCTATTCTTGTCTTTGTCATACACAAATACCCCGGCAGTCCACTCGGGGCTGAAAGTTTGTACAGGACAGGGTAGTCAGACACATGCCCAAATCTCCTTTGTTGCCTCTTATGACAGGTTACAGTGCTACTATTCTTTGCTCCCCATCCATGGTAATACTCAGGCGAATTGATCACATAACAAACATTAAAGAGATTGCTATACTGGAAAAGTGAAAGCAATCAACTAACAATTGTCAATATATTAAGCTTATGTTCAATAAAGATATTACATAAAATCATAACAAGAACTCACATTTCCTTCCATTATAACACTCAAGGTTTGACATGCTCAGTTCTATCAAAATATTTTTGTTTCTTCGTTCATTGTCATACGTCAACTTGAATTTGTTCAAAGAAAGCAACGATCATCCTGAGGCTGTCGACACTGCCATAGAGCATGTCTAGTGTGGCACTGGTGATGGCCACATGTGCTTTCTCTGGTCCTCGTATGTCGAGCAATTTTCAGCAGCTATCAAAATATAAGCTTAAGAATATTTATACCAGCACATATAGGTAACTCGTGGATTGGATACAATCTTAGATAGAAAAATCACAGTTATAACGAGACATGCACTGAATTGTAACCCATTGGGAAAGAGATGAGTGAGAATGCCAAGAAACCCCTGGCAACGAACAGTCGAGGTAGAAGTCATTTCAATTGGAATCTCATGAGTAGAACTCAAGAAGGCGGCACAGAATAGGAACAGATGAAGAACATATGTTGCAGCCCCTATGTTCCAGGGGAACCAGATGTATCTTCTTCTTCTTCGTACGCTGTCAGACGTCAACCTGTATTTTTTAAAAAGCAGCGGTCATCCTGAGGCTGTCGACACTGCCATAGAGCTTGTCTAGTGTTGCCCACATTTGCTTTCTCCGATCCTCATATGTCGGGCAGTTTTGCAGCAAATGTTCAGCGGTCATTTTCCCGGTACCACACGGGCATTCGTCAGTGCCACCTAGCTTTAATTCGTTGAATAGGTGGTACCTCAGTCTATTGTGGCCAGTGCGAAGTCTGAAGACCACGACCTGCTCTCTTCTGTTCAACTGGTAATAGGCATCGTTTTTTGTGTAGCCAGTATGTTCTGTTTCCCATTTGGTCATGTATCTAACTCTAATACACCTTTTTGACTCTTCGTATGTCATACTAGTATCTGGTTGTGGTAGTCTTGCACCTTCTTTTCCCAGTCTGTCTGCCTCCTCGTTGCCTTGGATGTTACAGTGGGATGGAACCCACTGTACCACTACTCTTTTTGGTGCGGACTGCTGACATAGTTGACAGAGTACTGCTCTTAAATCATTAAGTTCAGTATTTTTCTGGCTTTTTAGTGCTGTGACTACGGCCAGGGCATCTGTGAGCAGGACTATATGGCTTTCATTCCTTTTACCTGTCACCATTTCTTCTACTGCAGCCCTCAGTGCCTCTGCCTCCGCTCTGAAATTGCTTGTGTATTTTCCAGTTGCCACTGACAGTGTTATTTTTCTGCTATTTGGTAGGCTCAGGAATACCCCTGCCCCTCCGTTCTTTGTTGTGTTTGTTACAGAACCGTCGTTGTATGCATGGGTCCAGTCCATGCTTGGGTAGTTTTCCGTTATGTACCTCAGGGTTGTATCTCTTCTTACTTTTTCAGTCAGGCTGTTTTTGTTTCCAATACCTGGTATATTTTCTTCCACCTCTGGAAATATATGCTGCTTCCAGGTAGGTTTTCGTACAGTATGGATGGGCTTTGGTTTTGTTTGCATTCATAGGGTCCTCGTTCATCTTTGCTTTGGCTATTTCTGCAAAGTTTCTCCGCTGTAGTTTTCCATTTCCAAAATTTTTTAGTCTCTGATGCATTGGATGGTCAGTCAGTCTTCTGAGTTTCTCTGCATGCTGCTGGGCTCTGCAGTCTCTTCTGTCGGTCATGGATTGCAGTTTTGTAATCTTTTCAAGTTCTACAATTGGCGTTGACTTCATGCCTCCTGTTATAACTCTCATGGCTTGGTTCTGAAGTTTGCTAATTTTATCGAAGTTTGCCTTTGCTGCTGTTGTCCATGCCGCAATGCCATACTCGAGAACTGGTCTCACTCTTCCAGTGTAGTTTCTTTAGTATACTTTCGTCTGCTCCCCAGCTTGTTCCAGCAAGTTTCCTCATGATTGCCATTCTTTCTCTGGCTCTCATTCGAACCAGATGTATAAATGATGAAAAAGGCAACGAAGAATTTCCACGATACCACCAGTCACAAAGAAAAGTATTTTCCAGAGAGCTCAGAAAGTACTACTTGTTGTTATTGATCCAACAGCATTTGGGCTCTTGCCCTTTGGCCCAATGCCATGTAATGGTATCTGCATGTTTTTATCAGTCACTGTCTAGTGCCATACAAAGTGTTCCATTTATCTGGCTTTAGAGGAAAAAGTAACAGAAAGTACTTATCTATGCTCTGTGCCATTTTTGTTCCAAGATCAACTCTCTACCTACAATTTGGTAACTCTGTAGTATTCTCCAGAAAAATTCAGATTGGGCTGTTCAACTCTAATGTAAAACAAGCTCCTCTATGTGGCTCAGAAACACGGCTTGTAATTTAGAGTCTTACACTTCATCAATAGATGTATCAGGCACATACTTCAAGTCAGGTGGCAAATGTAACAGCAGGACACAGATCTGTGGTAAAGAACATTAAGAAGAGCTGGAAATTGGGGAGTGAAAAGTGTAGGTGGATAGAACACACCCTCAGAAAGATTGGTTTTAACAACATAACCAGACATGCACTGGATTGGAACTCACAAGGAATAAGAAGAACGAGGATGCAAAAAAAGACCTATTAAAAAACAGTAGAAGAAAAAAAACCAGGACAACTGGAGTCTCATGTACGGAGTTCCACCCTCAAAAAGGTCACAACACAAATTGGTTGAGAGCATCAGTTGCAGCCTATGTCCGAAAGGGAAACAAAGTCAAAGTTGATATTTTTGTTGCTATACACCAGGAAAAGACTAATAAGATGTACCAGTCTTCTTCCCAACTGGACAAACAGAAAGAAACCATCATCTTCCATTTACAAAAACAAGTCAGCTTCTTTCACACAATTTCAATCCACTCTATTAGTGCATATCACTTTATTCTCTCTTTCTAATTCTTGAGAATCCATCTGTATGCTAAATATCCATCTTCAGTGTGATCATCTTCGTCCTTATCATCATGATGTGTACAGATCATCAACCAACAGACTGATCACATGAGACCATCAACCAATCCCTTCCAAACAGACCAGTCACATGAGACCATTAACTAACCCTCTCCAAATAGACTAATCACATGAGGCCATCAACCAATCCTCTCCAAACATACCAGTCACATGAGACCATTAACAACCCTCTCCAGACAGACCAGTCACATGAGACCATTAACAACCCTCTCCAAACAGACCAGTCACATGAGGCCATCAACCAATCCCTTCCAGACAGACCAGTCACATGAGGCCATCAACCAATCCCTTCCAAACAGACCAATCACATGAGGCCATCAACCAATCCCTTCCAAACAGACCAGTCACATGAGACTATCAACCAATCCCTTCCAAACAGACCAGTCACATGAGGCCGTCAACCAACCCCCTTTGACACAATTTCAATCCACTCTATTACTGCATATCACTCAATTTTTTTCTTTCTATATCTCGTAAATTCATCTGTATGCTATATATCCATCTCCAGCGTGGTCATCTTCGCCCTTAATATCTTGAGGTGTACAGGCCATCAACCAACTCTCTTCAAACAGACTGGTCACATGAGACCATCAACCAATCCCTTCCAAGCAGACTAGTCACATGAGACTTTCAACCAATCCCTTCCAATCATGCCAGTCCTGTGCTTTTTTTTCTCCAGTTCTTTCCAGCTTCTCTCTTTTCTTCTTGAATCAGTCTCTAGGTTTCTTCTCCATGTGTTCTTTGGTTTTCCTTTGCCTATTTTGCCCTGTGGGTTCCACGACCGAGATTGCCTGTCTTGCAGCTTTTAGTGTGTGGCCTATCTAGCGCCACCGTCTGTCCAAAATGTCCTGTTCCATCTGTCTCTGTTCGGTTCTCTCCCATAAGCTTTCCTGTGCAACCTTGTTGAATCACTGCAGGCCAAGTATCTTTCTCATGCTAATATACCTTCTTTATTATGAATACATTCATGTCAATTACGAGTTTTATTATCTTTAGATCTTATTTCTAGCTCAATTTGTTCAATAATGATTTATTTTATTTTAAATAAAACAGTGATGTTCGGAATTCCAGTACTTGGCCTGGATGGAAAGACACAAATCAACAAAATTATCCATGACTGGAAAGAGTTAAATGGCTAGCCTGAACACTATGTGGTGACTGCATAAGCAAGCAGCCTTTATTCCTCAGCTTTACAAATACATGGTTACCCCAGGAATGGAAATAAATACTGAAATGATACTTTGTTATTACTTCAAACTTTATAAATAGAAACAGATAGTTGACAAGAAATATTTTCTGAATCAATGAAATAATACCGTTGGCTGCAAACTGTCACCTTTATCAATTTACACCTGCACGGAGCAGATCCTGTTGATGATGGAGGAAGACTACAGAACAAATGGAAATCTGATTGGCATCCTGTCAGAAATGGACTTCACGCTAGAGAGGGGACAGTCAATTCTTGCCCTTGCTTTCGCCGCACACGTCTGGAGTTTGCATCTTGATGAATCCTGTCTTCCCCTGCCTGCGGACCAACACACAAAGCCTGCCTCCAGCCAGATCTGTCCTTGGCAAGTTCCTCCCAGTTGCAGGTGTTCATATCCAACGCCCTTAGGCCATGCTTACAAACATCTTTGTAGCGGAGGAAGGCTCTACCTTTGTCATGCCTGCCTGTGGTCAGCTCTCCGTATAGGATATCTTTATAGCTGATCACGACTCCTGACCTATGTGCACGGGAAAGTTTGGTGTCAGAAAGACGAAAATGGACAGCGGCTATTGGAGCTGTGTGCCTACCATGATCTGTGCATCACAAACACCTTCTTCCAAACGAAGCCCCAACAAATAGAAACTAATGGTGCCTGAAAAGCACAAAAAGTTCAACAAAGCAGCAGCAAGAATTACAGACACAAGTGTTTGGAAGCTCTCAGGAAAACATGCACTAAGCAACACAATAAAAAACAAAGTAAGCAGCTTGTCCCTTGCAGAATGTCGCTTCTTACAACCCACTACCTATTTGTTGAGTAATAGAAAGTACTTGTGGGACCCCTTACTGGAGAGTAAAGAATAGTTCTACTGCGTTTTCGTGCATGCTATAATATGTGACTAAAGAGAGTTGTGTATGGGACTAGCAATCTCCTCATACAAAACAAAGTGCTACAGAATTCACAACTTCAACAGTCATCTACTGTGGTGGTCCTATGCTTTGTAAGGAACAAGTGAAATGGAGAAGTAGGGGACACAGAAGTGAGTCAACATTTCAACTGGTTTTTATCATTTTTAATTTTCTAAAATCTAGGCCGGATGTGCCTGTTCTTATGTACAACTATTTGAATCTGTTGTGTTTGTCAGTCACCAATGTGGCAGATCTTAACTGAATGCATTTATTCTGACTGTAGAAGATGATATGTATGCATAATTGAATTTCAACTTCAGTCATACATATGCAGGTTACAGTGTGATCAAAGCAAGTCATCATCATAGGCGTCTTAGTCTCTATAGACCATGCGCGTGGGGCCCTAGAAGTTTTGTCCAGCTGTCTCCTGTATTTCGACACTGTCTGCTGTGGCTGTGAAGGCCGATATGCGAGTGACAGTCCCGGCCACAGATCGTACAACTATACTGAGGAGGCTGGCTTGCCTGGCTGTTCCTTGATATCTTCAGTCTTTCTCTTTTCTCTGCAGCCAAAAGGCCTCTACGAGCGTCAGCAGCCACTATGCTCCCTCCAACTGACTGTCTCCAGATAGCTCGGTCCTGAGCAATTTCTTCCCAGCCCTCGGATGGGATATCGCATGACTTCATGTCCCTCTTGCATACGTCCTTGAATCGCAGTGTGGTACAGCCGATTCTTCTAACTCCAATGGCTAGCTGTCCATAAAGGATATCCTTTGGCAGCCTCTCATCTTCCATGCAATAAACGATAAACAAGAGATCAAGTGCCCTCTTCAAATCAGTCTGGTTTTAATGGATCTCTGCATTTTATTTTTAGCTTTTTCCCATCCTACCAGACAAGTCATGACTGACTGGATGTTGTTGTTTAATATCCACAATGAGTAAGTTTACTCTTTTGTGCGTCCTGAAAAAGGCAATAAGTGGCGTGTTGTAGCTTTCCTCATATTCTGAGCATGCTGATGAAGGTGGACCATGGTACTCCAGGCCATTGTGATATGCTTGACTTCATCTGCGCGATGCCCACTACCAAGGAATCACATTGATCCACATCTCGTCAGCCAGACTGCCTTGAAAACAGCCTGTTTCCAGGGAACGCTACATGGAAGAGAGATAATCAGTATATTGTTCCTGACCCTTACACAACGTCCTGGTCAGTGTGTTGTGCCTGACCAGACTAGTGTCTCAGTTCCCCAATGACTGACTGGATAAAGTACATGGATGAAGTGAGATATCCTACTTAACACTTTATCCCCTAAGCCTTGAAACAAGAAATATATATATTCATAAAAGCAGAGAGATACTTCTTTGCTTCACTCATATACTATTTGGGGCAGAAGATACAGCAGTAAATAAGCTGACAGAAGTCAGCAACCTGCTTGCATCAGAGTCAGTGACCCATAACTGAAAAAGACATTTGGTCTGAGTAGTTGTAAACAAATTAACTTCTACTAGATTTAACTTCTACTCTAGTATCAAATAAAGGTGAAAGATTACAGAGAGCATAATAATAATGATATATTCCAAACAAAATATATTGGACATGTTAGGATTTAATGAGTTAAGAGAATGTTCATCAATTCCTGCTACACAAAGACTGAGGTGGAGAAATCTGAAAGCTCAACCAGCTCCTGAAGTGGAACAAGTTGTATGGCACACCAGGCATGTCAGAATATTGAAGAAGAAAATGAATGGTCACCTTTGAAGAAATTGGAGCTTCACTATGTAACCGATGGCATACATATAGAGATGACATTTGATCTAATCTGCTTCTCCGTACACGTCTGCCTCTTTCCTTTCTCTTAACATTTCCTTCCAATGCAGTTTCAACAAGCTGTCACGTCTCTTTACACGTCCATAATAGCATTTACCTCATTCAGTATTACACCTCATATAATACAAAACATTTAAAGCTTTAACTGCATTCAATACAATAACACACAATAAGCTGTGAAGTCCTACTCAGGATGGCAATCTCAAGGGCTGTAGAGCATCTGTGGATGGATCTCGACCTCTGAATCTTCTAAAGACTTCATTAGCTGAAACACCTCCACCCAGTGACAGGTAAGTTTCCCTGAATCTGTCAGATAAAAACAAATTATTTTTTCTCTAAATGTATGATTTAAAAAAACAAACATAAATGGTTAAAAACTTTATGTAGAATATAGCTTGTTCTTTCAGACTGCGCTAAAATTGGTAAAATTATGTGTTCAAGAGTACATCGAGACACAGTTCACATTAAAATTCATTCATTTTATTTGGAAAAATACTATTTGACAAATGGAGTTGTTGCTCTTGCTTTGGGCGGTAAGATACAAATCTAGTAAATTAGGTCTGACTAAATGGTTCAAGAGAAATCACATCCTGAATAAAATCCAATAATTTTTGTCAGCTCTCCACATGTAAGCTTACCCTGCCGAGGTTGGAGAGCTTGCACACTCCAAAGGCCCCGGGAACTATGCAGGCAAGAGTTTTATTCCTGGCAAGCTCATCAATGCCGTACAGCAGACTAAAGGTTGTGGAGCCATACAGGTGTAGCTACAGAACACACCTGTGAATGGTATACACTCTGGGCTGCACCAATCAACTCCTAACTCGTGTAGCTACAGAACACACGGGTGAGTGGTATACACTCTGGGCTGCACCAATCCACCCCCCACCTCATGTAGCTACAGAACACACGGGTGAGTGGTATACACTCTGGGCTGCACCAATCCACCCCCCACCTCATGTAGCTACAGAACACACGGGTGAGTGGTATACACTCTGGGCTGCACCAATCCACCCCCCACCTCATGTAGCTACAGAACACACAGGTGAATGGTATATGCTCTGGGCTGCACCAATCCACCCCCCACCTCATGTAGCTACAGAACACACAGGTGAGTGGTATACACTCTGGGCTGCACCAATCCACCCCCACCTCATGTAGCTACAGAACACACAGGTGAGTGGTATATGCTCTGGGCTGCACCAACCCACCCTCACCTCAAGGGTCAAATGTATTCTTGCCTTGTTCTTTACTGTTTGCTATCAATTATTCCCATAGATGAAAAGAGATGCAGACATTGCACATCTCTACCTCTTTGTGGCGATATTCCACATGATGGGAAAATGCCAGATGTGCCATCACTATGGATGGGCTGACAAGGCTGACTGAGGAATGATGGTATAACTGACCCGGACATGTGTACTGCATTCTCCTGCCGCCCTATCTTCAGAATCATGATGTCTCTAGCACAACAGATGCATGCGCTACACATCCGCCTGAGAACAACTTATTTCATCCAGGAGGCACTGGGCTGTCATGAGATACTAGCTCCGCAACTAAAGGTATTATACTATCATCGGGGAGGAAGAATAACGTTTGGTCAGGCAAAATATACTGATCAGACATGTTAGTCAGGATCAGGTAAAACATACTGGCCAAGACCCTCACCTCGGCTTCCTAGTAGCCCTCCCTGGAAAAAGGCTGTTTTCATGGCAGCCTGGCTAACAAGGTGAGGGATCGACGCGATCCCCGTAGTAGTGAGTGACACGCGAATGAAGCCAAGCATAGCACAACCGCCTGGAGGACCCCGGGCCACCTTCATCAGTACGCTCGGGATGTGTGGAAATTATCTGCAACCCGCCACTTAATGTCTTTTTCAGGGCGCACAAAAAAGTAACCTACGCATTGTAGGCATTCGCAAACAACAAACATCATCATCATTATGTCAGCAAATATGCAAGAATTCCCTACCACAAAAACAACCATAAACATTACCTTCGTCCTAGTGCCTTCACTTCTTTATCATTGTCTATACCAACTTCCATGAAGGCAGAAAACAGATCCGTAGCAATCATCTAACAAAATCAAATAATTCAATCATAAATAATCTGAACTACAACTTTCTAAAGCTTTAAATATAAACTTTATTAAAAGCAATAATGTACAAGATAATGTTGTATCTGATGTTATGTCTCGAAATATTAAAAAAGACGCGACAACAATTGCAAAGTCAAGTATATTTTAAGAAATGGGAGAACATACACAAAACAGAAAAGAAACAAGTGAGTTGAAAGGCAATTCAGATTTGAAACACGGACCTCCAGATGACAAATTTACATCACTACAAGAAAGAAAACTGGTCATCTGGTAGTTAGTGGTTCGAATCCGGATTGTCAATCATTTGACTTTCTTTACTGTTGTCTGATGTATGTATGTTGTCGATGCTTAATATGGGTCCAAAGATGCAGCATAGTGAATGAACTGACGGCAGCCAGTGAATCATAACGAATCAGTATTCTGTCTCCAAACTGCGGCCCTGTAAACTGCACTAGTGTAGTCTGGCTAGGAGAATAGTGATCACAGTGGGAATGCAAACCCGGTACCCAAAAAATGCCAGCTGAAATTAGATCCATCGTGCTGAAAAGTGCAGATATTGCAGCCTCGCTGTAAACCACAACACAGCACCCTTTTATGGACAAATGCTGAAGAAGAGTGCTTAATATATACTTAACTTTACGGTTGTTTCCGCTACTTTTGTTTATTTAGTAGCATCAGAGTTTCCATTTAATCGGATTTCACTGATTATCTCAGTCTTAGTCGACCTGTGCATCTACAATGGCAGATCCCAACTTTTGTAGAGTCGGTAGTAGCCGGTGGGTGCATTTCTCTGCTTAGCGGCTGGGCTCGAGAAGCACTGCGTTTTTTTTGGTTTTACGCTGGTCTCATCTCGGCTTCCAGTTGATTCCGTCACAGATTCTGTCCAGTGGATGGCTAACTTGTTTGTTTTAGGATCATGAGTGTCATGCAGCTCAAGCAAATCTTGCCATCTATTGGAGGTCTTCCAGGTGATCTTTTTTTGCCACGCTGGTACTACAAAGTGGTTGTTGTGCTCCCTCTTTCCTTCTGACTACATTTAATACATCATCTATCACAATCTAAGTGAATAATGAGCAGGCTTAACTCTCCATGTAGATGACTCCCCCTTTAATATAATTAGTTTCTGAACAACAGCAAAAGTTAGGTCTTGTAAGCCAAACTCTTATTTCAAAAACGCTGAAAATGGAGCGTAGATAAGGGACAGGGAGCTGCTGACATTATGAATAAAAACATGTCAAAACTAGTATTTACGACCAACTATAGACCAACACCGAAAGTATAAATCAATTTAGCACCTTGTGTATAGACAGTTCTCAAAACCTCATGTATTTCCCATTCTCAGTGATTCATGAATATCCCATTTTCCGTGACCTATACCTGCTTTGTCTGAAAGCTTTCATCTATGAATCTATGATTAATTGATTTGCCTTTTCATTCCATGTGAAGCTTAGGGCCACCACTACAGCTGGCCCCATCCCAGGAAGCATGTATCTGATCATTTTGAGTGGTGGTTACAATGATTTTACACGATGAAGTTGCTAGTCCCATTCACAACCCTCTTTAGCCACATTTTATGAAAAGCTTAGAAAGTTACAGTAGACATATTTTTTTTATTCAGGGTGCCACTCTGGTGATGAATGTATATGTTGTTGTTTGAAGCTACTCGTGCAGAGCTAACTCTTACAGCAATCTTCGTACATACTGAGGCTAACTACTTGAGATGCAACCAGGGTACTTCTAGCTGTAGTGCAATGCAAGGCTATTCAGCAAGCTTAGCAATATAGGAACTACAGTGCCAATCTCCACCTAGTTGGCCAGACACTTGTCTATTTTCAGGAGCACAAACTTAGAACCAACGTGTTTCACCTGACCCTGAGTACTCTGTCCTCTCGATTAATTTATATAACGGTGGTATATTTCCCGTGTGTATTGAGAGCCTAATATTGGAGAGGAAGTAATAGCACCACTGTCCCCATATTATGTGTGTCATAAAATGTGATTAACGCTACTGGTCAGAAGATAAACAAAAGTAAAACACAATGCCTCAGAAACCCCTACTGCCCAAAGCAGGACATCAAGCTAGGAGAGAAAACCATTGAGGATGTTAACTCCTAGGCCAAGAGATAAATACCAACCACAAAATTGATCATAAAAACTCTAGGTGATAAAAAGCAGCTTAGTATTGCTTCAACTTCACTAAGCCAACACTCCAAGAGATGAAAGACACCACGGCAAGAACATAACTTTCAATTCCATAGTCATTTCAGTAATGATTTATGGGTGCAAAGTGTGGAACTTGTGCAAAACAGTTGCTGTGAAGCTCTGAGTCACTCACAGAGCAATGGAACGACATGTACTAAAGGTTTTGATAAGGGATAAGATATGAAACGAATAAATTCAACAAAATTTGTTTCGGGATGTTGTGGAAGTAGTGATATCATACAAACGTTGCTGGGCTGAACATGCAGTACGCATGCTTGACAACAGATGGACATGTAGAACAACGTTTTGGTGGTCAAATGCATGTATGTGTCGACGTGATCCTCAAAGTTGTGAGTGACATGCAAACATAGCTCAACTGCCTGGAGGACCTTGGTCTCCCTACATCAGCAAACTCGGGATGTGAGGAAAGCTACTGCAACCTGCCACTTAACGCCCTTTTCAGGGGGTACAAAAGAGTAATCTTTCTCATTGTTGTCATTCAACATCATCATTATCCATCTGTGATAGGACTAGGTACTATGTCTCAACTGCCGTTTAGACCAGGTAGAGCTTGAAACTTACATGATTCAAACATTCCACCATTTCGTGCTTTTGTTAGTTCATTTCTTGAGAGGCGAGCGCCTTACATGCATGCTATAGAAATCCTCCCAGCCCCCTCTTTCTGCAGAAGCTATAACCCACAAGAATAATAAAATAACTGTACAATCCCATGGTATAAGATGAGTGATTAAGTCAAATAATAAACTAGTGTTTAAATAACCGCTTACCTCTGACCACTTGTGAGAGTAGTAGGCCGCTGGGTATATTTCACCGAAGATGGAGATCATGGAACAAGGCAGGTTATCGTCGTCATTATACGGAATTGGTAGAAAGCTCTCCCATAACTGACTCAATATAGGTTTCCAATGTGTCTTGCTGGAGACATTACAAGTCAACAGAGAAGCTTTTAATAACTTTCTACAGAGGATGATATAAATTGTTCAGAATTGCAGAAGAGATAGGTAAATGTTTTACCCTGCCCAACATTTTAAAAATTAAAAAAAAAACAAAGAGTCTAGGCAGGCTAATTTGAGTGGGCTGTCCCATGGTCTGTCCTGCAGGCTGAATCTCATTGGTTGTACAAACGTTTCCAACAATACTTCGCAGTCGTGCTCAGTGAGAATGCTAGCCACCAACCATAAATTAGAGCAGATGAGCAGAAGCACTACATGACAACACACAGTCTTTATAAGGGCTACATAACAGCCACCTGGTCACACACTGGATTATACATCCTGAAATAACCAAAGAGATGCTGTGGTTGGTTAGTTAGTCGTCGGATCATCTTCATCACACTTGGGACAAGTCCATACGCACTCAGATCTCATCCTCAGTATGTCAGCCAGCATGTGATGACTGACAGTTCTGGTCCTGTACTGGTTAACCAGACGTCTTTGGATACCCGTGTGGTGTTCCTTCCTCACTGCCCCTCGCTTCACATCCGATTCAACCAGTCGCGCCAAGGACATAGAGTCTGGATCAACTCTGGAATCTTCCTTCCAGCTGATTTCCCTAATGGCGTTTAGGATATCGGCTCGGTCCATTGATCTCCCACCCGCCACTAATGCTGTACTCACCAACCTATCAGCTCTCTCGTTCCCTTCAACACCTGCATGTATGAAGGTGATCCTCTGTAACCCGGCCGTCCTAAACCCCAACCACTGGTGCTGTGTGCAACCTGATTTCACCTTCCTGAGCATCCTCGTTGAATCACTGAGGAAGGCACACGCATATGACACTCATTGATTCCATTCAGACCATCGATTTCTGTGGTTGAAAGGGCATGCCCTCGACAAAAGACACTTTAAAAAAAATGCCATACATAGCTCCATTTGTTAAGTACAGGTCCAACACTGCATTTGACTCACTTCATCGGCTTTTAGGAAAGCCTGACTTCAGTCATCTGCGGTGCGGTTTTAACGTAATGAGGTTGCCAACCTCATACACAACCTTCTTTAGTCACAAGTAAGAAAAGAGTTGTTCTATTCTGTTTGTCCCAGAAACCACTAGGGTGAGCATAACAAAATATCAACCTTTAAAACAAAGCAGACAGACACATTTCTTCTTCTACTTCTGTGATTACTGCTCATTTAGACTGGGCCATCAGATTCTCAAATAAAGTCTTCTGCCTTCTACAGGGTTAATACCACCATACGGTTTCTCCTCAATGGGAGTTGGCGTGGACCATATCCTCCTCCCCCTATCTGTGATCTGGGGGGACAGTCCTGAAGTACATGTGCTGCCCCTATCTGTGATCTGGTGGGACAGTCCTGAAGCATATGTGTTGCCCCTATCTGTGATCTGGGAGGGGGGGGGGGACAGTCCTGAAGCACATGTGTTGCCCATATCTGTGATCTGGGGGGGACAGTCCTGAAGCACATGTGTTGCCCCTATCTGTGATCTGCGGGGACAATCCTGAAGTATATGTGCTGCCCCTATCTGTGATCTGGTGGGACAGTCCTGAAGCATATGTGTTGCCCCTATCTGTGATCTGGGAGGGGGGGGGGACAGTCCTGAAGCACATGTGTTGCCCCTATCTGTGATCTGGCGGGGACAGTCCTGAAGTACATGTGCTGCCCCTATCTGTGATCTTGGGGAACAGTCCTGAAGTACATGTGCTGCCCCTATCAATGATCTGGGGGGACAGTCCTGAAGTACATGTGCTGCTGTCCTCTCTACCAGGCCACAGTAACATAGGCTGGTGGTACCTATCTTGAATTTGGTGTACAGGTGGTGTCTCATTCTGTTGTGGCCAGTTCGGAGACGAAGAATAATAACCTGATCTTTCTAGACGGTAGCATTCGTCATCTGCGTGACGTTTGGGGTGTTCTTCCGCTCCTCCAGTCGACCCAGCTGTAAATAGGTACCTGAGATATGAGTTGGGGAAGGTGAAAACAGCAAGGGAGGTAACTGGCCGTCCCACCTCCCATAGAAAGTGGCTTAGTCCATGAAGAGTTATCTTCACACCCAAATTGTTGCCATGGGACCGACCTTTACCTTTTTACCTGCCACTTTACATTATAGACAAGTATATTTCAAGAACTCTCAATACTTTACGCCAAACAATAGAAGAAAAGAAAGTTAAGTGAGTAGAAAAACAATAAGTATCAGACCATGATTATCCGGGTCACAAGGAATGAAAGTTAGAGGATCCTGCCTACCAAACATACAAACACTGTGCTCTCATTGGCCTATCCTTTACCATGCCTAACTTAGAATACAGTCTTAGTTGGATCCACACAGTTTGTACAGACTATTACATCCCAACTTTCTTATCATCAATCAAACAAAAAGGTAAAGGTCTCACAGCAGATGCTACTGTTAGAGATGAATTGTGTAAGTCTTCATTGCACTAGCTCTGAGTGTGACTGATAAGTTTCCTTCCCAGCTGCATTGTCTTCCTTAACTGTAGTCAGGCACCCATTTATATTTGGATAGACTGGAGAGTGTTGAGGCAAGGGATTTAATCCAGTCCCTTTACAGCAAAAGATTAGCGCTCCACACTGCTCTGCCACTCAGATGATAATCAGTCAATACAGATGTTTCAAGCTGGTTGAGTATAGTACCACCAGATCACAAACCCTTTGCTGTTTGATACAAGAGCTCAAACCTCTGTCTGTCAATTGTACACCAAAGAGAACACATGCTTTCCTTCTCTTCTTCTGCGTTCATCCTGAAAAGCATGTTGTGTTATAGTTTACAGCAAGGCTGCGATATATACGCCTTGTGGCCCGACACATCCAATTTTAGGTACTGGGGTTGATTTCTCACTGCGATTCCTATTCTCTTAGCTAGACTACACTAGTGCAGCCTGATTCCAGGGGTGGAATAGGGTCTTAGCTCTTGTTCGCTGACCCTGAGATGCAAGCAGCCAGCTTGAAGCATTTGACTGCTGTCACCTCATTCATTGTGCTGCATCTTCGGCCTGAACTCATGCTAAATCTAGATCACAAAACAAAAACAGATAATGAAAAAGGAATTCATCTACTCCAAAACAATTTATAAAAAGAAGCACTATTTAAAATCTACTTACGTAATGTATATCTCCATGTCATATGCAGATATCATTAGCTGATACATCATGTCAAAGTTGTTGTGGTAGTTGTTTGCTGTGGACATTGAGGTAAATATTTATTAACATCACTACTATTTTCCGTATGCATTCAGAGCAATCTGGGGTGATTTGATTGGCTGATCCTGAACGGAATCCTAATATTTCTTCCTTTTAATTTTTTTGTTTAAAATCTCATCAATACAGTCGTCCTAATTTGTTGTTGTCTTCTAATTTTCTGTTTAAAATCTGATTGAAACTTTGGTTATTTTAGGATAACCTCAGTAACAATAAAAAAGCAGAAGGAAAAAAAACAATTGCGTCTGCTAGTTTATATCAATAACCCTCTATGCCAAATGTGGTCAACTCGGGCCTGCAGCAATGTTTTATGTAGCCCGCAGTTAATGCATTAAAATGTGTTTAATACTGTACATTTCTGTATTATAGATATATGAAAATATTATTGCCATATCTATATAACGTCAATTCAGCACCCTTTTAAGCGAAGTGGACAGAAACAGAAAGGCCAAAGTCTTGTGTGGTCTTAAAATTACAAACATTTACTAAAATCTTACATACGATAGCTCTAAGATTACCAACATTTACCAAAACTATTACATTCGACCGTTTTAAGATTACTAATATTTACAAAAAACCCACATCTGACCACAATAACTCTTTACTCATTATGATCAACTATCATCAACTTTTAACACATGCGTTATGTTCTGTCATTTAGTTTACAGTGTTTCAAGTTTTTGAAATAACCTAAAATATGGCTGACGATCTGGCACATGCATAGCTTTCATTTAATGTATTGTTATTTCTGTCAGGTTTCGTATTTACAATCGTGATGAACTTTCAAATTTGTCTCATTTTGCACAAGCAAAGTTGGACTTCAAGACCCGAGAAATTATTTATTATTTCATCAGACCAATGATCATGTATCCGGATTAGACATGGATATCAAACACACGTCTGACAAATGACCTTGCTATTGAAAATGTGAGTTCTCCTTTCGCTGTTTTTCATCTGTTGAAATATGTGACTGATGCAATGGAAGCTCAGCTATCCTTCATGAGATCTTTCAATGTATTCCAAGAGAGTTCGTAATTTCTTGGCCCAGGTAAATGTATGCAGTCAAATTTTTGACGGGATCAATTCCAAGCCACATTTTTGTATGAGGGCAGAAAGTGTTCAAGATACATTGAGTCTTTTGTCCATTTATTTTTAAGCCAGTTATCATGCACTAAAATGTTCATTTCTAAGACCTAACAAATACTAACATTTAAAAAAACAACAACTTACATCCCATAGCCTTTGAGAGCAGATCATCAGGTATGACATTTCCTGTCTGATAATGTCCGCTCACAGATTTGACAACACTGGGTGCAGTAAGCCACTGAGCCATAAACTTGGAACACACCCGCACTGCATCCCACTCAATGTTTTTCTGACCAGAAATCTCGCTGTAAGGAACTGCTGTCAACAATTGCTGAAGTCCATGTCCAAACTGTTGTACAAGAATTAAGCGTACAAAGAATAAGTACAAGAATTAACACAGCAATTAAAATTTGCATTGAGCTACACACAAGAAATTTTACAGAAGGAATTACAGTAAGAGTATACCAATTCTGACTTCAGTTATTAGAAGTATGAGGATTTCCGGACTGTTCTGATTTTCAAGCAGTAATTTAAAAATTAAATTTAAGAAAGAAGTTATTAAATGATAAATTACAATAATTTATTTATTACGAAAAACAGCGTGTTTAATTCTTGAAATCAATCAAACAAACTATTGTATTTATTTGATTCTAAGATTCTATGGACTGTAATTTCGTAATGTGAATTCCAAAAAAATGTAAGCGACTGTTCTAAAACACATAATTACCAAACACACAAAATTAATAATATCAATCTTTTTCGTCGTTCGTTCTCAAACTCCCGACACCAAGCCCTGAAAGGGCTTTAAGTAGCAGAATGTAGTCTAGAGAACGGAATGGGCTGTGTCGTAGTTTACAGGTTGACTGCGTTATTTGGACAATTCAGTCCGACACATCAGACTTCAGTAGGCATTTTTTGAGTACCGGGTTAGCCTTCCCTCTTCAATCCCTTCTCCTTAGCCAGTCTGCTTTGTTGCATTCTATTATGCAGGATCACCGCGTGGAGGCGTAGAAGGGTCTTGGCAGCTCTGATTTGCTGACACTGACGCTAGCAGTCATCTATGGGCCGCTGATGCTCATGCGCTGCTCAACAATGAAGATATAAAACGCACAGTCTCCTTCGTGAACCTCATCGGTTTAGAAGCACAGCATTAGTTGATCGATGATGAAGAAGTCAATCATAGGTACAATATTGTACATGCGTTAATTTACTTTAACTGATTCACTACGACGAGCCAACTGATCGGCTCCTGAAAAAAACATCTCGATCCTACTCACGTTTTATGTAAAAAAAAGGCACCTATTTGTAAATTCCAAGGTTTTAAAAACTGAATGTTGTTTATCATGGAAGTGTCACCATTTTGGCTTGCAGTGAAGCCATTTCAGGCACGTTTTAAATCAGTTCTTTGTTCAAGCATGTCAAAATGTTTGGTGATTTTGTTGAAAATAATTGAAATTTCAACTTCAAATGCTTGGAGTAAAATGTGAGTATTGTGAAAATTATTAGAGGTGATTGTGAAAATGATTAGAGGTGAAACTTTAGGGACATCTTTCAGCATGGATTATCTTCGATCGGAAGTGATTGTCTTGTTCAGATTTGGATAAATTGCAGAATTATTGAGCTGTGAGTAAACAATCTTGTTTGTTTTTTTAAATATTTAAAACTAAACTATGCCAGAGTAATCTCTTTTACACTAATCTGCATCTCCATATATTTGATATTGTTATTCCATTCCATTTGTTTTTCAATTGTGAATAGTTTAATATATAATATGTGACATGTTGATGAAACATTAGTGAAGATAAATTGGCCTCAAGTGAGTGATATTAAGCTGCTGTTTTATGATGGGGTGACACATTCTGGAGTGAATGAGTAAAAACAATTGATAAAAACTGCAATGTACTTCAACATACTTCTTCAAACAGATTTTGTACATCTTCAAACCTCATGAGGGCTGGCTCAGATGATGATGGGGGCCGAGGGATATTCAATGACAGGTACGAATACGGCCATGTTCCCACTAGTTCACTCCGATCTGCATAAGGATAGAAAAACAGATTTAAGATTCTGCAAAAGAAGTTATAAAACTGAGAACAAGAACAAATAACACATGGGGTACTAAGAATGGATACAAAACAAAATGATGTGGATTCGGCTGTTCACTTCAAGTGTCACCACTAAAGCTGGCACCTTCACGGGACGCCTGTATCCAAGCACTTGCAGCGGTGATTTTACATGAGGTTGCTAGCCTCATGCACAACCCTTACTAGTTGACTCATGATGTATTTGGCCAATTAGAGTGGTCCTTTTCTTTTCAACTGGTGTTCACTCTGTTGAACAGCACAGGCAAAAAAAAAAAAACTTTAGAAAATGGGGAAAAAATGGAAAATGGTTCGTAGAATCAACTTCATTGCTGAAAGTGTGGACAACAGAGCTCCAACTTCGTAGCTGCTGTGGCAGCCCCGTAATATTCCATTGACATCATCAAGTGCCCATTTACAAAAGAAGAGAGATCATACAATGGATAAACCCTCGATGTGCCGGGTCTGCCAAACTGAGCAAGACTTGATTCGAACCTGGAACATTGGAATTTTAAACAGAGCTCCCAAACCACCAGGCGACAGAATTTCTGAAAATTAAAGAATATACGAGGTGCGTTCAATTGAAACCAGACCTAAGTGCAACAAGTGAACATACGTACGCATGATGATGTCACTTCTGATGTAAACAGCACATACCAACCATCAAGTTTGCAAAATTTCATTATCCTTCGACTCATAGTTGACTCAGCAGACCGTTGAAAACATGGCAGGTGTAATATGGAATCCGTTTAAAGTTCATCAGAGAGCGGTGATTCGGTTTCTAACAGCTGAAGGATGTCCTTCTTTAAACATCATTGTCCAGTTCTTCACTGTTGTCTTCGACACACTTTTGTCACCATACACTGTCTGCATTATGCGATGAATGTCAACTGGTAGACACCGCTTGCTGATCAACTCTGGATGGATTCCGTATCACACCGCCATGTTTTCAACGGTCTGCTGAGGAAACTATGAGTCAGAGGATAATGAAATTTTGCAAACTTGACAGTTGGTATGTGCTGTTTACATCAGAAGTGACATGCTGTTTACATCAGAAGTGACATTATGCACATCATACGGATGTTCACTTGGTACAGTTAGGTTTGGTTTCATTTGAACCTTGTAAATGCAGCAATTTTACCAATGGACGTAAGTAAAAGAGTTATTCAGTGCTATATAGTATCACTGGCATGATATGGGGACGGGGCATAGTGATATGGTTAATGGCATGGTAAGCTTGCATGTGTTGAGGTCCACGAACCCCAAGCAAGCCATAGCTATATGATTGGGTGGATGGGGGAAGGAAAAATACAGCAAGAATGAGCTGACAGTAGCCAGCGACTTATAGCTGGCTGCTTGCATCAGGTTCAGCGAACCAGATCTGACCATGACCCAATTCTGCCTCCGAGCAGAAGCCCTGGAAACAGGCTGCACTTGTGTAGTCTGGCTAAGAGAACAGGGATCGCAGTGGGAAGGCAAACCTGGTACCCAAAAAGCCAGCTGAAACTGGATGTGTTGGGAAGAAAGATGTAGATATCACAGCCTAGCTGTAAACTATGACACAAGGACACAATGTCCTTTTCAGGATGTCATTTTCGTGACAAATGCAGAAGAAGAGGAATACCTCCATGGGATGTGAACCAATTTGTAAAAAATGTATGCTGACGTTGGATGCTAGAATGTTACACAAATATAAAAAGCATGACTGTCAATCAAAGAACATTTTTGTCTTCTGTCTACGGTTTACTCCTTACAAGGCACAGCACCCCAAATTCAGTAGGCTCCTCCTTTTTCTTTTGATCCCCTTCAAAATGGGTTTCCTGCTCTTTTATTCCTGTATTATCACTTGATCAGTATCAGGGTTCAGAACAATATTGTACTTTAATCTTAATAAAAAATGTAAAGTTAGTCCCATAAGAGAAACTGCTGTTGAGTATGAAGTATTAGATACTTTTTTTATATACTCAGAAAGTCTATTTATGAAATGGAGTGGCCAGTTTCCTTCCTCACTACTTTTCCTTCTCTGAAAGTACGCCAAGTACCCATTTACAGCAGGGTTGATTGAAGTGTCCCTGATAACAGAAGCTTAACTTTGTACCTGTGTTATGAAAAGCAAGCTCGCTACCACTGAGCTAAACAAAGCATTTCTAATGAGCCTAAATTCTGCATTCACTACTGCCCCATGTGAGCCTATCTCTGCTCGTATTGAAATTAAAACAGAGTTCACAACCCCTAGGTTACAGAATTTCAGACAAAAGTGTATATACGTAGCAATTCTACTAATGGACGTAAGTAAAAAAGTTATTAAGTGCTACTAGTGTAAAACACCTACCTCGTCCCATTTCCATGTATGCCGATGTGGTCTTTTCTGGCCTAGAAAAGGGATCAAAGTAGAAAGAGCTGACATGTCTACCTGAAAGCAATATAATAGTTATTATTGTATTTCTATTATTTTCAAGGTTAGAGAGGAGAATAACGTCTGGTCCGGCAAAACATACAGATCAAACATGCGAGTCAGAATCAGGTAAAATATACTGGCCAAGACCCCTACCTCAACTTCCTCGCAGTTCTACCTGGAACCGGGCTATTTTCATGGCAGGCTATCTAAGAAGGTGGGGTAATCGACGTGATTCATGACAGTAGTGAGCGAAACGCAGATGAAGCCAAACATAATATAACAACCTGGAAGTCCCAGCATCGGGATGTGAGAAAAGCTACTGCAACCTGCCATTTAACACCCTGAAAAGGGCACACAAAAAACTTTCAACATCAATCAACCAATCAATAATTTCCAAGTGCCAGGTATGCTGTATGAGATAGCTAAGGGGAGTCGGGTCTGGAGGCCAGCTACCCCATCCTATAGAGAGTCCTCATAGAAGCCTCTTGTGCCACGGGACATAAAGAGAAAATTGAACATGAAGGAGCCCTCACTGACATCCTCGGGGTGCAGACAAAGATGTCTTCTCTCACCCTTTCTGTTCTTGTTGGATTTAGATTTGACAATAAAGACATCAAACAATGGAAAGAGAACTGGAATTCTGTGGACATTTTAGTTGCAATTAGAGGACATGAATCATGTAGATGGTCTGGTACTTTTGTCACACATTCATAGCCAAATGCAAGAGAAACTGGACAGAGTCAAAAAACAATCAAGTCAACCTAGGGGTTATAATAGATCATACAGGTAAGGTGAGAGCAAGATAAGGTAGCAGTGAAAAAGACAAATGCATGTATGGTATGATAAAAAAAAGAAATATTAAACATAGAAGCAAGAAAGTGATAGTCAAACTGTTATTTTTTAAAAATTTCTTTTGGCGTTCGTCTTATTTCTCTATTCCCCAAGGCGGTGTGAGTTGCACTGTGGTTTTTATTTTGCGTCTGTCGGCCCAGTGCATCCGACTTCAGCATGATCAAACTGTATAAAGCATTAGTTAGACCTAAATTGGAGTACTGTGTACAGGTGTGGAGTCCTTATCGTAGAAAGGATATAAACATACTGGAAAGTATACATAAAAGAGCATCAAAGCTGATAGTGGGATTCCAGAATTAGTTACGAGGAAAGACTCAGAAATTCCGGTCTACAGTGTCTAGAAAAGAGAAGAATTATAACTGACTTAATTCAGGTTTATAAGATAATCAAAGGAGCAGATAAATTTGACTATAACAGGTTTTTCAAAATACAACCACCTACAAGAACAAGAGGGCATAGCTACAAATTAACTAAAGAAAGGTCCAGATTAGATATTAGGAAATATTTTTTTAGTCAGAGAGTGGTGAATGCTTGGAATGCATTGCCACAGGAAGTAGTTGAGGCAGGGACAATAGAATGGATGCACATAGCTTTTAGAGAAAGGAAGTGTAAATGAAACTGATTGTTAACAGACTCTACAGTCTTTTAAACCAGTATAAAAACGTTAAGTTTAGAGGTAGGTATCTTGGTCAGTATATTTCACCTGACCCTAATGTTGCCATTTGCTTGCTCTTTTGATTTAAAGCATGTTTCCAACTACAAAATACACTTCAAATGTATGCATTATGTTAGAACTCTCCCAGGAATTTGAAAATTTCAAAATTGATGTTGCAATCCCTGGTTGATTACATGCATAATCAATACATTCCTTAATACTTACCTAGTTAAAAGCTCCTCATCTACCCTCGGGCAAGGTGTGCAGGGAGAACACCAGATTATTTTATCTGCTGCCTTTTTGTCTTGACCTAGTTCCATTTAGTCCTTGGTCTCAGAAGCTGTTGTAACCCCAGAAAAATTTGGTGGACTGTCCTTTGTTGTAACACCAGCAAAATTTGGGGGATTGTCCTTTGTTGTAACACCAGCAAAATTTGGGGGATTGTCCTTTGTTGTAACACCAGCAAAATTTGGTGGATTGTCCTTTGTTGTAACACCAGCAAAATTTGGTGGACTGTCCTTTGTTGTAACACCAGCAAAATTTGGGGGATTGTCCTTTGTTGTAACACCAGCAAAATTTGGTGGACTGTCCTTTGTTGTAACACCAGCAAAATTTGGTGGATTGTCCTTTGTTGTAACACCAGCAAAATTTGGTGGATTGTCCTTTGTTGTAACACCAGCAAAATTTGGTGGATTGTCCTTTGTTATAACACCAGCAAAATTTGGTGGATTGTCCTTTGTTGTAACACCAGCAAAATTTGGGGGATTGTCCTTTGTTGTAACACCAGCAAAATTTGGTGGATTGTCCTTGGGGAAAAGTTTGTGTGTGTGTGATCTCTGGCTACTGGATTCCCATAACTGATGACTGTCATGGTAGCTGGTCTGGTCTACTTTTATTCTGTAGACATGAGCAATCCCTCTATCTGAGATACCAGAGCCTGGTCAGGGTTTCAAGATCAGGATGTATTGTCTTCCTCTTGTTCTTCAGCGTTCGTAATGAAAAGGACAGATGTTGTATCGCAGTTTACAGCAAGGCTGTGATATCCGTTCCTTTCGGTCCGACACATGCGATTTCAGCACACCATTTTTTGAACTGGGTTTCCCTTCGCTCTTCGATCCCTAATCTCTTAGCCAGACTGCATAGTTGCAGTCTATTTCCAGAGTTGCCATTGAATACAGAATAAGGTCTTGGTCCGTAATAAGTCACTGATCCAGATGTAAGCAGCCAACTATGAGTCACTGACCCTGATGTAAGTGGCCAACTGAGTCACTGACCCTTATGTAAGCGGCCAACTATGAGTCACTGACCCTGATGTGAACAGCCAACTATGAGACACTGGCCCTGATGTGAACAGCCAACTGTGAACTATGAGTCACTAACCCTGATGTAAGCAGCCAACTATGAGTCACTGACCCTGATGTAAGCAGCCAACTATGAGTCACTGACCCTGATGTAAGCAGCCAACTATGAGTCACTGACCCTGATGTAAGCAGCCAACTATGAGTCACTGACCCTGATGTAAGCAGCCAACTATGAGTCACTGACCCTAATGTAAGCAGCCAACTATGACTCATTGGCTGCTCTCAGCTCATTCATTGCTCCATCTTCAGCCCCTAATGAATCTGTGAAGATGACTACACGATGACAGTTGAAATTGCTGCTGTGTATCTAGAAGATTCGTATTACCCTTCCATGCTCTGAATGTGATCTTTCACATTCTTCATTACAACCCCATGGATGTGGACAACCACATGGATGTGGTTTCCAGTGCTTGTTAACTGACTGCCTATCATCATCACTCCCAAATGACACTACATATAACATCCCAGAACTCCCTCATTACCATTGACATGTATTTGTTGCCAAGAATGCCATCTATTTTTGTAATCTCAATACACACATTCTTTCTAATTCAATGCTCGTCTTACCATCTTGATCCACTATGTTAAAGAATCTGACATCTGAATTCCACACATCAACATCTGGGGTGACTTCCTGTTTGCACAAAATAAAGGAAAACACATGCAAATAAAATCATGTGAAACAATATGATTTGAGCGACAAGGAAGCAGTTGGTATTTATGAGTTCGGTTTATTCTGACTTGACTTAGTGGCTCCACTTTTACCATGGGGTGCGGATGTCTTCTTTTCTTCTTGTGGCTTATAGTTTCTACGGGTTAGGGTAGCCGGCCCTATGTCCTATCCTTCTGTGTTGCCTCTTATGACATGCCTGGCAGGTTGTGTTACTATGGTTGTGAATGCTGGAAAATGACAAGGACGCATGAAAATAGGCTGAATGAATTTGAAAATAAATGCAGTAGATGTCTATTGGGCATTGGCTGGAAAGCAATTCATGACTAATGAGCAAATACGAATACAGTACAATCAAAATAATGTTCCAAATCTCACACCAAAGTTAAAATATATTTATATACTAAAATTCAACGCCAGTGTCAAGTAGGTATTGCTGTATGGAGCGGAGACATAAAGATTGAACAAGCCCCTACAACAAAGACCCAAGTCCTTCGTTAACAGATGCCTACGAAGGATAATGGGCATAAAGTGGCAGGACATGGTGAGGAATGAAGACCTATGGGAAAGGAGCCCACAACATCCATTGGAACAACAAATTAGAGAAGAAAATGGAGCTCGATAGGACAAATGCTGCAGAAAGCCCAGTCCAACATAGCCAGACAGGCTCTTACATTACATACTCAAGGGAAGAGAGAGGTAGATAGACTCAAAAATAAGTGGAGAAGAGAATGTGAGAAGGAACTAAAATGAAATGATTACACCTGGAGGGAGAGAGGCAGAAAGAGCAGCCCAGGACCGTGTATGCTGACGGGATGTTGTCAATGGCCTATGTACTGAAAGGAGAGATGGGCTTGATTGAATGTATCAGGAAGAAACATTGGGCGTATACCAGGCACGTGCACCGGGTGAATGAATAGTAATAGACTCTCGTTTACAGGTGATTGTGTTGGAACTTAGTGGCAAAAGGAAACAGGGTAGACTCAGAGAGACTGTGCAGAATAATCACCAGGGAGGGTGCTCAAAGATCACAGAGAGAGATGGTCTGCCACCTTATGGTGGGGGAGTGATGGGAGGGGATTTAGCATGCAAGTGAGAGAGTGGCTTATTCATGATCTAATGCTAGGGAGAAAATAATAACCCCCAATTGCACTCTTTTAATCTGGTTGCATTGGGATAAGGCGAGCAACCTCTTCATGTCAAATAAAATTCTATAGAAATCTCAAGTATAAGAAATCATGAGTTGCTATAATTCAAACTTCTTACAATGGAACATCCAATGATTCTGAACTCTTTACAGTTACATTTAGTAGGCATCGGTGGCTTTGTTGTTTCGAATGCCCACAATGAGTAAGTTTACTCTTTTGTGCGCCCTGAAAAGGAGGGGTTGCAGAAGCTTTCCTCTCATCCTGAGCGTGCTAATGAAAGTGGACCTGGGTCCTCCAGACGGTTGTGCTATGCTTGGCTTCATCTGCATGTCGCTCACTACTACGGAGATCATCGGTGGCGTAAAAACATCGGTTACAATCAGAATCAGTAAAAATCTAACACTGGTGGTTCGCTGTTTAGTTTAGCGCTCACATTTACATTTTAAGAATGATCTAAAGTATGTCGTAATATCCTGCGCATGTCTAGTCGTCATTTCATGTAGAGTTATTTCCGCCAGGTTGATATTTACAAATGTGGTGAATTTTTTAACTTTCCGCATTCTGTTTGATGGAAATAAAACTTCAATGGCCAAGAACTTATTATTTAATCAGGCCAATGATTGATCACTCATTTGGATTACACGTGGACATTCAATATAAGTCTGATTCAGTCTGACCAGGCTATAGAGACTGTGGCTATGTTAACCTTACGAACGCTATGTCCGATTCCTTCTAACCAACTCGACCTACAAAAATGGTGTACGGGAAATTTTTTTTTTTTTTGAACGGAGTCACTCCCGACAGCCATTTTTTTACTGCTGAATACGCCCTCCATATATACACGATATTTTGCCGGTTAAAGTATCGTATGTTCGATTACAAATGGCTTTTGAACAGTTTTAATTTTGTATACGCCGTTTGGAGCAAGCCGACTTTTTGCAAAAGGGAAAGTAGGTTGTTGGGAAAGATCTTTATCGAGTAGATCTGTTTATTTTGTTTGTTTAAATGAAAGAACTACGTTTGAATTGGAAACTAACAGTTGTGTCGATATTGTAAACACAGTATCGATACATTGTTGTGGTTTCCATGGTTTTCTATCGGAGCGACTAGGCCTAGTGGTCGAGTCCAAATTTTTTCCGAGATTTTCAAAAATTTTCAACTTGATCTTTTTGTATCTAAAAAACTAACAAACACACAACAACAACAATAACACCAACATGTTCGTTATGCTATTGTGTGTCTACACGCCAGAAAATCATATTTATTGACAAACAAACATAAAAATTAAAAATTTTCTAAGACGACTATCAAAGCGAGAAATTAAGAAAATTAATTAGGTCAAATTTTTTTCAAAAAACTGCTGGCGTGCTAAAGGTTAATGCTATTTATCGAATACCGTATAAATTCAACTCACATGATGAGAATGCACACACACACGCTGAAGCTTTTCAAGCATTACTTAAACGCGGGGATAAGTACATAAACGGTACAGGTGACTATAAAAAAATAAATGTCATTTTGACTACTTGAAAACATTTTTTTCCTTACAAAAAAAGTCTGGTTTGACTTGAACACCCCTAATAAGTAGCATGTCCTTTGCAGCACCTCGCTTCATACAACCGCCAACATGTTTGGCTGTTATAAGTTTCGTGGCAGGTGTGCAGTACGGTATTGCATTCCGTACGTGGAGGAATGATTGCACCGAGAAAAATAACTCATGTCTGCGAAACTGGAGACGGGCATGATTCGAGCTGGGTACATTGGGATTGTGAAACAGACGTTTTCACCCCTAGGCCACGCTCTGTATTATAGGCAATGAAAAAAATAGTTGAACAGACGCTTCACAAATACACAAAACCTGAGTCATATTTCCAGCATTGTGAACCCACACAGTTTGTTGCAACTGTTTTCTTCTTCTCTTTCATACTTCTTCATCGTACGCTGTTTACAGCGATATTTACGTTGCACTGTTTTAATTTGTTAGCCAGTGGCTCAGTGCATCCGATTTCAACAGGCGTTTCTGTAGGGTTGCCCTCCTTAGCCTTTGGCTGTCCCCAGCCTAACTGCAAGGCAGCAGTTGTTTTTGGTCAGAGTTGTCTCTCTTAGGAAGTTGTCTTGCAGGACTATCGAGTCTTCCCTACTCGTGTCTATAGCGTTTGGCAATGATATGATGGACTATGTACTAGTTTGTACTATCCCGGAAGAGAGGCAGTCCAGTGTGACTTTTTCCCAGGATCGTCACATCCTGCCAGAAACGTAGCATATGCATATGAGTGAGGTATCTTTTTGCTCGCTTTATTTTCTCGGCTCATCTGCAGTGATGGTACGCCTAGCATTCCCCGCCACCCGGGAGCTTGTCATCATAGGGCAGGAGGTGCAATGTCCGCTGGACTGCATCTCTTCTGCGTCCATTGGAATGACTGATAGACAGATGCAAAGAGCGAGGAAGGAGTGCATTTTATCAGGTGCATTCCTGCGGCTCGATCGGGCCGGGACGCAAGCCCCAGCCATGTCGTAGCCTCCCATCTCAGTGGTGCTGAGATTTAGGGCGGGAGTCTGGCTTAGAGGCGTTCGGCCGTAATCCCTCAGATGGTAGCTTATCAGCCAAGCACGTGGACCAAATGTCAGCGACCTGTGATTCCTCTCGAAATAGTGCATTTGACCAGGTGACAAGCCCAGTCTTGCACGGAGATGTTGTTCGCCTGAGGAGCGGACATATCTCATGGTCAAGGGTTGAGTCTCAGCAGTTCGCAGTGAGATAGCTGATCTACTGCTTAGGGCACCCCGACCGAGAACTAAGTCTTCTACAAATGATTTCATACCTCATCGCCGTATGGGGTGAATATCGAGCAGCTTCCCGCCCGCTTTGATCAGCGGACGGCAGAGACCTCATTCTGAAGCTTGACCGGGCGGGGCTGGAGCGTGGGCCCCAGGTCCCCACCATGTCGAAGCCTCCTTTTGCATTCGTGCTGAGCTGCTTTCGGGCGGGATTTTGGCTTAGAGGCGTTCGGCCGTAATCCCTCACCTCGCACCGTTGGCTTATCAGCCTAGTACGTGAATTCTCCTTCATACATTTGTATTCTCTCTCTATCCACATCTTTAAGATTCATGTGTTTATCATTGTAACAACCTCTACACCTCACGGTAGAAGAGGAGCGACTAAGTAAGTAAGTAAGTATCATTGTAACAGTGTGAGATTACGACGATTTGACGAAAACAATAGCGATTTTTTAATTTGTATTAGATTTTGGAAAATATTTCTTCTTTTTTTCGCTTGGATTTGAAGATTCACCCATTATTGAGAATGTGGGAGTTAAGTTTCTGCAACAGATTTTTCTGATGTACATCTATTTAGTTTGTTTATGTAGATACAATAATTACGTTTATAGCTGAAGTGGCAGACATAGCCATTACGGTAAACATCGATAGTAGTTTTAGTACGTTTTTCAGCTAATTAAAATAAAAGAATTTTCTAACCAAGGGATGCCGCTATGTTTGTGCTATTTTTCACCCCTATTCCCTTCATCGTCTAGTATCTCAGAAACTAACATACACACAATAACAACATTAACACCGACAAGTTCTTTATTAATATGTGTCTCTAGACACAAACACCAACAACAAAAATGTGCATATAAAAAAATATTGGAGGTTCTCTAAAATCAACAACTATGTTGTGACCTGATGTGCTGAAAAATTATGCAGATACAGGAAATAGACGTAATTTTGTAACCTGGAAAGCAAAAGGTTAATGTCTACCTCATTCTTAGGTCAAGAATACTTACCTCAAAATTAACTCCAAAAAGTTTTGTACACAAATCAAACAGTCCTAGTAGTACTGTATTGATAGGAAAGTATTCTGATACTTTATCCTTGTTGGTTCTGGTGAAGTACAAGCAATCAACAAATGAGGTTTCATATTACAGCAATGAAAGAAAAACTTGCAAAAGTAAGTATATTTGGTAGGTGTATACCTGCTGCCAGGTAGCCGACAGCTAGCTACTAGATTCTTTTTGTGATTTTACTTCCAGTGGTTTGTTGTTGAATGCCCACAATGAGTAGGATTACCCTTTTGTGCACCCTAAAAAGGATGTTAGGTGGCTGATTGTAGTAGATTTCCTCACATCCCGAGTGTGCTGATAATGGTGAACCGGGTCCTTCAGGTGGTTCTGCTATGCTAAGCTTCATTTGCATCAATCCCTCATCTTGTTAGCCAGGCTGCCATGACAACAGCCTGTTTCCAGGAGGGGCTACAAGGAAGCCATGGTGAGGGTATTGTCCAGTATGTTTTGTCTGAACCTGACTAACATGCCTGATCAGTATATTTTGCCTGAACCTAACATGCCTGATCAGTATATTTTGCCTGAACCTGACTAACATGCCTGATCAGTATATTTTGCCTGAACCTAACATGCCTGATCAGTATATTTTGCCTGAACCTAACATGCCTGATCAGTATATTTTGCCTGAACCTAACATGCCTGATCAGTATATTTTGCCTGAACCTGACTAACATGCCTGATCAGTATATTTTGCCTGAACCTAACATGCCTGATCAGTATATTTTGCCTGAACCTAACATGCCTGATCAGTATATTTTGCCTGAACCTGACTAACATGCCTGATCAGTATATTTTGCCTGAACCTAACATGCCTGATCAGTATATTTTGCCTGAACCTAACATGCCTGATCAGTATATTTTGCCTGAACCTGACTAACATGCCTGATCAGTATATTTTGCCTGAACCTAACATGCCTGATCAGTATATTTTGCCTGAACCTAACATGCCTGATCAGTATATTTTGCCTGAACCTAACATGCCTGATCAGTATATTTTGCCTGAACCTAACATGCCTGATCAGTATATTTTGCCTGAACCTAACATGCCTGATCAGTATATTTTGCCTGAATCTAACATGCCTGATCAGTATATTTTGCCTGAACATAACATGCCTGATCAGTATATTTTGCCTGAACCTGACTAACATGCCTGATCAGTATATTTTGCCTGAACCTAACATGCCTGATCAGTATATTTTGCCTGAACCTAACATGCCTGATCAGTATATTTTGCCTGAACCTAACATGCCTGATCAGTATATTTTGCCTGAACCTAACATGCCTGATCAGTATATTTTGCCTGAACCTAACATGCCTGATCAGTATATTTTGCCTGAACCTAACATGCCTGATCAGTATATTTTGCCTGAACCTAACATGCCTGATCAGTATATTTTGCCTGAACCTAACATGCCTGATCAGTATATTTTGCCTGACCAGATGTTCCTTCCCTTCCTGTGGTTTAACCTTTACCAAACCTTTGTGCTTTGCAGCGACGGACAAAATGGTAAGTTTTGTGAACGAAGTCAATGTAAAGTGACGTACGGAGCTACTGCAAAATGACAGCTGCTACAAAGAAGGCGGCCGTTCTAATTATATATAATCAAACCGGCTACATAGAAATTGCCTGAACATACTGTTCATTTGATGTAGAGAGTTCGACTTCCGTCTTGTCTAGTTTAACAACAATGGGGATTTTGACATTTGTTTTAAACTTTTGGAAGTGATTTCTTATGTTTTCACTTGACTTTGAAGATTCACTCATTATTGAATTGAAAGTGGGGAAGTTAAGTTTTTGCAAACAATTTTTTTGTGATGTAGATCTGTTTAGTTTGTTTATGTCGATACAATAATTACGTTTATAGTGGAATTGACAGATATGGCCATTTCTAATCATTGATACGATCCAGGATAGGACTGCACAGCCACATACAGACCTATATGTGGTCACATATGCCTACACAAATCTTATGTCATAAGTTGTAATGGACAGCATCTACTATACTACTACCACTATATTTTTATTATGAATACTTTATGTCATAGATAGCTTTACGTGTCTTGTGAAGTTCTTTTATGAGTTTGCATCCCGTAGCTATTTCAACATATGCTTTAGATAAGTATATGTGTGTAATCATTGTTGTCATATTTTGTTTAACCTATTCAATCCCAGAGAGGCCGGCGACGGCCGCTATCGACTCGCTCCCAGAACGGCCGCCGTGGATATTCTGATTTAAATTTTGTCTTACATTTTACTTGCAAATAGACACGCTAAATTTAGCCTTCACGTGACTACCGGTAATGGCGGCTCCCATTGCAGTTTACAGATCGTTTCTATCACGTATGGTGTTTGAGCTGTGATTTTTTTTAAATGACCTTTAATTTTCTTCAAAACTTGGTGCGGACTGAAGATACTTATGAGTCAGATGATAGTGGTTGCAAATTTGTTGATGGAGTTGAAGAGAATGAGAACGAATTGGACGTTGATGAGGAATAAGTTCAGGACTTAGAAGATGAAAGTAGAGACACTGGCCTCGGTAGTGATGACGAATTATCGGTAGAAGACGGTGACAAAGTGACCCGCCCCACAGGCAGGCCCTAGTGGTGATAGAGAATGGTCAAAGCAATGGAATAATATCATTATTGAAGGATTTCGTGAGGGAACAGGTCCTGCAGATTACATAGGTCCAGTTTACTCTGCTTTTGATTACCTTTCACTTTCATCATTTCTACTTCAGACCTTTTTTGAGTACTTGTCAGAGCAAACCAATGCATATGAAATTATGTCTGCATCAGAATTTTAGGGGGAAAAGATTCTTGAGGAATTAAAATTTGGTGTGCCGCAGATCCTCATACTAGGTACCTCTATAACTTTGAGGTGTATACTGGAAAGTCAGACATTGGACAAGAAGATGAAAGATGTACTAGTTGCAATGAACCAAGGGAGATTGCTTTTTGCTTGAACATTTATTAGCAAAATTAACAAGAGTGAAACAGACATTTTATATTGACAATTTTTTTTTCTTCACTTGTTTAATTTTTTGCATCCAACATACACAACACTCACAAAAAATCAGGTGCACAGAAGAGTACCTCTTCCATTTATCTGTAAACTGGAGTTTAAAACACACGAATAAATTTAAAATTGTATTTGTTATTAATTTTATTGTGCAAGCACGTCTAATTTTTGCGGAGTTATTCCCCTTGCCCTCAGTTGTGAGTTTTTCTGATCAGCTGGGATTGAATGGGTTAATTGACTGTAAACGTAATTTTTTATTTTACATTTGACTTTAATTAATTACATTTCAATATTAGTTATTTAGAATAAATACTAATGTTCTGACAAGTACATTATACATGTGATACAAAATAACTCAGCTTCTTCTTTGTTGACCAACTGATGCTGTGCTTCTAGTCCGGTGAGGTTCATGAAGGTCTGCATAGGTAGGGCAGTCCTGCAGGATATATTCTGGTGTTTGTTTGGGTGCTCCACAGTCGCACGTGGTGGTATCTATGAGACCATTTTGTGAAGGTGGGCCTTGATTCTACAATGTCCCGTTTTGAGTCTGAAGTTCTTTCTTTGCCCATCTCTGCCGAGTTTGTCTATGCTGTCATTTTCTGACTTGTATTCTTTGTGCTGGTCTCTCCATTCTGTGTTCATGGATTGTTTGATGAGTGTCTTTGCTTTTTTATTTAGCTCTATGGATGACTAGCCGATGTGCCTCCACTTCCGGCTTTTGCAAGTTCATTTGCTTTCTTGTTTCCAGGGATCCCACAGAGGGCTGGAATCCACTGTAGGACCAAATCTGTTTTTTGAGACAGCAATCCTATGTTGTATTTTATTTCATGTGAGAGTATCTCGTTTGGGGTTTGAGATGACTTGGAGTACATTCCTGGAGTCTTGTTAGAATGACCATTTTCCTTGTATTTATGTTTTGGCTGATAAGAATCTGAGTTGCTGTATGAACAGCTCTTGCTTCAGCCCTGAAATTGGTACAGGTCTCTCCTGCTGGTAAGAAGTTATTTTCTATGTCGTCATTGGAGTGTTCAATGTAGATTCCACTGCCTTCCTTTTCATCGCTCATTGAGGCTGATCCATCTGTGTGTCCAAGAGTTGCTAGGGTAATGTCTCTAAATAACTCAGCCAACACCAAGGTTAATCTCAGGCCAGCTGCCACACCATCAAGATGGTAAAAACGTCTTTTCAGAATACAAATTTTTCTGTCTGTTTGAAAAAAAGCGTGCTCCGCCAAAACTCACCCATATAGATGTTCCCTGTGGCGTCTCTGCCAATAATTCAGATCCCACGCCTGTATCTGATGCTGGAATCCTTCAGATTGTGCAAACTGCTGTAGTTGAGCTATCTCTTCACACAAAACTGGTGAAAATCTGCCCCTCAGTCTGAAAAAAATTAAATCAGTACTAATCAACTGGAATTATCTTTGTGTTATCTGGACCTGAAAGGGGACTAAAAAATATTAGCACTGTAACCTGCTAGGCATGTCGTCAGATGCAGCTAAGGAGGGTTGGACATGGGGGTCAGCTTTACACCAACCCGTAGAAACTATAAATCACAAGATAGAAGAGCTCTACTCCCCAATGTGGAAGTGGAGGAGGACTAAGTCAGTGAGTAATAATCAATAAATGAGCAATATTTCCCTATCAAGTTGTTGAATGCCCACAATGAGTAGGACTACTCTTTTGTGCACCCTAAAAAGGACGTTAGGTGGCGGGTTGTCACAGCTTTCCTCACATACCAAGCGTGCTGATGAAGGTGGACGGACCAGACTCCTCCAGGCAGTTGTGCTATGCTTTGCCTCATCTGCGTGCTGCGCACTACTACAGGGATCACGCCGATCCCTCATCTTGTTAGCCAGGCTGCCATGAAGACCGCCCATTTCCAGGAAGGGATACGAGGAAGCCAATGTGAGGTCTTGGCTAGTATGTTTTGCCTGACCCTGACTAACATGTCTGATCAGTATGTTTTGCCTGACCCTGACTAACATGTCTGATCAGTATGTTTTGCCTGACCCTGACTAACATGTCTGATCAGTATGTTTTGCCTGACCCTGACTAACATGTCTGATCAGTATATTTTGCCTGACCCTGACTAACATGTCTGATCAGTGTATTTTACCTGACCAGACATTAGTATTCTTTCATTCATAATCAAGTAAAACATGCTTGATCAATTTAACAAGATGGCATACAGACAAATTACAAAACTGTTATTATAATATATAGCAATTTCATCCAGCAAAACTATCAAATGAATAGCATTCAAGCAAAAGAACCTAGTGCCATTATTTTTATTGACGACATCCTTATCTGCCTTGTGTTGCAGCAGTTCAAATGAGGTGCAAAGAATAGTAACACCGGAACCTGCCAAGTATGCTGTATGAGATAGCTAAGGAGAGTCGGGTCTGGAGGCCAGCTACCCCATCCTATAGAGAGTCCTCATAGAAGCCTCTTGTGCCACGGGACATAAAGAGAAAATTGAACATGAAGGAGCCCTCACTGACATCCTCTGGGTGCAGACAAAGATGTCTTCTCTCACCCTTTCTGTTCTTGTTGGCTTTAGATGTGACAAAGATATCAAGCGACGGAAAGAGAACTGGAATTCTGTGGACATTATGGTTGCAATTAGAGGACATGAATCATGCAGATGGTCTGGTACTTTTGTCACACATTCATAGCCAAATGCAAGAGAAACTGGACAGAGTGAAAAAACAAATCAGTCAAATTGGGACTGAAAATCAACAAGAAGTAAACCAATTTAATTAAAATTAGGGGACGGCGTGGCCTAGTGGTTAAGTGGCACGGCTCACAACCAGAAGGTGCTGGGTTCTATCCCCATCACAGCACCGGCCGTTACCCCGGGGAAGCAAACCCTTAGAAAATGCAGGAGGAAGCAGACCCTTACATAAAATGCGTGCTGAAGTCGGATGCACTGGGCCGACAGGCGCAAAATAAAAACCACAGTGCAACGCACACCGTCTTGGGGAATCGAGAAATAAGGCGAAAGCAATAAACAAACAAAAAATTATTTTTTTTAAATTACAATTAATCTGATCAGCAAAAAAAAACCAAGGAAGGAGAGCTGTTGGAAGTGGTGGATGCCTTTACAGCACAACTGATACATTAGGGAGTACACAGATGCAGATGTAAAGACCAGAATTTAACAGTGGCATTCCTTACACAAAACAACATGAGATTCAGAGAAATAAAGATTCACACCAAAGTTAGAATATTCAACACGAGTGTTCAATTGCTACCGAGGGGACAGTGTGGGCTAGTAGTTAAGTGACACGGCTCACAAGCCAAAGGTGCTGGGTTCGCTCCCCATCACAGCACCGGCCGTTACCCCAGGGAAGCAAACCCTTAGGAAATGCAGCAGGCAGACTCTTACATAAAATGCATACTGAAGTAGGATGTACTGGGCAGACAAGCGCAAAATAAAAAACATAGTGCAATGCATACCACCTTGAGGAATTGAGAAATGAAGTAAACGCAAAACAAAACCAAAAACATTGCTACTTTTGTATGGAGGAAACATTGAGAATGACCAAGGTTATTCAATAAAGACTCCAGCCCTTTACTAATGGATGCCTACAAAGGATAATGGACATAAAGTGACAGGACATGACGAAGAAGGAAGACTTGTGGGAAAGGAGCCACAAATTATGATAATAAAATTAGGCTGGATAGGACATACGATTAGGAAGGCATGTCCAATATAGCTAGGCAGGTTCTCTGATGGAATCTGTAGAGGAACAGAAAGAGAGACAGATATGCTACCCATTTTTAAGGATTCATCATAGGCAATGGTTGGAGGTTGAAGATGTATTATAGTGAATGGGCTGACAACAGCCAGCGACTCTCAACTGGCTGCTTGCATCAGGGTCAGCAAACCAGAGCTGACCAAGACCCCATTCCACCTCCAACCAATGGCCCTGGAAACAGGCTGCACTAGTGCAGTTTGACTGAGAGAATAGGAATGACATTGGAAAGGCAAACCTCATACCCAAAAAAGCCAGCTAAAACTGAATGTGTCAGCCCAGAAGGTGTAGATATCACAGCCTCACTTTAAACTTTGACACGTCCTTTTAAGGACGAACACTGAAGAAGAAGATTCAGTCATATGACATACTATATAAATATACTCACGTTTCAATCATACTTAAAACATTCTCTACTGAGTTGGCCATTTTGGTTTCCATAGACATTTCTGCAAAGTTCTTGTATCCTAACATTTGAGCTAGTTGAAACCTGGAAATCACAATGAAAAAAGCTGTTCATTTTAAATAAATATTTTGCAACACCTTCGTCACTTCTTCTTCTTCGACATTTTGTTCTCAATCTCCAACTACCAATCCCCAAAAATAGTTTTGCAGTAGCAGGATGTTGTCCGGATAACGGAATGTGTTGTGTCACAGTTTACAGATTGACTGTGATATTTGCACCTTTCAGTCTGACATATCCGATTTCAGCAGACATTATGGGTGCCGGGTTAACCTTCCCTCTTCAACCCCTTCTCCTTAGCCAGCCTGCTCTGTTGCAGCCTGTTATCCAGGATCATCGTGTGGAGGTGTAGAAGTGTCTTGGCAGATCTGATTATCTGACGCTAGCAGCAGCTTTGGGTCACTGACCGCTGCAGCTCATACCTTTGTCACTGAAAGTGATGGAGTCCTGTCATGACTTAGTCACTCCTCTTCTAGCTGTGAAGGTGTTTTCTTTTCTTATGGTCTATAGTTTCTACAGGATGGAAGTGAATCATGGACAACCACAATCAAACGAGAATGGAAGCCACATAAATGTGCTTCTAAAAACAAATACTAAGAATCTCATCAGTTCAGTTTAGTTCATCCCGTAACCCATCAGGTCGTTGGGGCACACATGAAGACATGAAAAACCCACGCCAGCTCTCTCTGTCTGTCTCACCAGGACGAAGGCCTGACCACTCAGTGATGTTGTCCACCCATCTCTTCCTTGGACGTCCTCGCCCTCTCTGACCCGGTACGGATCCAAAGAGTATCGAGTTGGGAATTCCGTTTGACCTCTCGACGTGCCCGCACCAGGCCATCTTGTGTCTTTTGATAGTTGTGAACAGATCTTCAAAAGGACCAATAGCGTCTTCAACTCTCTGACGGATGTCTACATTCGTGACACGATCTTTATATGTAACATTTAGGAGTTTTCTATAGCACCGCATTTCCATTGCACGTATTCTGCCCTGGATATCTGCTGTAATGGTCCAGGTCTCGCAGGCATACAGAAATATTGACAGCACCAAAGAGCGCAGTAGTCTGACTTTTATGCCGAGGGCGAGGCGCTTGTCTCGCCAAATAGGTTGCAGCCTAGTCAGCGCCGCTGTTGTTTGTGCTCATAGGCAGCAAATAAAACTAATGATGATGTACTGAGATATGCTCATTCACAAAGATAACTTATTACCTGCATCAGAACAAAGAAATTTTCTGTTTCTAGACATGTAGTGAGAATAAAAGGGTTGGAGTGCACAGTACCAACAGACATCATTGCAAGGAAAACGGACACAAATGTTAAAAGTAGTCCCTAAATGCAAGCTCGGATGGCGTGCTAGAGATCTCATTGTCAGGTGGGATAATCATTTCACTTCCTTGCTGTTTTGTCTTCCCTGATAGTAAATAAAGAACCCATTTACAGCTGGGTTGTTGTTGTTTCGTTTGCTCACAATGAGTAGGTTTACTCTTTTGTGCGCCCTGAAAAGGACATTGAGTGGCGGGTTGCAGTAGCTTTCCTCACATCCTGAGCGCGCTGATGAAGGTGGACCGGGGTGTTCCTGGCGGTTGTGCTATGCTTAGCTTCATCTGCGTGTTGCTCACTACTACGGGGATCACGTCAATCCACATCTCACTAGTGAAGACTGCCATGAAAACAGCATGTTTCCAGGAAAGGTGTTATAAATTTAGAAAGGTGTTATAAATTTAGAAAGGTGTTATAAATTTAGAAAGGTGTGGTCTTGGTTAGTATATTTTGCCTGACTGATCCGTATGATGTACCTGACCAGACTAGTGTCCCAGTTCCCCTACTGTAGCCAGTAACTAAACATAACTACAATTCATCATTTTCATTCTTCTCTTTTCACTGCCACAGGAGCATGGGACCACCCCTGTAGCTGAATTTCTTGCAGGAAACTTGCATCAATGCATTTGTGTAATCTCACAGTGGTAGTTTTTGCAACATTTTCTATATTTTTCTCATCCCCCCAAAAAGTGGTCATGAGTTCATCCACACATTGTATATATACAATACATGTCATGTTTATTCTCTAAGATTTGCTTGGCTAATAAGTAAAGTTATATACCCCATATCAGTCATGGATACTGATTAAGGCACAAGAACGGACGATCACAACATGTGAGATGAGATGCTTGCTAAAAGTGGCCAGGCTCACTCAAAGAGACTAAGAAATTCAATAGAAAGTGAGCAACACTACGCATGACATATGTAGACATTCTGAGATTTAAATGCTTTGGATATATTACAAGAATGCCTACAAACTTACCTACTGTGACATGACATCATGTAACACCAGGCAGTAAGAGGAAGACCAAAACATGTGGATTGATTGTTATAAAAACACTCCAGTCATGGATTGACAACGCAAATGGTACAAGAAAGTAGATAGTATCTCCTCAGGGCATACGTCGAAAGATGATGTGGATGAATTACTAAAATGATACACGGAACAACATTACAATGAAACACAACAACAATACAAGGAGTCAAAGGACGGGCTCGGATAATGATGGATCAAGACCACAATAAAATGATACACAACTCTACAATGAGTCAAAGGACAAGGATTCGGTGATGCTGGATCAAGACCACATTACAATGAAACACAACAACAATACAAGGAGTCAAAGGACGGGCTCGGATAATGATGGATCAAGACCACAATAAAATGATACACAACTCTACAATGAGTCAAAGGACAAGGATTCGGTGATGCTGGATCAAGACCACATTACAATGATACACAACCACTCTACAAGGAGTCAAAGGACAAGGATTCGGTGATGCTGGATCAAAACCACATTACAATGATACACAACCACTCTACATGGAGTCAAAGGACAAGGATTCGGTGATGCTGGATCAAAACCACATTACAATGATACACAACCACTCTACAAGGAGTCAAAGGACAAGGATTCGGTGATGCTAGATCAAGACCACATTACAATGATACACAACAACTCTATAAGGAGTCAAAGGATTCGGTGATGCTAGATCAAGACCACATTACAATGATACACAACAACTCTATAAGGAGTCAAAGGATTCGGTGATGCTAGATCAAGACCACATTACAATGATACACAACAACTCTATAAGGAGTCAAAGGATTCGGTGATGCTAGATCAAGACCACATTACAATGATACACAACAACTCTATAAGGAGTCAAAGGATTCGGTGATGCTAGATCAAGACCACATTACAATGATACACAACAACTCTATAAGGAGTCAAAGGATTCGGTGATGCTAGATCAAGACCACATTACAATGATACACAACAACTCTATAAGGAGTCAAAGGATTCGGTGATGCTAGATCAAGACCACATTACAATGATACACAACAACTCTATAAGGAGTCAAAGGATTCGGTGATGCTGGATCAAGACCACATTACAATGATACACAACTCTACAAGGAGTCAAAGGACAAGGATTCGGTGATGTTGGATCAAGACCACATTACAATGATACACAACAACTCTATAAGGAGTCAAAGGACAAGGATTCGGTGATGTTGGATCAAGACCACATTACAATGATACACAACAACTCTACAAGGAGTCAAAGGACAAGGATTCAGCGATGCTGGATCAAGACCACATTACAATGATACACAACAACTCTACAAGGAGTCAAAGGACAAGGATTCAGCGATGCTGGATCAAGACCACATTACAATGATACACAACTCTACATGGAGTCAAAGGACAAGGATTCGGTGATGCTGGATCAAGACCACATTACAATGATACACAACAACTCTACAAGGAGTCAAAAGACAAGGATTCGGTGATGCTGGATCAAGACCACATTACAATGATACACAACTCTACATGGAGTCAAAGGACAAGGATTCGGTGATGCTGGATCAAGACCACATTAAAATGAGGCTTCGTTGTACTATGTCTCCTTTATACAAAGTTGAGCAGTCAGTTCCTTTCCTCTCTGCCTTCCCATCTATAACCATTAGCCAGGTACCAAATTATAGCCTAGACAACATAACAGGAATTGAACATGGCACCTTTGCTATGAGAAGCAAAGACTCTACCCACTCCCCAATCACAACCTCTCATATTCATTTGATAAAGCCACACAACAAAATTATGCAGCAGACTCATGCCTACCTGTATGCTCTGAGGCTTTCAACAAGTTTATTGTTATTCAAGAACTTTGATGAAAGCTTTTGAGACGCCCGGTTGTGATGGCCATGCCAGAGATTCCAGCGTACCATTCTATCACTGCAGTATGACATAATTGACTGGTAGTTAGCAGGCTGTAGTGTGGCTTGCCAAGGACCCCTCGTTGGATCATCTCTATATTAGACAAGAAATGACAGAAAGGTCATGTGATATCATAACTGGGAGCCCTAAACACGTGACAGGCCAACAGTATCTTGCAGCCCGCAAAAAATGACATCCCAAGTTTAGACAAGAATATAAAATATTACTAAGTCATTCCACTCCGTATAGGGACACCACTGCAGATGATTCCTTTTGACATTAGCTACCATAAGCCGCTGACACGCACAAAGATGTTACCGTCCAGTAGCTGGTCAAACAGCACATTCAATTATCTTCACAATGACACACGATTCATAGACATATGTTCACAATTAAGACAACTACAGCTTCAGTTGAATACTCAATGAAAAACGTAACTTACCAGTTTTTGTGTATGTTTTTATGCTTGAAAGTTCTAATGTAATTTCATACCGATGCATTCTTGGCCGTTACTGGAAGCCATATAATTATCTTAGTAGTATGAGTGTGAAACTGACCTTCAAAATCTGATTTCATGAAATTAATGACTGTCTGGACAATTTATCACAATTCAAGTGCCTATCACAAAATTATCTGAGAAGTGTTCACTGTCGATCTGTGATTATTTGCCATTCATTTCACTTAGAAGGAAACTACTGGAAGGGTGCCCCGCACGGCGCTAAATGGGAAGTTACGAGATGTTAGCATGCTGCAAGGAGGAATGTCTGTGTCTGCAACAGCAAAACAATTTGATATGCCAAGACAGATTGTTAGGATTTGGTTACATTGCTATCAGACAACTGGGACTGTTTCTGATCCGCCCCGCAGGGGATGTCCTCTTCAGTCGCCATTTACGACATGCATGGAGGCACAGTGGTCCTATTCTTTCCTACCCAGAAGTGGGTTCTGGAACCAACCGAGGAGAACAGAATATAATGGACTAGTTATTGCCCATCGCAAAGCGATGATGGCCACAACATCAGACGGTTTTGTCTTAATAATGTGATGTGCGCTGTATGAGGATTATAGTGAGGAAGAATATGCGCTGGTCATCAATCTCACTTTTATTCCGAGTTACCTTGGATCAGTGGCAAGACTATTGGTCGAGACGACTGGAAGTAACTCGGGATGCAGGCACTCTGGTCTTACCTCCCGTATTTATAACGGGCTAAATCTAAACTGGCTCTATACTCTGTAACCATTGATATTAATGCAAACAGCAATGTTCTTACAAGAGAAGAGCTAAATTATTGAAACTTTCAGTATAATAAATAATAAACTTAAGTTTGCAGGCAAGTAGGTGGTGCCTCTTCTTCTTCATTCTATGTTTCTAGCCCAGTGAGATTCATAAAGGAGACTGCGTTTCAGGTCTTTGTTGGTGTCCCCGACAGATTTTCTAGCACGGTCACTCCCCCAGGCCATACTGTTTCTCTTTGGTCTGCATAAGTGGGACAGTCCTGCAGAATATTTTCTGGTGTTTGCTTTGGTATCACATGTGGCAGTGTCTCTAAGATCCATTCTGTGGAGGTTGGCCTCGAGTTTGCAATGTCCCGTTCTGAGTCGGAAGATCTTTGTCTGCCCATCTCTGCCAAGTTTGTCTATGCTGTCATGTTCTGGTTTATATTCTTTGTGCTGGTCTCTCCATTCTGTCCTCATGGTTCATTTTTATGAGCGTCTTAGCTTCTTAATAGCTCTGTGGATGGCGAGTGTGCATGCCACCTATTCCTACTTTTGAGAGCTAATCTACTTTCTCATTTCCAAAGATCCCCCAGTGGGCTGGAATCCACTGTAGGACTAAATCTTTTATTTTTATGACAGCAACCAGATGTTATATTTTATTTCATATGAGTCTCTTGTTTCGGGGCTTGCTTCATATGGCTTAGAGAATGCTCTTGGAGTCTGTTAGAATGATCGTTTTTCTTGTAGTTATCTTTTGGCTGATAAGAATCTGCAGGTGCCAAAATAAGAGGATAAAATTACATCCACATAGTTGCATGGAAAATAACCAATCATAACTTATGTTAGGAATAAACAAAGAACAAAGACAAAGTAGGCCCTCTCATAGACAGTACAGGGAAATAATAAGTGAGAACAGGGAGGCAGCTAATCTGCTCAATCAGTACTTTGGCACAGTCTACACAAAAGAGGACTGCTCCAAGATCCCAGAGCCTATAGATATTTTTGAAAGAGACATAGATACAGCGGGATTAAGATCAATCTGTATTACAGAGGAAATGGTTTTTAAAAAATTGGAGGGGTTGAAAGTGAATAAATGTCCAGGTCAAGATGGTATTCATCCAAAATTGCTGTATGAAATTAGAGACCAACTAGCAAAACCATTGGCTATATTATGTTCTCAATCACTTACAAAAGGGATTGTTCCACGGGATTGGAAAGATGCAGGAGTGATCCCCTTATTCAAAAAAAGGTAAAAAATCAGATCCGGAAATTATAGACCGGTGAGTTTAACGAGCATAGTCGGTAAATTGTTAGAGTCAATAATCAAAGAAAACATTGTAATGCATTTAGAAAAATTTAATCTAATTAGAAATAGTCAGCATGGGTTTACTAGAGGGAGATCATGCTTAACAAATCTATTAGAATTCATGTAGGAGGTTACTAAAATCCTAGATAAAGGGGAGCCAGTGGATGTTATTTATCTAGACTTTGCAAAGGCCTTTGATAGAGTTCCTCATCAAAGATTATTTCGAAAGTTAAAATCACATGGAATAGGTGGGGAAGTTGCCAAATGGATTGAAAATTGGTTAACGGGAAGAAGGCAGAGGTTGGGCATAAATAAGGAGTACTCTGAGTGGTGTGAAGTGAAAAGTGGTGTGCCACAGGGCTCGGTTTTGGGACCAATTTTGTTCTTGATATATATAAATGATTTGGACATTGATATGGGATCCATGATTGCAAAATTTGCTGATGACACAAAACTATGCAGTAGTGTCTCATCTAAAGTGGAAGTGGATATATTGATGTCGGATTTAGATAAAATTTGAGAATGTTCTGTAAGCTGCCAAATGGAGTTTAATGTAGATAAATGTACAGTCATCCACATGGGTAGATCCAATATGGAACATAATTACAGAATGGGAGAAAACAATATTAGAAAAATAGATAAGGAAAGGGACCTAGGGGTTATAATAGATCATACAGGAAAGGTGAGTGAGCAAGTTAAGATAGCAGTGAAAAAGGCAAATGCAATGTTAGGTATGATAAAAAGAAATATTAAACAAGGAAGTGATCGTCAAACTGTATAAAGCTTTAGTTAGACCTAGATTGGAGTACTGTGTACAGGTGTGGAGTCCTTATCATAGAGGGGACATAAACATGCTAGAAAGAATACAAAAAAGAGCGACAAAGATGATAGTGGGATTCCAGAATTACAGTTATGAGGAACGACTCAGAAAAACCGGCCTACAGTGTCTCGAAGAGAGAAGAATTCGTGGTGACTTAATACAGGTTTATAAGATGATCAGAGGAATCGATAAATTAGACTATAACAAGTTTTTTTTAATACAGCCACCTACAATAACACGAGGGCATAGCTACAAGCTGACTAAAGAGAGGTCCAGGTTAGATATTAGGAAATATTTTTTTAGTCAGAGAGTGGTGTCTGCTTGGAATGCATTGCCAGGGGAGGTAGTGGAGGCAGGGACAGTTAATGCATTTAAGAATAAACTGGATGCGCATAGCTTTTAGAGCAAGGTGATGTAAATGTAACTGGTTGTATACAGACTCTGCAGGGTCTTCTAAACCAGTATAAAGACGTTAAGTTAAGTTAAATTAACTCATTCTGTTGTGACACATGTATGCTACAACAGAAGAATGCTTAACAATGTTACCTATCCCTAGACATCTGAGCCAGAAGTGGCCAGGGCATTTCCTCCAGGCAGCTGAAGTCTGTGACATCATGGGTGAACATCTCTTGGCTGAGACGCACTTTGTTCCTGTATGTCAGACAAGCGAAACAAATATACAATGTGTCTGTTGCTACCACTGTCCATCCATTCTTGCATTGGACCACCCCTACATTTGGTTCAAACCATTTCTGTGCTATTGCTGAAGTGGTCTCTGTACTTAACATTGTGTTTGATATAATTAGGTTGCCAAACCCATGCCATGTTTTTAAAATGTATAGTTCGATGTAGTGGGCATATTCTTCTATTATTTACAAGAACTTTCAAGACATGGTTTCCTTGCTGAGGGGAATTGTTGCAGTTTAATGCCCATGATGAGTATGCTCGACTCTTTTGTGCACCCAAAAAGGGTGTTGAGTGCAGCTTGCAGTAGTTTTCCTCACATCGTAGCGTGCTGATGAAGATGGACTGGGGTACTCCAGGCTGTTGTGCTATGCTTGGCTTCATCTGCATGGTGCTCACCACTATGGGGATCATGTTCATCCACATATTGTCAGCCAGACTGCCTTCAAAACAGCCTGTTTCCATGGAATGCTACTTGGTAAAGAGGAGTGGTCTTGGTCAGTATATTGTGCCTGACCCTGACATGGTGTCCTGGTCAATATGTCTTGCCTGACCAGACAAGCATCACAGTTCTCCACAGAGGAGAATTAATAGGCTGTATGTCCCGTATATCCCGCCAATAAAATAAAAGCATATATCCTTACTGGGATTCAAACTCAGGTCCTCACTTGAAGCTTGGTATTCTAAGAGCTCGAACACCCAGTCCTATTCTTTTCTCTGCAAAATGGGCTCCCCAGGATGTACATATGGACATTTATTACATATTTTTTTTCTTGTTAGCTGCTAGACATTGTCTGTATTACTAGTTGCATGCTAGACATGGATAACAAATAAGCACATAGAAAATGAAAGAGACAAAAAAAAGGTGGGACAGAAAGATCAAATATGATGTCCAGAAAATAAAATAACAAATAAATTAAAGAAATAGGAAACCTATTAGCTGTATTAAGGAGGAGCATGTGGCCAAATGATTTAGATGCCTGCCTACTGACAAGGAGGGCATCGGATCAAATCCCCAGTATCGCATCTGTTGTTTTTATGTTTGGGGTGAATTAAACAAACAATGCCAGCAGACGACGTGGCGACAACATTGGCATAGTGGCCTGTAGTTCTCAGATTATAAACCCCTTAACTACACAAGCAATGGGAATAAGTCGTATGACAGTTTTTTAATCAGCTATATTAGAACAATTCTGAGATCTGGCAAATGCAATACAAACATAACTGAATAGATTTAAAGCACCAAGGACTATAAGAAATGGACAGACATCTTCGTCTAATTTTAAGAAATCCTATACTTTTTATCTACCTAGGCCAGGAAATCAACAACAACCACAACACTGATAAGGAGATTTCACGCAGGAATGCGACGGGTTGGCTCAGTTTAAAACGCAATAGACCAATACTCCAGCAGATAACGGACGTCATGGCCAGGGCTCACACCTTCAATAGCATGGTATGCGTGTGTGAGGTTTGGAGTCTGCACAAATCAGACACAGAGAAGCTCTGAATTACCAAAAGAGTAATGGAGCGAAGAGTCCTAAATATATCCCTAAGAGAACATATCCAAAATATTGACACACGTGACCAAACAGAGTTCCGGGATGTCGTCAACTCTGCGTCAAAGCAAAAGTACAGATGGACTGGCCATGTCGTCCACATGACTGATGATAGATGGACAAGGAAGGTGTCTTTCTGGTGGTTACAACTGCCCGCGTGGCCGACCGCCAACGAAATGGACATATGATCTGCACCACATCTTTAGACCATCATAGGGCTACGGCAGACACAGATTCAATCAACCTTTGGCTACCTGGCATCAGACAACCCTGCATAATTGAATACCAGGATTCTTCTTCTTCTTCATACGCTGGTTACAGCGATATACGTTGCACTGTGTTACTTTGTTAAGCCTGTGGCCCAGTGCATCCGATTTCAACAGGCGTTTCTGTAGGGATGCCTCCTTAGCCTTTGGCTGTCCCCAGCCTATCTGCAAGGCAGCAGTTGTTTTTGGTCAGAGTTGTCTCTCTTAGGGAAGTTGTCTTGCAGGACTATAGAGTCTTCCCCACTCGGAATACCAGGATTCAAGTAAGTTTTCTTGTTAAAAAAGTGACTTAAAATTTTAAGTTCATTATTTTCTGTGGTTTATCTCAGGGTTTTATGTGCAGCTCAACAAATAACAATTCTGAGAACTGGCAAATTCAAGACAGAGATAACTGAATAGATTCCAAGGATCAAGGATTAAAAGAAATGGACAGACACCTTCGTCTAATTTTAAGAAATCCTATACTTTTTCTTGTAAAAAATTGACTTATGATTTAAAGTTAATTATTTTCTGTAGTTTATCTCAGGGTTTGATAATTAAACATTATATTTGCTAGATGTTTTATTCTAATTCTCTCTGGATCAAATGCTAGGAGCACCAGTTCTTGTTAGATCCTTTCTATGTGCTTGTACCATCTGTATAGTTCTCCCAATGAGTCTTCCATCTGATGTTTTCTAACTACAAAAGTACTTGTCTGTGTGATTGTTGTTTCTACTCTGTTGATTGGCCTTGGAGTTTCCTTTCCATAATGTATCACTGTTGATTGTTTGTCTTTCGTTAATGCAAGCACTAAGTTTATTTATGGGCTATGTTTACTGATAGGAAAGTTAGGAAGCAATTGTTCAAGTTTTTGCTCCAAGTGGAAATCATGGTGCCACCACTACAGTTGGCCTCTTTGTAGTATAAGTCTGTATCTGAGCATTTGCAGTGGTGGTTTTACAAGGTTGCTAGTAGCCCCATGCAAAATTCTCTTTAGCTCCCTTTTATAACATGCATGGAAGGTTACAATAGTCCTATTCTTTTCAACCCTGGCACAGCTCTGGTAAACATTAAGACGGAATAGTCTATCAAAAAAGTATGAGCCAAACTAGGGCTTTAGTATGAGCCAAACTAGGGCTATAGGGTTGCAAGTTGAACATGAATCAAGGCTAAGCCAGCGTACAATTATGTGGGTGTATTCAACTGACAAAATCCTGTAACTCGTTTCTTTATTCTAACGAGACAATATTTGTCATCTGATGGATTAGAATGTGCTTATTTAGCACATTTATATGTAACCCCAAACACCTTAAAAGGCACCCAACTGACCCCTCTGTCACTTACTTTCACCATCAAAAAGGTAAACAAATTGAGGTTCATTCCCCAGTTGAGGCGGTAATGTTTTTTTCAGACCGCAATGGCTCCCGGGTCGACCCAGCCTTAAATGGGTACCGGTTCAGTCCGGGAAGTAAAAGCGGCGAGGGAGAGGAGATGGCTACCGCCCTCATATAGCTGAGCCTTTGAAATGTGAGATCGCTAACACCTCACACCCCTACGGCAGTAATGCTATGGAATACTTTACTTTACATTTTTTAAATACTTGCCATATCCTAGTTTAAAATGGTGTTAGACATGAACCTATTTGTTCACAAGTGCTTCTTTTTAGTTCTTAGAAGGTGCTGTCCTATGTCTTCTTTAGTCTTACTTTTGGGTTTCTTTTAGTATTAACTTTTACTGAACCATTGGTGAAAACATTAGACCAGGCCATTATCTCTGTATACTCACCATTGAATTCGTTGTGTTAACACCGGTTTTGCTATAGAAACGGCTGAATCGAAAACGAGATCATTTCCGCCCGCCTTGAAAACAATGCAATAGCAATTTTGACTTTGGATAATTTTGTTAACATATTTTTTCTGTTTCACATGGATTTGGAAGGTTATCACATTATTGATTGTGATGATGAAGTTGAGTTGTTGCAAAGAATTTTTCTGAGTTGGGTCTGTTTAGTTTATTTATGTAGATATTATAAATACATTTGTAGTGGAAACTAGAGGCTGCGTGGCCTTGGGGTGAAACTCGCTCGGTTTTCACAATCCCAACGTTCCGGGTTCGATTCCCACTTGTGTCCAGTTAGGCAGACACTGGGTTTTTTTTTCTCTGGCGAATGCTCCTCCACGTACGGAAAGTAATGGCAACCTACCGTACTGCACACTTGCCAAGAAACTTATAACAGCCAAATAGGTGGCGGTTGTAAGAAGCTACGTTCTGTAAAAAGACATGCGACTTACTAGTGGAAACTAACAGATATAACGATCTGGTTAGGAACACTATCAGTGCTTTGTGGCAATTTCATGGATTTACAAGACCAACTGGTGTACCCAATAATGGAAAAGTCTAAATGCTTGTGATGTAATAAAACAAATGTGGAAACTAGAAGGTTAAATTTGTAGGTGGTTTTCTTCCCCTGCCTTACTTTTTATTTTATTTATTAACCTTTACCCCACCTACAGCAAATTTGTATGTCACAAACAAATGTCAGCACTCCCACTAATAGCGAGGAAAGACGCCGGGCAATAAGAAAACTATTCTAGAGCACTGTTGTGTACTTTCATTGGTTGAATAACCGGGTTTTTGAATTTTAAAATAGACAATGCCACCATGTAGATGTAAACAAGAAAGACGGCCGTTTAGTTTGAATGATAATTTTGAGACGGTTAATTCTCTTTTTCAGTCTGACTGGAAGATTATCCCATTATTGAGGGTAGATGAAGTTAAGTTGTTGCAACAGATTTTTTCTGAGGTAGATCTATTTAATTTGTTTATTTAGAAGTTTCTAGACAAAGAATTGAATCCTTCGAGTTAAAATGTTACAGAAAGATCCTCAGAATACCCTGGACAGAGAAAAGAACAAATGTAGACATTCGGCAAGAGTTGAGCATAGAGGAGAACTGGTTTATCAAATCCATTTTGGCTAGAAAATGCAAATACTTTGGTCACATCAAGAGACACAACGGTCTTGAGAGGACGGTGATGGAAGGTATGGTGCAAGGCAAAAGAGGAAGGGATAGATCAAGAAGATATGGCACCAAGATATCCAGGAGTGCCTGAGTATGACAGTGGCGGAAGCTGGTGTTTTGGCAAGGGAACGAGTTTCTTTCAGACAGACTGTGATGGGAGCGACGTTCTACAAAGGACATGCTATATGATGATGATTTAGAAGTTATAAATATGTTTGTAAGGGAAGCTAACAGATATGACGATCTTTTAAGAAACACTATCAGTGTTCTGTGACGATTTTCAAACTCCAAAGGTCCAGATTTCCCCCAAAATTGGTGTCTAAATGTTTGTGATGTTTTTCATCAGAAGTCTTCTTGTAATTCAGAAACTAACACACACACACAACAAAAAACAACACCAATAAGTTCTTAATTCATTAATGTCTCTACACACTCAAAAATCATATCAATAGACAATTAAATTTAAAAAGATACAGGCTCTCCAAATCAACAACCTAGAAAAATGTGACACGCTGAAAAATAATTCAGTGACAGGAAAAATGGTATTATTTTTGTTGAGTGTTCGTAAATAACAAGTTCACCTGAAATTTCTGGTCTCTTCTTTGATCAACTGGACAATGCCTACCAGATTCTCCCTCTTTGCATCAGGTAGCCCGATTCCATTCAGCTTTCCCTCTAACAGATACAAGTCAACCAAGCGTTTTTGGTAGTCTGTGAGATTAGCAATCTTTGTGTTCAGTTCCTGGTGGAGGTAAATACAACTGTTTATTCCTACTTGCTAGATATCTTGGGGTATTTCATCAGTGGTACACTGTGCTGGTATCAAACATTTTTTTCTCTTCATATTAGGCAGAGAGATGAAAGCAAATCTAGTGTTGACATCTTAGTTTGCACCTTCAACTTTATCAGTGTTTATTTTTAAACAGATGCCTTTCCATAAACGTTCTTTGCAATAAGCACGTCCTTGATACATCCCTTTGTTACTCATTGTCTTTCCATTGTACCTTATTCTCAAACATTGTATCAAGTTTTACTCTTCTAGATTAATGTTCAGTAAGCCATCCACTAGTGATGTTCAGTAGGCCATCCACTAGTGATGTTCAGTAAGCCATCTACTAGTGATGTTCAATAAGCCATCCACTAGTGATGTTCAGTAAGCCATCCACTAGTGATGTTCAGTAGGCCATCCACTAGTGATGTTCAGTAAGCCATCCTCTAATACGATAATTCATGTTTTATAGCTTCCAAGTATCAGATTAATTGCAAATGATAGGTGCATCACTCAAGATAAAGATATTTGTCAATTATAAACTAAGTTGAAACAATAGTAAGAAGAAAGGAGCTGAAGATGCAGCAGTGAATGAGCTAACAGCAGCCAGTGACTCACAGCTGGCTGATTGCATCAGAGTCAGTGATCCATAATTGACCAAGATTATATTCCGCTTCTCAGCGGCGGCCATGGAAACAAACCGCAACATGCACCCTGGATAAAAGATTAGGGATTAAAGAGAGAAGGCAAATCCGGTCCTAAAAATGCTGTGTAGAAATCAGATGTGTTGGATGGAAAGGCACAGATATCACAGACTCGCCGTTAACTGACACAACGTCAAAACGATGCGCGGAAAAGTCTTTTGACAAAGCTTGGCTGGCTATGCGAGAAACTCCCAAACGCAACTGTAGCGTTTACCTGAAGATTGACAAAAGAGCATTAAAGATAATGGTAAACCGCAAGCACTTACAGACATAAGTAATGTGTCTTAAGCATATCGAATCTTCATGTTTTTATAAATGAAGTAATGGGTTCCCTTCTGGCTGTATGGACTATAACTCAGAGAGAGAATCAAGTATTCATTTTCACAGCTGAGAACAGCACAGACCATGAACCCTATCCCCTTGCTGTGAGAGACAAGAGCTCACAATAACAGTAGCAATGGTTAAGTACACCAATGAGTAAATATTATAGTAAAGAGTATTTCAAATAAACTAACTGTTGTAAATAAAGAAAACTTCTAGCATGTACTATACAATTAATTAATGTACTTAAAAACCATTTTCTCGCTGTGGCGGGTGTGCAAATTAAACTGTGGGGAAATTCAAATTTGTGACTAGATCCAAATATATTTCAGCAAATGTTAAATGTTTTGCCACTGCACTTCTATTATCTAGTTGAATGGAAAAATCTCTCCAAATGTAGGCCTACCTTGACAGGGTTGGAGAGCTTGCGTGTCCCAGTGATCCAGGGAGCTATGCCGGCGGGAGTTTTACTCCTGTTAGGGTCACCCAAGCCGGACAGGTCCTTGGAGAGGGGCCAGACTAAGAGGCCGAGGAGCAGGTGGAGCTGCAGAACCAACCGCTGAGTGGTACACGCTCTGGGCTAAACCAATCCACCCCTACTTCATGGGTTAAATGCATTCTTGCCTCGTTCTTTACTTTTGTCTTCTATCAGTCATCCCAATGGACGTAGAAGAGATGCAGGCCAGCGGACATTGCACCTCTGTCCCTTTGTGACAACCTCCCAGGTGGCGGGGAATGCTAGGCGTACCATCACTGCAGAGGAGCCAAGAATACTAAAGGGGAGTAAGGAGATACCCCACTCACATGTATTTGCTACGTTTCTGGCAGGACGTGACGATCCTGGGACACAGACACACTGGACTGCCTCTCTTCTGGGATACTTGGAAAATGGGTCAATAAGTTCATATCATCATCATCACACATCCTTTCGAGCAAGACCACAGTCTGCCCAAGCAACGTTAAGGTGCTGAAGACGGAGGCAACCAGCCAAAAGGCGCACCACAGCAATCAGGATGCCACGCAAATACGCAATATGAAAGTATGCCTATATCTGCAAAACGTTATGGTGCTCGGCCTGTGGTGGACAACAAGGCAGGTACAGTGCTGGGTCCCCCATCTCGAAAGGGCCCAAACTTTATTACTGGAGGTCCTTCTCGGATGCCTCATGGAGTCAGGAGGCACAAGAATAGAGCTACTGGCCAAACAAAACCAAAAACAAAGGAGAGAACACTTAAAATAATGCACTGGAACGCTGAAGGCATCAACAGCAAAAGAGATGGCAATAGTAAAAAATTAGTTCAGTTCAGTTCATCCTGTAACCCATCAGGTCGTTGGGGCACACATGAAGACATGAAAAACCCACGCCAGCTCTCTCTGTCTGTCGCCGCCTGACGTATCTCACCGGGACGAAGGCCTGACCACTCAGTGATGTTGTCCACCCATCTCTTCCTTGGACGTCCTCGCCCTCTCTGACCCGGTACGGATCCAAAGAGTATCGAGTTGGGAATTCCGTTTGACCTCGTGACGTGCCCGCACCAGGCCATCTTGCGTCTTTTGATAGTTGTGAACAGATCTTCAAAAGGACCAATAGCGTCTTCAACTCTCTGACGGATGTCTACGTTCGTGACACGATCTTTATATGTAACATTTAGGAGTTTTCTATAGCACCGCATTTCCATTCCACGTATTCTGCCCTGGATATCTGCTGTAATGGTCCAGGTCTCGCAGGCATACAGAAATATTGACAGCACCAAAGACGCAGTAGTCTGACTTTTATGCCGAGGGCGAGGCGCCTGTCTCGTCAAATAGGTTGTAGCCTAGTCAGCGCCGCTGTTGTTTGTGCTATTCTTGCAATTAGAGCTTGACAATATTCTACATGAAGAGCAAGTTAATGTATGTTGCTTGCAAGAAACGCATCTCAATAAAGATATAGCCTTCAAAATTAGATGATACCACCAGTGCTATAGGTCTGACCGACAAGACAGACAGAAGGGTGGAATACTGACACTTGTGAGAAATAGCATCAATGCTTATCAGCAGGAAGTATATATGGAGGGGGCAGAATACCAGATGATGCATCTCAAGACAGAAAGTACAGAATTCCACCTGCTAAATTATAACTGTCCAAGTGATCGTCCACTGGCACTGGATACGATTGCAACAAAGGAAAGACTGATTGTGTGTGGAGACTTCAATAGCGACTCGCAGAGCTGGGGCTATGATCAAATGGATAGGAGGGGTGAGGAGCTAGAAAACTGGCAGGATGACAATTGACTTATCTTGATTAACCAGCCAACAGACCCACCGACCTTCTACTCGAGATCATGGCACACCACTTCTACACCAGATTTGGTATTCCACTCACCATGCATGTAAAGGTAGTGACCACAGACCAGTATTTCTAACTATTGAAAATGAATATGTCAAGGAAAGTAGTACCCTGCCTCGGTGGAATTACAGGAAGGCAGACTGGTCAATGTACCAGCATCGGTCTAGTGTGCTGACTAGAAATCTAACAACAGATGAAGACATAAATAAGGTAGTCGATAATTTCAGCAGATGCATACTACAGGCTGCCCATGAAACAATACCTAGAGGGGCCCGCAAACAATATAGGCCATACTGCAATAGTGAATCAGAACAACTGCAAAACGAGGTAGAAACATCTAGAAAGCAAGCAGAGATTAGTCCATGTCAAGAACACCACCAAAAATATCAACATGCTAAGGCCAAATTTCAAAGGGAAAAGTTGCAGCTAGAAGAAGAAGTTGGAGGGAGAAAACAGAGTCTCTGAACTTTGAAAAGGATACTAGGAAACTGTGGAAGTTGGTAAAACAACTTAATGATGAGGGTGCACAGAGAAACACAAAGATTACATTAAACAAAGATGGAAACATCCTCACAGGCAAACAAGCCGCTGATTACTTTGCGGACTCTTTTGCAAAAGATAGCAACATTGAAGTAGACAGAGAGAAACAACGAAGTGTTCGTGAGGAACGACAAAATACAGAGCGAGATGGTGCCATACCCGAAGTTATGGAGACACCAATTACATACAAAGAACTGGAGTTTGCAATATCCAAACTGAAAATGAGAAAGTCGTCAGGAACAGACCAATGAGATGATCAAGAACTTGGGAACAGCAGCAAAAACAAAGCTGCTTCTGATCTTCAACATTTGTTGGACATCAGGTACAGTCCCACAGACCTGGAGAGAAGCCATCATGATACCACTCTCAAAACCAGGGAAAGACAGTTCCATGGCATCCAGATATAGACCAATCAGCCTCACAAGCTGCATATGTAAAACAATGGAACGTATCATCAACCTAAGGCTCCAGTGGTATCTTGAGAGCCAAAACCTTCTTGTGTCACAACAGGCAGGATTTAGGAAATGCAACTCCACTGAAGACCAGGCAACATACCTCGCACAAGAGATCAAGGACGCATTCCAGGACAAGAAATTTGTATTAGCAGCATGGATAGACTTAAGGAAAGCTTTTGATAAAGTTTGGAAAGAAGGACTTTTAAAGAAACTGAGAAATAATGGAGTGATGGGTAGGATGTACAAATGGATAAAAGCATACTTACACAACAGAAGAGCCAGAGTCCAACTAGATGGCTTCAAGAGTAAGAAAATTCTACTGCGTTATGGTGTGCCTCAGGGAGGGGTTCTTTCCCCTACACTTTTCATAGTCTTCATCAATGACTTGGTTGCTGAGCTACCACAAGGAACAAAAGTTGCAATGTATGCAGATGACTTGGTAATATGGTGTACAAATGAGCAAGCAACAGTGGCCACTACAATGCTGCAAAGAGCTATTGATGCCTTGACCTCATGGACAAACAGATGGTGTGTAAACATTAACACCTAAAAATGTAGCACTACGCTTTTCACCCTCTCCCCAAAACAAAAAGCTGGAGTTATCAAGATAAATGGAGAACACCTCAAAGAAGATAAACAACCCACCTATTTTGGAGTTACATTTGATGATAGGTTGACATGGAGGGAACACATCAACAAGGAAGCCAAAAAAGCCAGGAGGAAGTTAGCCATCCTGAGAAAATTAAGTGGAACCACATGGGGAGCTAGTGGAAAAATACTTAACAAAGTTTACCAACAAGGTATACAGCCACATCTGGAATATGGGTCAGTAGCGTGGTGCCCTGCAGCAAACACTACCCTAAAAGAGGTGGATAAGGTGCAAAATCAGGCACTTAGGGTCATTACAGGAGCAATGAAATCAACACCTATAGTGAAGATGGAGAAAATGGGAAGGATACAAGCACTAAGAGAACGCAGAGACACAAAGGTATTAACACAGGCAAAAAAGTTCCTCTGCATGCCGAGCCATCCAATGAAAGACAGATTTCATAATTTAGCAATGGGAAGACTGAAAAGAAGTAGTTTTATGCATCAGGCGAAACGACTTTGCAGGCAAATTATGGATCTACCTGAAGTTGACATCCCCCTAAAGTCTGTGCCAGAACAAACCCCTTGGAGAGAGAAGCACGGACTATCAGTATGCATTCAAACAAAAGTGAAAGGAATATTAGACAAGGATGAACAGAACAGTGTGCAACATAGGATAGTGATCCTCAATTTCCTGGATGAAGAATACCCACAAGACCTCTGGATCAGAGTATACACAGATGGGTCAGCACATAATGCAGTAAAGAATGGTGGAGCAGGAGTATACATAGAATACCCAAACAACATTAGGGATACAGTCAGAGTACCAACTGGAAAATTCTGTCATATATATGATGCAGAAATACAGGCAATCAAGGTGGCAACTGAGAAACTGTTGAACACCAAAGTCAGTTCACAACCTGTAGTATTTCTTACAGATGCACAATCAGCACTCCAAGCACTTAAATTTGAGAAACTGCCAGATCTACAGGCTCTACTGTCTGAACTGAGCAACCAGCGCATGATTGTCATGCAATTGATACCTTCTCATTGTGGAGTACCAGGAAACGAGAGAGCAGATCGACTGGCAAAGGAGGGTGCTGCAGACGAGCAACCAGATGTGCCAGTTACATACCAACAGAAGATAAGGATGGTCAAATCAATCAGAAAGCCACCAACAGTAACACCAGACGATTACCATAACATGAACAGACAAGAGCAAACTGTTGTGTTGCGCCTTAGAACAGGACACAACCGACTCCACAGCCACATGTACACAAAAATGAAGATTGGCAACTCAGCCATGTGTACATGCGGACAGGCGCCCCAGACAGCAGAGCACATACTACAAAACTGCCCCGAATATGATATACAGAGAAAATCTCACTGGCCCACAGAAACAACACTGGAAGAGAAACTTTATGGACCTGTATGTGAACTACAAAAGACAGTGAAGTTTATACAAGAGACAACATTGCAGATATAGACAATATTTTAAAGCGAACGAAAGAAAGAAAAAAGAAAGAAAGAATGGACAAATATTTCAAATATTTTAGATTTTTACATTTCTGGGATTTAAATCAACTCATGATAATGATACATCTAAAGAAATTAAACTTGCATAGCTCTAGTCGCTGGTGTATTTAGCTAACTATCGAACATACGGAAATCAAAATCGCTGAGCGAGCACACCAAGCCCAAGTTTGTGTAACGAACTGCCAATACCCACATGTGGATGTGAATGCTGGAAAACAGCAAAAGAATTGAGGAAATGAGACTAAATGCATTTGAGAATAAGTGTTTTAGAAATCTGTTGGACATTGGCTGGGATGAATTCATAGCAAACAAAACAATTAGAGTGGTCACCAATCAACAAAACGTTTCATCACTCATTAGGAAAAAAATGGACATACATCGGGCATGTTCTTAGAATGGACAACAACAGACTCCCTCTGCAAGGGTGTATGTGGTCACCATCTGACAACAGGAAAAGAGGAAGGCTGAAAGAAACTCTATGTAGAACAGTCGTCAGAGAGAGCTCTATCATAGGTTTGAACAACATACATGAACTGAAAAGAGTGTCATCACACAGGTCAAACTGGAGAGCATTGGTTTGCCTTATGCACCATGTTTGGCACTTTAATAACATTGAATTGAAGTCTTGGTGCTGGGAGTGGTTATATGCCACTTGATAAACTTCCCTGATGATGTAAATAGCTCATGGTAGTTAATGTGTTATGCATGAGACAACTAAAACTTACAATTAATACATTAGTTATCCCCACAAATCAAGAACATTAAAACTTACTTTGAATGCATAGTACAATGTCTCATTGACCCATCTCTCATTTTTTGACCTTTCCACTTGCTGATGAATCTAAAAATAGAATGCAACAATACTAACAAAACACCTCAGAAGTATGTAGCTAAAGAAGCACATTCAAATTTCCTGTTTTTTCTTTCTTCAGTGTTCGGCCTGAAAAAAACATTGTGTTGTAGTTTACAGTGAGCCCGACACATCAGATTTTAGTTTGATAATTTTGGTACCAGGTTTGCCTTCCTCACTATGACCTCTATTCTTGTATCCAGACAACACTAGTGCAGCCTGTCCTGGAAACACACTGCAACTAGGCTAAGAGATTAGTAATTGAAGATGGGAGGAAATACGAGAAAGAATTAAAACAGCAAAAAGGGCCTTTAGAAGACTCTTGGCAATGGTCAGAAGACGGAAACTCGCTTGGTGCGGTCACATATTGAGATCAAACGGGCTTTCAAATACGATCCTGCACAGAAAGGTGCAAGGCGGACGACGAAGAGGTCGCCCCAAAAAGAGATGGGAGGGCAATATAATAGAATTAACAAATCTCCAACCAGAGGAGACACAGGCAGCGGTCGCTGACAGAGAGGGGTGGTGTGGGTGTCTTCATGTGTGCCCCAACGACATCACCAGTTACAGGATGACTTGACCTGAAACAATGTTACACCACAAAGTAACCTGTAACCAACATAGACATCTTTCATCTGCCAAAGATGGATGTGTTGGACCAAAAGGTGCTAATATCGCAGTAAAGCTGTAAACTAGCAACACAGCGCATTCCGTTCTCCGGACTACATCCTGCTACTTGCAAAGCCCTGTTCAGGGCCTGGTAGCGGGAGATTGAGAACCAACACAGAAGACACCTTTCAATAAATGTAAGCAACATTTCACTGAAAGCAATATTCTTGCTTTCAAAAGTAATTTCAATTTCTGTTCATGTAATCCAGAGATTCACATTCAAACTACCAGACCTTCCCAAAAATTGTGTATCATAACAAAAATCTAAATTAATAACAACTGTAGACTTGTGAAGAAAACAAAACATAAACCAATATAGCTGGAGATCAAGGAATAAAAGTAATCAAGAATAGGTGATAACCTCAGGAAAAAACCTAATAACAGAATCAGAAATGTGCTGATGAAAATGGAGAATATCTGATGAAAAACATTGAAAGAGGCAGAATGACTGGTCTCCTGAACAGAACTCAAGAAGGTTCAAAATATCAATATGTTTTGAGTGACTGTTGCAGCCTATTGGCCCCAAAGAACACAAAGAGACAAGTATGTATTATAAATATTTCACTCGATGATTTTAAGCAATATAAACATTTACCAGTCAATTAACTTTCTTGGCATTAAAACAATTCAGAAAGAAGAAAACAGCAGGAAATATTTTTTTTGTCAGAGAGTGGTGAGTGCTTGGAATGAATTGCCACAGGAAGTAGTGGAGGCGGGGACAGTTAATGTATTTGAAAATCAATTGGATGCACATAGCTTTTAGATCAAGGAAATGTAAATGAAACTGGTTGCATACAGACTCTGCAGGGTCTTCTTTCTTCTTTGCATTCAGAATCTTTTGGTCATGCTATATCTACAGGCCAGTCGCCATGATGAAGTCTGTAGTCTTCACCAGGTTAGAGCGGCTGCCCCACAGCTTTTGTCTCAGCTCCGCACCCTCTGGCCAGGTCTAGCATCTCATTTCCCTATAGAGGGCATTCCTGTAGAATGTGCTCAGTGTTCTGACATCCTGTTCCACATGGGCACTCATCGGTGGGTGAGATCTTCAGTCGGTATAGATATTCTAGTAGTATGTCCAGTTCTCAGGCGAAATAAGGTAGTTTGTTGATTTCTTTTGAGATAGTGAATTGGGTCTGGTGTACTGCTTATGTTTCTGTCTTCTCTCCATTGGTGTATATACTGATTTCTGATGATGTTCTTGATCTCTCTGTATGGTACTCTATGATTAAGTTGTGCCTTTTTGCTGCCATCTTTTGCTAGAGCGTCAGCTCTCTTGTTTCCTGTGATTTTGCAATGGGAGGGTAGCCACTGGAGCGCTATTGTTGAGGATCTCTGGAGTTTTCCTAGTTCTGCGCTGATCTCTGATTACAGTGATTCATTGTTTGTGTTTTTTGTATTGTCTCTAATAGTACTCTGCAGACTGTGAATACAGCTATTTTTGTTGGTGGTTACCTTTCTGTTTGAAGTATTCTCTGTGCTCGCAGGAGGGCCATAGTTTCTGCTCTGAGGTTTGTGGACGACTTTCCTGTTGAGACGGCCTCTTCTGTTATATTTCCACTTTATGTCTTAAGAATATGCCTCCTCCCCCATTTCGACCTGCCCCTTCTGCTGAACCATCTGTGTACACCTGTGTCCATTCCTTGGTATTCTATTTCTCCTCAATCATTGCTTGTGCTAAGGTTTTCAGCTCATGGACACGGTATTGGTCTTTTCTTCTGATTCCTGGGATCTCTGTACTTATTGCAATGTTGTTTATATTATAGCTTGGATTTTCATAGTTAATAAGCATTTCTATTTCTGCAGGTTGGTTGGGTATTAGTTCTCCATATTTTTGGTGTAGGTGGTTTGATATATGGATGGTGGGTTCTCTTTAGCCTATTTTTAACTGGGTCTTCAGCTTGATATGTATGGGATGATCAGACATGCGTAGCATCTTTTCACTATGTGTCAGCATTCTTTCTTCTTGTCTAGTATTTAAGGGTCTTATATTTGAATATGTTTCCATTGTCTGGATTAGTGTAGTCTTCAGGATAATAGCAGTCTTCTAAACATTAAGTTATGTTACGTATGGTTAAGGAATTAACAGAGACTGTAACAAAGAGAAATTAAACAGAAATATATACACATTACAGGACCAAAACATGCTAATGACATAGTTGCCAGTTGTTGCATAAAGTATTGGTGATTATTGGAGAGCAAGGCAATCAACTTTTCTTTTTCTGTGGTGAGTCCGGGGCAAGTGAGCAGGACATCTAGCACTCTCTCATTTGGGTGGTTGCAGGGTCTGGGTGCTGATGATCCCTGTAGCTTGCTGGCTGTACACTCTCCTGCTTCGTCCTCTCATGCGTCCCATTGCGTTTGAACCTAATTTCATTTCAATATTTTGAAGTTTGTGGATTGCTGATTCATCTATATTAGTGTCATCATCCAACAGACAGTCGTTGACTGATTTCAAAATGCCACTCTTATCCATCACTAACATGCCCATGATGGGAGCTTGTTAAGGCAATATGTCAGCTCTTTCGTTGCCCTGAACACCAGTATGATCAGGACAGTAAATTCATGTCAATCCCTGGAGGTTTGAGACCTCAACAGCTGCTATCCACTCATACCTCAGCCATCCCTTCTGAAGTACGGATTGCGCATCAGTCACGATGATTGCCCTTGTTAAAGGGGTCTTAGCCATCTTATCGCTAAGGTCACTGCTTCCATCTCCATTCTCAAACTGGAGGTTATTGGCGTGTATGCCCCACTCCGCAACGACATGTCCTCTCATTCTATCTGAGAAGTCCCAGCTTGATGCCCCACTGCGCAGTACTGATCCGCCGGTGTATATGATGGCATCACTATCCTACGTGTTGTCAGTTATCAGCTGATTTACCTTGAACTCTGCTCTCCCATTGTCCAATTCTTTGTCCTAAGTTGGAATAACATACTCTGATTCCTGTGATGCAGTTTGTTGATGTTGTCAATCTTGTTTGGGAGTGCCATTTCTTAAATATGGCCCACTCAGTAAGACCATTCCGTCCATGAGTTCAGCCATTACTCTTTGAAGTTATTTTGAAATATTAATTTTGCTGTCTGGTGTGTTTATTTGAGCCATGATTGCTCCTAGCTTTGCTAGTCTGTTTCCTTTGCTTTCTCAGTGCCTTATATGTCTAAATATCCTAGAATCTCCTGGAGGATGACTTTGATGTTGTTGTTTGTATCTTATCAATCATCTCAGTCAGATTTATGACTTCTTTGATGTTTGTAGGTATGTTTCTAGTGTCTGCAGCGTTACTCTTGAATCAATGAAGGTTGCAATATCGGATGGTTTTTTTACTTCCAGTGTCAGACATAGATGTGTTCTTGACCATGACCTATTCTGCCAGGCAGTCGACTACCTTCTTGACCGCCTCATCGCCCATCAGTAGGGTATAGCTATTGATCAGTCAGTCTTCACTGATCTCGTTTACGTGGACGACATTGTCCTATTCAGCACAGACAGATCTGCACTGCAGTGTTCTCTGGAAATGTTAGACAGTGAAACGCCCTCCCTATATCCTGGGCCAAGACCAAAGTTTAGAATCTAATTTTCGACATGGCACCCCAGGGTATTGAAACTCAAGGTCACACTGTGGAGGGCTCCAACAAATTCATTTATCTCTGCAGCATGATGATATCCGATGGGCGATGCGGTTCAGATATGTCAAGTCAGATCAGACTAGTTGCGCCCGCTATGCTTTACGGCTCTGAAACTTGGACATTGCTGAAACATGACATGTCGAGACTGGAAGCCTTTCACATGCGCAACCAGCATGACTACATCTGCAACGTGGAGGTCTCTCCTAAAACAGGCCTCCACCCAATCTCAGAACCACTTGACTGACGCCGAGTTTCTATGTTCAGTCATGTTGTACGACTGGACCAGGAAACCCCTGCCAACAAGATACTACACAAGTCGTTCCTCAGCGCCAAAAGTCTTCCCCCGACCAGCTGGAGGCACAGAAAATGCCATCCCCGAACAGTATGTCGCCAGCAAGTAGCAACCTCCTCCTCCGCCCTGGACGAGGCCTGGAACGACACAACAGCTGTGGATGTGGCCGACCTATGCAATAGGCCTCAGATGCCTAAGCGAACATTATTATTATTATTTTGCTTTCCTTGCTGGAAATTCTTGATGGTGGTGCTTATTGCTATGATTTCTGCTTGTAATCACATTCCTAGGGTTTTCCTGTGTCTTGACTACCTGCCTGCAACATATTGAATTGCATCCATCCTTCCATCCTGTCTCGACATTCGGGATGACAAGTTCTCTGGTCTTCTTAAGACCCACTAGAGCGGAAGGACTGGAATATAGTGCATTCCTCGCAATCCAAGAGGCTCTCCAAGTATGCAGGGCTAAATCACTGTGCTCATGTTCTCGGCATCCCAAGGAATCGTCACATGCTGCACACAGCTAGCTCCCAAGCCATCTAACCATTACTTGGTCTTCCATCACATTTTCTGTTAGGCAGATGTCTGAGTTAACTTCAGAGCCCAGGTTGGTCCTCCGGACCAAGTGCAATGCTGGGTACTCAATATCCCACACCACAAGTCCATTGGCTACTGTAGGGCAGCAGGTGCTTTTTAAGTAAGAGTTTTCCTTCTATACGAATTGCCACCTATGGGCTTCATCGGCCCAGAGCAGTATAGTTATAGGACACCACAGACTTGTGCACTTGCCCCTTCTTCTGTTAGTAAGAACAATGGCTCCCTCCACATGAAGGACAGGAGTTTGGATTTTACTGTCAGAGGATACAAGCTGCACATGCCGTGGGAGCATTTGAACAGAATCAAGAGCTCACCCTCCCTCCCCACCCGGATATGACAGCACTTGGGACCCATGGGTTACTCAGTATATTGTAATTTTCGTATGACATTCCTTTAGTGTGTGGCTGCACACTGTTTTGTATGGGATTTTTCTATAAAAGAATTTTGCAATCACAAATTATGTAAATATTTATTTTGATAGTATTCATTATAATGAAGTAATCATTCTTTGAGCTATTCTTAAAAACCAAACAAAAATGTGCATTTTCATTATAAATTCCTTACATTGATCAAAATGCTTCTGCATGTAATTTCAGTATTGAAAATACTTGACCGTTGATTTTGTAACATACTCAGGTTACACTTTTCAGGAAATTCACTTTTAATCGCTGATATTTTAAGAAGTGAATAAATAGGCTACATAGTTAAAATTATAGTTATTTGACCAGAGCTATACACATCTACTCAATGTTCTCAAACCGCCTACATATTCCCATAAATCAAATTTACATGCATTTATTCCATGTATAGTTTTTTGGACACTTGGCACAGGTTTTGGTTGGTCTGGTTTATGAGTATAGGCTGAATTTGACAGTAATATGAGGAACTCCGGGTGATATAAAATGTTCTAAATGGAATTTAGGGAGAGGGAAGAAATGCTTTACAAAATAATAGAGTATATGGCTCAGATCTTTCAAATAAAAAATAAACTAACCTGTGAAAAGACTTTACGATACTCAGGTACTGGAGAAACATAATGGAGATTTTTTACAGTTGCCCAGGCAGTACTGAGAGGTACTGCCATTTCTTCCAGAGGACTGTACACATTTTCAAAGTTTTTCTCCGTTTTTAGATCTGAAAAAAAAAAAAGAAGTACGGATATAATGTTGTTGTTTCGATTGCCCACAATAAGTAGGTGAACTCTTTTGTGTGCCCTGAAAAGGACGTTAAGTGACGAGTTGCAGTAGCTTTCCTAACATCCCGACCGAGGTGAGGGTCTTGGCCAGTATATTTTGCCTGACCCTGACTAGCATGTCTTGGCTTCGTTCGTTCTCAATCTCCTGCTACCAAACCCTGACACAGGCCTAAGTTGCAAAATGTAGTCCAGAGAACGGAATGCGTTGTATCATAGTTTACAGCTTGACTGCGATATTTGCACCTCTCGGTCCAACACATCCGACTTCAGCAAGCATTTTTTGAGTACCGGGTTAGCATTCCCTCTACGATCCCTTCTCCTTAGCCAGTCTGCTCTGTTGCAGCCTGTTATCCAGGATCACCGCGTGGAGGTGTAGAAGGGTCTTGGCAGCTCTGGTTCACTGGCCCTGACGCTAGCAGTCAACTATGGGTCGCTGACCGCTGCAGCTCATGCGCTGCTCAGCATCTTGATTCCAAATTTCACTTTTTATATATAAAAATATGTAAATGAGAAAAGATCACTTCTTAAATTAGACAAATGTAGCATTCCAGACAAGCATACAATCTGATCTAACAAATATGTTAGCATTAAAGTTATCCTTACATTTCATTCCAACAAAAAGTTGAACATAATATCTGCCTCACATGGAAGTCTGATTGGCAGAGTAGTTCGAGCTATTGACTCTCACAGAAACTGAACCAAGTTTGTGTCCTAGTCATAACACCTGCTATAAATAAGTACTTGACTCTCTAAGTCACCACAACGGTGATAGAAAAATAACCACCCAACAAAAATGAAGGATTAGCATTATTAAATCTAAAACAATTTATCTTCTACAGCTTCTTCTTCTTCTTCTTCTGCGTTCGTTCTCAATCTCCCGCTACCAAGCCCTGAACAGGGTTTGCAAGTAGCAGGAATTAATCCGGGGAATGCACTGTCTCACTAGTTTACAGCTTGACTGCGATATTTGCCCCTTTCGGTCTGTCACATCCGTCTTCGGCAGCATGTTCTACAGCAATATCAGCAATGGAACAACAAAAACATAAAAAGCTAGGTACATAGCAGATGCTGTCATCTTTATGGAAGTGTTTGAGACTTTTTTGTACTAACGATCAGGGGTAAAGATGCAGTGATGTAAAGATGATTTTAGTCTGGCTAAAAGAATGGGGATCGCAGTGAGCAGGCAAACCCAGTACTCCAAAATGCCAGCTGAAATCAAATGTGCCAGGCAGGCTTGACGCAGATGAAACAGCCTCGTTGTAAACTATGACACTATGTCCTTTTCAGGACGAACGCATTTAAGCTCAGCTTTTTCTGAGGTGTGTTGATTAGGTCTTTTTTCCCCACCACATCTACCTTAACTGTAAGACTGGTACCCATTTACAGCTGGAAAGTGTTGCGACGGCTCAAACATTTGGGAGCAGAAATGAATGCGGAGGGGTCTAAAGAGGAACAGCAATGGCCATGGCCGCCCTGAACAGACTGCAAATAATCTGGAAAGACAAGAACATTAGCCTTAAATCGAGGCTGACTTTAATGTATACAATGGTCACCTCAGTGTACCTCTACGAGTGTGAAACTTGGACTCTGACAACTGCCCTTGAAAGTAAAACTTGCGCAAAGGAAATTAGATTCTTGCAAAGAATTCTTGGCATTTCATATTTGGATTGCGTTACAAACAAGTGTTCTTGAAATTGTCAGGAGGGAGTAAGGTCAATATAAAAACCAATTGACATGGTATGGACATATATCACGATTTGTGGGGTTGACCAAGACAGTCCTGCAAGGCACTGTGCCTGGGAAGTGTGGGGGAGGGAGACTAAAAAAGAGATGGGAGGACGATATATAAGAGCGGACGGGAAGGTCTATAGCTTAAACTAATAACCTGACGAAAAATTGAGATGTATGGCGGGAACTGGTTCGACAATCTGCAATAACGGTGCCTCAACGACCTTCTAGGTTACAGGACTTATGACGATGAAAATGGAGTGTCAAAATCCTATTCACATCAAACAAAAATTGTTTTTTTTAATTTTGTTGTTGTTGGTGTTCGCCTTATTTTTCTAATCCCCAAGGCGGTGTGCGTTGCACTGTGTTTTTATTTTGCGCCTGTCGGCCCAGTGCATCCGACTTCAGCATGCATTTTATGTAAGGGTCTGCTTCCTCCTGCATTTTCTAAGGGTTTGCTTCCCCGGGGTAACGGCCGGTACTGTGATGGGGATCTAACCCAGCACCTTCGGATTGTGAGCCGTGCCACTTAACCACTAGGCCACGCCGTCCCCCAAAAATATATTTAATTAAAGACATCCACATGCTCTCACCAAACAAAAATATGAATATTTAAGATGTTTGAAAGCTTGCCTTTGAGAGACTCAACATGCTTCTCCAGCTTAGTCTGATACTCAAAAGCTAGTTTGGCACAAGCTGTTATACATTTGTGTGGAGTAATCTCTGAGAACTGTGGCAGCTGGTCTATTCTCATAACAGTATTTGTTTCTGCTGTATCAGGTGGGATTTCTGGCAGGCTGAAAACATTAACACAGGAACATAAATAACAAGTGAATGTTACAAAAGAATTGAATGGTTTGCATTATATTTTTAGGTGGTTTCCCCAACGACTAATGTCATTTGGAGACTGAACACTAAAATGATTATGTATAATAAATATAAGGGGCTTGTCATAAGTCTTTAACCTGAGTATGAAAGAGTAGGAGGAGAAAGTTTAAATTTGGCACATATGTAGCTCATTCAATTTGTACTGGACTTGAGAAGTATGAATTTCCCTCCTCAACAGGTTTACCCGGTATGGTGCATAGCACAACACACCTTATTGACCGGATCTGCTGCTCTAACGGTTTGTCAGAACATTGGAGAAATCAGAGGCCAGAACTGTGATAAAATTCTTTATGTTGCAGGGAAAAACACCTACAGAAATACACAGGGAGATGGAACCAGTGTTTGAGGAATTCTATCCTTTGTATGCTTCTGTAAAAACTGGTGTAGGCAGTTTAAGTGTGGCCATTTCCATGTTGCTGATCTTCCAAGATCAGGAAGACCCTCCTCAGAGTGCAGAGATAAAAATGCTGCAAGAGTGAAGAAAATCATTGACCACGATAGGAAAATGACAATTGCAGAGATATCTAGGTCAGCAAACTAAATGAAAGTATACAGTTTTTAGAATTTTGCACAACAGACTGAACATGAGAAAAATGTGTGCCCGCTGGGTCCAGCGTCTGCTGATATGTGAACAGAAACAAACGAGGGTTGATTGCTGTGGCCAGTTGCTCAAAATGTGTTGGTCGAAAAACATGTTGCCAACCATGGTGGCAGTAGATGAGACTTAAGTTCACCATTATGACCAAGAATCCAAAATTTCCAGCATGCAGTGGAAAACTCAGGACTCACCAACACATGTCAAGCCAAGAGCACAGAAATCTGCAAGAAAAGTGATGCTGACTGTTTTTTGGGACGTCAAAGGTGTCATATTGAAAGATTACCTGCCTCGTGGCAATACGGTTAATGTGCAATATTATGCAGATCTCCTTACCAAACTAAGAAAGACTGTGACCAGAAAACGAGGTATACTGCGCACTCAAATTCTGCCGTTGCTTCAAGACAACGCGCCCTCCCATAAAGTAAGGCTTATGCTGGAAACAGACAATGATTTTAATATTGAAATTTTTCCACACCCACCATATTCTCCAGATTTAGCTCTATCAGACTCTTTTTCTTTTCCCAAAACTGAAAAAACAACAGCTGAAAAGAAATCATTTTGACTGTGACAAAGATGTGATACTGGTTTGTGATAACTGGTTTAGTTAGAAAGATAGGTTACTTTATTCTGAAGATCTTTTCAGGGTCACCCAGAAATGTATATTTTCAGGTGGTGGCTACATTGAGAAGGAATAACCACTGTGCCAAATTTCAACTTTCTCCTCCCCCTACTCCTTCATGGTCAGGGTAAAGACTTATGACAAGCCCCTTGTACTAATTTATGGATAGTTCTTTGAAAAACAATCTATAAATCTTTACACTAAATAAGAACATTCAGGTCAGGTCATCCCGTAACCGATGAGGTCATTGGGGCACACATGAAGACACACATACAACCCATGCCACCCCTCTCTCTCTCTCAGTGGTCACTGCCTGTGCCTCCTCTGGTCGGAGATTGGTCCATTCATTTATGTTGTGAAGAAGAACATTATAAAACTGTAAACATTTGTCACAATATCATAAATAAGCAGACAAGGTCTCCAAACATGAAAAGGTTACAAGGTAAGAAAAACTAAATCCAAATACAAAATGTAATGTCCCGAACATGCTGGAGTTTGCAGCAATGAAAGAGCTGATATGTTGCCAGTGAAAGCTTCCACAATGGAGTGGCCAGTATTGCATATTACATTAATCACAGTCAAATATTGACTTTTCTCTATATCAATGCAAAAACTATGGGAATTTTTGTTGGTTATGTCTTCATAATCCAGTTAATAGTCAGCAGAAAGAGAAATGATGACTGATAAGACTAAGAGACAATGATGACATTCATGCCACACACCAGTTCTTATCATCTTAATGACTTCATGGGCTCCCTGGCTTAAAAAAAGGAAACATTATTACTATTTATTAGCAATACTATTACTTACTCTACTGTAATTTGTAATAATAAATAGACACAACAAAAATAAATAAATATATCCTGATCTAATTAGTAGATAGCTACGATGTTTGTTTATAGTTTATATTATTTAGACTAATTGTAGATTATATTGTGACTATTACTATCTATATATATTTGTCATTGCTGTGTGTTGTGTGATTGTTAAAATTAAAATTATAAAAATGCAAATCCTGACCAAATTATACAATAAAACAATACCCTATCCTATACAACTAATTCAGTCACACACTATACAATACAGTAACTGAATAACGATAATTCTCTGTAAAATACAAAGGTCGTGTGCATGTCTCTGAAGACCAATGCCATGATTGCATTGCTGATATAAAATAATTCTTATTAATTAATATTGAACTAAACTGTGTACTGTATTATGTATAATTTGTTATTTCAATTCAGAGAGTAGAGAGTGAGAAAGATTCAGGTTGAGTTATCCCTCGAGACATCTACTGTCGACTTCTGCAACCACAGCAAGTCTAACTAAATTTTAATGAATGGATAGGTTATAATACTATTTTTTCTTACAGAACATAGTACGCCTGAGATTTGGATTTATGGCGTACACATGATTTCCAAAAGTGAAATGAAATTCGATGCGTGCCAAGTCGACCTCTAGTCAATGCTGCCGCCATGATTTGCTACAGTTATTTCCCCTGCGATAAACACAAAAGTCGGAGTGCACCGGGTTAGTATCTCATTCACATTCAAAACATTCATTCCTCATTTTTATTTTTATTCGTTGCAAATTCTGTTTCCAAGAATCGACGTCACTGCACTACCGACATACCCATGGGTGCTCAGTTTCTCTCAGAAAATGGTACATGGTTTTGGTGTTGATAGTTCGTGTAGCACGCTGGTTACTCCAGCTCTCCAGCTCCGTCCTTTAATGCGCCCCACTTCGCTAGTCTTGTTTGATGTCGAAACTTAGCAGTCTGTGGATATCATATATTGCGGTGTCCTCATCCAACAGACAGTTATTGATTGATTTCAAAATGACACTCATATCCATCACTAACGTGCCCATGATGGAAGCTTATTAAGCTAAGAGGTAAACTATTTCGTTGCTCTGAACCCCAGCATGATCAGGACAGTAGATCCATGTCAACCCCAGGAGGTCTGAGACCTCAACAGCTGATATCCACTCGTACTTCAACCATCCCTTCTGTACCTTCTGAAGTGCGGATTGCGCGTCAGTCATGATGACTGCCCTTGTTAAAGAAGTCTCAGATAACCATCTTAACGCTGAGTTCACTGCTTCCATCTCCATTCTCAAACGAGGTTATTGACGTGTATGCCCCACTCCACTCAGCAACGACATATCCTCTCACTCTAGCCGAGAAGCCCCAACCTGATGTCCCACTGCGTAGCACCAATCCGTCGGTGTATATGACGGCATCACTATATTGCGTGTTCTCAGTTACCAGCTAATTCATCTCGAGCTCTGTTCTCCCGTTGTCTCATTCTTCGCATTTCTTACCTAAGGTTATGATAACACTCTAGTATTCCGTCATTCTATCACCAGAATGAACTCATTCTGCCTCCTTGGCTATCGCCTCAAGTATCTTGTAAATTAGAAAACCCATATATCTCTTGCTTGTTACTAGCGTATTTTCAATTTTCTGGCATGCAGCCTCAGTGTTTTATTTTAATGATAGCACACCATATCTGTTCTAGTCCAATTCCGTCATGACTGGCAATATATGATAATGCGACCTTGAACTCCGTGTTTCTCGTTTATTTCTCTCTTCCTTACGGCATAACTGCACGTTAGGGATTGGGGTGCTGGCGTATTTTTCTAGGTCACAAGCTTGTACATTCTGCTATGGAGAAAATAGCTGTTGTCCGTGAATCAGCTCCAAAACGGATAAAGAATATGAGCTGTAGCGGTCATCGACCTATGGTTGACTGCTAGCATCAAGACCAGCGGACCAAAACTGCCAAGACCCTTATTTATTTGTGATCCTGGATAACTGACTTCAACAGAGCATATTGGATAACGAGAAGGGATCGAAGAAGTAAGGCTAACCCGGTACTAAAAAAATGCCTTCTGCTGAAGACGAATGTGTCGGACCGAAAGGTGCAAATATCGCAGTCAAGCTGCAAACTAGCAGGGTAATTAAAATGTGACTGGTTATCTACAGACTCTGATGAGTCTTCTAAACCAGTATAAAAATGTTAAGTTAAGTAAGAAAAGGTACTACAACCCGCCACTCAACGTCCTTTTCATCGCGCAAAAGAATAAACTAACTCCTTGTGGACACTCAACAACAATTTATGTATCGAACTCCTCGGCCTATATTTCATAATCGCAAGTGTCGAATGACGAAAGTCCTGGCTAGTTAAGGAACTTTTTTTGGATGGTCGTCCGGCTGATCGAATACCTTAGCTCATATCTCTCTCTCTCTCTCTCTCTCTCTCTCTCTCTCTCTCTCTCTCTCTCTCTCTCTCTCTCTCTCTCTCGTGGCAATGCGCCTCCGTCACCTGAAGGTCCATGGTTCGAAGCTGAACTGCCCTTCACTATCTGTTCTGTTGTTTATTATGTTTTCCGATTGCAGAAAAGTGCTTGTTTTAGTGAAAGCTGTTACTAATCTTACTAACAAATATACTTTGTTTACCTATGGTAACGACATTAACATATAGTCTCGAATTAGCGACGTCGCAGAAGTAGCCGGCATAGCTATGAATCCACAGCTAGACTGCCTTAGAGACTAATTCCTGTTTTCTCCTAAGGATTTACTTGCTAAACCTTTCTCGCGAGAAGGTATCGGTCGTGGTAGGCGTTGATTGAAGAGCTGATGGTCACATCAGGATAGCACTATCTACAAATCGCCCTTTTACTCCAAAAGGGTGTTGAATTTCTGCTGCTTCTTCTTCGTTCGTTCTCAAACCCCCACTACCAATCAATGAAAAGGGATTTGCAAGTAACAAGATGTTGTCCGGAGAACGGACTGATTTGTGTCATAGTTTATAGATTGACTGCGATATTTGCACCTTTCGGTCCGACACATCCAACTTCGGCAGGTATTTTTGGGTACTGGGTTAGCCTTTCCTCTTCGATCCCTTCTTCTTAGCCAGTCTGCTTTGTTGCATACTGTTGGTCAGGATCTTCGCTTGAAGGTGTAGTGGTTCTGAAAATTACAGAGGCTACTGGTACCAGATGTGCCGTCCAATAGATCCTCGTTGGTTAAAAAGTGTATAGTGTACTTATTCGAATTACGGAGCTTAATGAGACCCGCATTGTTATTTTTCGTCACTACCTCCGCAGTGATACTATCAAGAAGGTGCAGAAGGGCTAGAGCAGCTAATTTTAGCTGTAAATGGGCACAGTAAAGATCAAAACCTGTTTATAAACATAAACAAAACAAAGATAATGACCACCAACCAAACACAATATCAGCAGAAATTTACAGTAGATGGTGAGGAAATAGATCAGGTCACGCATTTTGAATATCTGGGCTCCAGAATTGATAAGAATGGCGATTGATCGGGAGAAATCAGAAGAAGAATAGCCACGGCAATGCAGAGACTGAATAGCCTGAAGAAATTATGGCAGAGCACCAACAAAACGACAAAAGTAACAGACTTGAGAGCCTGTGTTTTTCCTGTGGCAGCTTATGGCTGCGAATCATGGACGATTATCAAAACTTCTAGACAAAGAATGGAATCCTTCCGAGACAAAATGTTAAAGAAAGATTCTCAGAATACCGTGAACAGAGAAAAAGACAAATGCAGACATTCGGCAAGAGTTGAGCAAAGAGGAGAACTGGTTTATCAATTCCATTATGGAAAGAAAATGTAAATACTTTGGTAACATCAAGAGACACAACGGTCTTGACAGAACAGTGATGGAAGGTATGGTGCCAGGCAAAAGAGGCAGGGGTGGACCAAGAAGACGATGGTACCAAGATATCCAGAAATGCCTGGGTATGACTGGAGTTTTGGCAAGGGAAAGAGTTTCTTTCGGACAGACTGTGATGGGAGCGAGGTTCTATAAAGGACAGGCTACATGATGATGACCTCCGATTGCGAGAATGGCAAGTTGCGTGGCTGTTGCCTCCCTTGAGGCAAAATAACCGTGATTCCCAGCTACCCGTAACAAACATGGTAGGCATCTCACATGCCATCGATATTTGATAGGACAGACGTTTGAAAGTGAAGGGAAACAGCGACTGGTTTTGAATTAATAAAAACGCTCTTTTCGTGAGTATTGGAGCTTAGTAAACATGCATTAGTTCTGAAATTGCCACAGTTACCCAAAAATAGGATCGTGTAATCTAATGAACCTCGTCTTAGATATGCATTTTTTAAAGTTTTAAGACAAGCACATAACTTCAGGATAATCAACTAGATAACTGTCAGGGATACGTGTAGCAGGGGGACGATCGTTCGCTTGCTTGTCTGAGAAGGGGTAGCAACACTCTGTGCAGAACGGGCTCCTTCGATTTCCAACAGACGAATAAAGCCACTGGTAGCCTGCCGACAAGACGTGCGCTGCATCAGCAGGTCGAGCCGTTTGAAAGTATACCGGCGTTCGATTCGCCAGTCCCCAACTCGTTGCTACACTGCGTACCTTCATAGCATCAGAAGATATGACAGCTCCTCGATACCGACTCAATTCAATTCAAGTGTTGTCTCCGCAACGAAAGTTGGCTCCAATATCATCTTTTCTTGACGGCACACTCTGCCAGACTGATATCTTTTTATGCTGCACTCCCACTTATAGTGTTGCCCGCCTATTGTCCGCAGACTTCCAACCTTCTCCGACAGTATTGCTTTAAATAAGGTATCGTGTCTTTTTATTATACCAAAATATTTGACTTGCCTAACTTTCATGTCTGTCAATAGTTCTCTACCCATGCCTACTCTTACCGAGACATCGATATTTTTTCCTCTTTCCACAAAATGCAATACATCCTTCTGTGTAACAACATTTCGAGGGTCTCTGTTTTGTTTTCAAACTGTTTTTTTTAACGAATCGATAGACACCACCAAACGCAATCTCACTCACACGTTGGGAGATGCAGGTTTTAGCAAGCAGCGCACACACCTTCATGCGAGACGCAGTGCACTTTTAATCTTCTTCTTTGCGTTCAGGATCTTTTTGGTCATGCTATATCTGTGGGCCAGTCGCCATGATGAAGTCTGTAGTCGTCACCAAGTCGGAGCGGCTGCCCCACAGCTTTTGTCTCATCTCCGCACCCTCTGGCCAGGTCTGGCATCTCATTTCCCTATAGATTTGGCATTCTTGTAGAATATGCCCAGGGTTCTGGCATCCTGTTCCACATGGGCACTCATCGGTGTGTGAGATCTTCAGTCGGTACAGATGTTCTTAGTAGTCTGCAGTGTCCAGTCCTCAGGCGAAATAACGTAGTTTGTGGATTTCTTTTGAGATAGTGAATTGGGTCTGGTGTACTGCTTATGTTTCTGTCTTCTCTCCATTGGTGTGTATACTGATTTCTGATGATGTTCTTGATTTCTCTGTATGGTACTCGATGATTAAATTGTGCCTTTTTGCTGCCATCGTTTGCCAGAGCATCAGCTCTCTCGTTTCCAGTGATTCCGCAATGGGAGGGTAGCCACTGGAGCGCTATTGTTGAGGATCTCTGGAGTTTTCCCAGTTCTGATCTGATCTCCGATAACAGTGGTTCGTTGTTTGTTTTTTGTATTGTCTCTAATAGTTCTCTGCAGTCTGTGAATACAGCTATTTTTGTTGCAGGTTGCCTTTCTGTTTGAAGTTTTCTCAGTGCTCGCAGGAGGGCCATCGATTCTGCTCTAAGGTTTGAGGACAACTTTCCTGTTGGGAGGGCCTCTTCTGTTAAATTTTTACTGGTGTGTCTTATGAATATGCCTCCTCCCCCGTTTCGGCCTGCCCCCTCTGATGAACCATCTGTGTACACCTCTGTCCATTCCTTGGTATTATATTTCTCCTCAATCATTGTTTGTACTAAGATTTTCAACTCGTAGACTCAAACACTAGAAACAAGCCAAACTATTTTCCAGAGATGTCAATCAATCAAAGACCTGTCAGCTTCCCGTGGAGCATATGTCCTCAACAAATAATCGCCAAGTTTTCCTATCATGAGCCATCTGAGCCAATTCTGTCCACGTCCTGTTTGCAGCCTTTATATTTGCTTTCAATTCCCTCTTCCATGAGTGTCTCGGTCTTTCTCTACTTCTCTTGCCCTGTGGATTCCAGAACAGAGCTTGTCTGGCAATGTTATCAAGTGGTTTCCGTAATGTGTGTCCTATCTATCACCATCGCCTCCCTCGTATGTCATGATCTTCTGCTATTTGTCCCATTGTTCCCTTCAGTTCCACATTGGTGATCTTGTTATACCATTCCCACCCTTGTATTTTACGCAGGCAACCATTTACGAAAGTCTACCTTTTTCACAAGTACATGTGTTGTCCTCCATGTTACAAAACCATATAATTGAACGGATTTTACGTACGTTGGAGTTGAAGATTTTTATTTTGGTGGTTGTTTTAATTTCTTTTGACTTCCATAAATTCCTCAATGCAATGAAATTTTTCGCCTTCTATATTCTTAACTGAACATCATTTCCTACTATATCTATACTGCTGCCAAGGTATTTGAAAAACTCCACATTTTGAAGGTGGGTGGTTCCCAGCCCATTTATATAATTGTTTATTTCATTTATTTTCAAAATCTGTGTTTTGTCTTTGTGTATTTTTAGCCCTAATTGTAGTGACCTCTTTTCTAGTAAAAGAAACTGTCAGTACGACTTTTCCCCATTGTTGGGGTAGTCGAGGTTTTTTTTAGGCTGAGAACTAAAGGCTGCTTCGCCACTGCTGACGCCACGTCGTGTGCTGACTATGTTTATTTTATTTCACCCCCAACAGAAAAACAACACATGCCATACTGGATTTGAACCGATGCACTCCTTGTCGGCAAGCAAAAGTCGAAACTATTCGGCCACTCATTCACTTTCGAGTATGCGTATCTTATTTTGCATCTGATTGTGGGTATGGGGCAGAAGAGTCAAATCATCAGCAGAGTCAAGGTCGTTAAGTTGTCTAGTCAATGTTCATTGGTCAGCCGTTGTTGCTTGGCGATAATGTCGACTTCATAATCCAGCCAATGGCCAGCAGGAAGAATGCTCAATATTATATACTCAATAGGGGGACGGCGTGGCCTAGTGGATAAGTGGCACGGCTCACAACCAGAAGGTGCTGGGTTCGATCCCCATCACAGCACCGGCCGTTACCCCGGGGAAGCAAACCCTTAGAAAATGCAGGAGGAAGCAGACCCTTACATAAAATGCATGCTGAAGTCGGATGCACTGGGCCTACAGGCGCAAAATAAAAACCACAGTGTAACGCACACACGCCTTGGGGAATAGATAAATAAGGCGAACGCCAAAAAAAAAAAAAATATACTCAATAACAGTTCACTGACAAATAGCAGTTAGAAATTTGTACATGGACTTTCTGTTTCTTTTAAAGTTACGATTGTCAGTTACATGCATCATGTCTCAAATATATACATACAAAATACAATCCGATAAAGACAAGGTCCATGCCTATTGACAGCTGTGTGTTGTTGTTGTTGAATGACGACAATGAAGGTGGACCTGGCCTTTCAGGTGGTTGTGCTATGCTTGGCGTCATCTGCATGTCGCTTCATACTATGGAAAATGCGCTGGTCATCAACTTTACTCTCTCGCCCCAAGCTACATTGGACCAGTGGCAAGATTGTCAGTCGAGGCAACTGCAGGTAACTCAGGCACTCGTGCGATCTCACTGACAAAAGACTGTTAGAGAGAGACGGGGATCGCAGTAACTTGGACCATGACTACCAAGTGTTGCGGCCTTTCTAGCTTCTTGACATTGTAAAGCGATCCCCTAGCCATCTTGGAACATGACTGTCAAGTGTTATGGCCTCTCTAGCTTCTTGACATTGTAAAGGGATCCCCTAGCCATTTTGGAATACGACTACCAAGTGTTGCGGCCTCTCTAGCTTCTTGACATTATAAAGGGATCCCCTAGCCATCTTGGAACATGACTGTCAAGTGTTATGGCCTCTCTAGCTTCTTGACTCTCTAGCCTGAACAATCCTGTCTCTCACTTCCTTGTTCCTGGAAACAGGCTGTGTGCCAGAAGTTTGGTCAATGAGTTGGGATCAACACTGTAATCCCTATTGTGGCGAGCTTACTGTGGCGTCTCACACTGCACTACAGCAAGGAGGACCACAGTCCCATTTTCTCAAACACGCCCCAGGATGTAAGATGAGCCACTGTAATCCACTAGCAAAGAAATGTCATCAAGAGTTAACTCAGAACAAGAAGGTTTGAACAACAAGCCTGAAGATGCAGCACAGAGAATGAACGGACAGCAGCCACCAGCTCGACTGGCTGCTTACATCAGGATCAGTGAACCAGAGCTGACCAAAACCCTATTCCACCTCTAAGTGGCAGCCCTAGAAACGGGCTGCACTAGTGTAGTCTGGTTAAGAGAATAGGGATCGCAGTGGGAAGTCAAACCCAGAACTAAAAAAAGCCAGCTGAAACCAAATGTATCGGGCCAAAAAGCGCAGATATCCCAGCTGTAAACTTTGACACATCCTTTACAGGACCAACTCTGAAATGCTACAGAAGGGTGCTCAAAATACCATGGACAGAAAAAAATAAAAATGCAGAAATCCTACAGGAGCTCAATATAGAACAAAACTTGGATGCTGAGCAGCACATGAGCTGCAGCGGTCAGCGACACATACCTGACTGCTAGCGTGAGTGCCAGCGAACCAGAGCTGCCAAAACTTTTCTACACCTCTATGCGGTGATCCTGGATAACAGTCCGCAACAGAGCAGACTGGCTAAGGAGAAGGGATCGAATAGGGAAGGCTAACCCGGTACTAAATAAATGCCTGCTGAAGTCAGATGTGTCGACTGAAAGGTGCAAATATCGCAGTCAAGCTGTAAACTACAACACAACACATTCCGGTCTCCGAACTACTTCCTGCTACTTGTAGAGCCCTTTTCAGTGCTTGATAGCGAGAAATTGAGAATGAACAAAGACGAAGAACAACAAAACTGGCTAGTAAACAGCATTATGTCTAGGAAATTAGCATACTGTGGCCACATCACATATCACAATGTCTAGAAAGAACACTACAGGAGCGCATGGAGCCTGGCAAAAGAGGCAGACTTAGGAGAAGATGGACACAGGACATTACAGAGGCTCTGTGGTTGACAGTGGCTGGAGAGCTGACCAGGAATCGAGTGTCTTACAGATCGGCTGTCATGAGAGCAATGCTCTGAAAAGGACATGCTACATAATGATGATTGGTAAATAAATTAATGGGGGAAAAGATATATAAAAAAAAGAGAAATTGAAGGTAAAAGAGAGTGGGATTAGAAGGGAAGTCCATGTGAACATATGGAATGTATTCAAACCATGAGGTATGAGGCAATGGATAAGAAAAATCATTTTCACCTTGAGTACCGCTGCAACTTCAACCAATTTATTTATTATATAGAACTAAGAGCACATTATAAATTCTACTCCTGACAACGACAGCACTTGAAAAAGCTAATTCAGAATGAACACCAAAATGGCTAGCATGCAGTGACATCAATTCTGTATAACATAACATAACATAAAGTGAACCAAAGGAAACACTCACACTGGACACAAAAATCTTTCTGTAAAACATTATATTTAATATCTGTTTCACAGAGTTCACGTTACACTTGTTCATTTATAAAGTGCTCGTCTCTCAATTGAACAATCAGTAACATGGAAGCTTACAAAATATTTATGCACGTCCAAAAGCTGTCAACCCAACGCATTTGATGAAATACATACACACATTATTATATTAACAAACAATGACAGCAAAGAATAGTTAATACAAATGAAAGATGTGATATTATCTGTATGCAGAATGGAAGCTAATTGGATAATCTAAATCAATGGTGTACAAATCATGAGGTGCTTTCCCCTTTAACCCTTTACAGTCCAAACTGTCCATTACAATCAACTAGAGTAGCACCACTTACAGTCCGACTTATCTGAAGTCCCATATATACAATTTATTGTTATTTAGCTAAATTTGATTTATAAGCAAAAACCTGTATTGTTAAATTTAAAAATCATAATTTTAGTTTTAATAACTTTTGTTCTGTTAACCATGAAATACATAGAATTACTGTTCTTGTCTTGAACATTAAGACTAACATCTTGTAAATTAGGATGGACTGTAAAGGGTTAAAAGGTTACTGAAATGTAACAAAATGTATATTTAACCTATTACACCTGCCCAGTATATTATGTTTGAAAGCCTTTATTCAATGCAATCTTTCAATTGTATTTTATTACTAGAATAGCATTTAAATATAGTCTGTAAACAAATAGTATATAAGTAAGGGAAAGAAATATCTCCATGCTATTATGAATACATATTTTCTATTTAAAGGATAGTGTGCAAAGGGTTAAATAGCATTTTTATCATTCTTATTTTAAAGACACAATATCATTGAGTTCTTCTATGAAGAAAGATACTTCTGTAGGGTTGGACCTACAAACAGGTTGTGCAATACTGATCTGACAATTCTGTCCTGACTATCTTCAGATTATCTGGTTGATAAGTTAATGAAGCCATATTACATATTTCTTTGGACATAATAAAAACTGCACAATTAGCAGAGAGACATGTTAATTCATATATCAAATAACAGCAAATTCAATTAAAACAAGGTTTAGATTAAAAATTATGGATTTCCCATGCTAAAAAAAAAACAAAAAAAACACAACAAACTGCAGGTTGATAAATCATCAATAAATGCAACGATTATTTCTTTAAAAAAAACAACACAGCAATGGCAAAGATGTGAAGTTGTTTGTTGAATAGAATTCTACAAGACCAACAATCACTATATCAAATCTACTGTATTTTCACAAATAAATGAAAAGTTCACATGCCCAAGAATTACAGATCAGTAATAATTCAACAAATTCCTATACTGACATCATCATCCAAACCCATGTTTGCTTCAAAAGGAGCATAGGCGCCACCTTGTAGGAAGTCTGTGCCACAGCATTTATATTGCTCTCGCATTAGTGGTATGTATTTGTGCATAGAATGGTGCAGCGGTTCTATTTTTTCCCTCCCCAGTAAGGGCCATGAAAATTATATGGGAGCATAATGATTTATAATAAAAAGTAAAGATACTGTTAAAACAACAGCGTGGTATGTAGGGAATATGGTGTTAGGCCCATATCTGTCTTGATCAACAGCACACTAGGGGGTGATGTGGTCAACATCACGCCAGCCATCTTTATTCTTCTTTGCGTTCAGGATCTTTGGTCATGCTATATCTGTTGGCCAGTCGTCCTGGTGAAGTCTATGGTCTTCAACAGCTTGGACTGGCTACCCCACAGATATTGTCTCAGCTCCGCACCCTCTGGCTAGGTCTGTTATCACATTTCCTTATACAGTGGGCACTCCTGTGGAATATATTCAGGATTCTGGCCCCCTGTTCCACGTGGACATTCATCGGTGTGCGAGATCTTTAGTCACCAGCCACCTTTATTTTCCCTGATTATTATGGTGCCTAATTTTTGTTAGGTTGAGTCGATCCAGAAGCCGTTTTGGAATCAGAAAAATCTAGCATCAACTGGGCTCTGCTGAGAACCTAATGCACTAACCACTGCACTACCTCGGCTCCATATTGACATATATAACAAACAACAAAGAGTCTCACAAAGACTGCAAATCATTTTGCCACAATGAATATCTGCTAAAAGATATATTTAGAAATGCAAATGGAAGACAAGACATACCTTGTACATATATAATGAAACACACAAATATTTAAGTATCACAAAATATCATCCCTATCTTATTATATGTAATTCTTGGATAGGATACACATTAATGAAACCAGTTGGTAGCAGTTGAACAGAAGAGAGCAGGTCGTGGTCTTCAGACTTCGCACTGGCCACAATAGACTGAGGTACCACCTATTCAACAAATTGAAGATAGGTGGTACCGACGAATGCCCGTGTGGTACCGGGAAAATGACCGCTGAACATTTGCTGCAAAACTGCCCGACATACGAGGATCAGAGAGAGCAGATCTGGCCATCACCAGTGGCAACACTAGACAAGCTCTACGGCAGTGTCAACAGTCTCAGGATGACCGCTGCTTTTTTTGAAAAAATAAAGGTCAGCGTAAGAAGAAGAAGAAGAAACCAGTTGGCAGCATTAAAAGACAGTATCTGTTCTGGAATCACAAGAGTAAGGGAAATAGTTGCAGACTAAAACACAACTGATAAGAGGAGAGCAAGCCTGACATACAAAGGATAAGGACGAGATGGAAAGAGTTTGACTGTATGTGCCAGGACAGGGTTATTGTTGAATGTCCACATTGAGTAAGATTACTCTTTTGTCCGCCCTGAAAAGGGCATTAAGTGGGTGGTTGCAGAAGCTTTCCTCACATTCCAAGCGTGCTGATGAAAGCGAACTGGGGTTCTCTGGGCGGCTGTGCTATGCTTGATGAGGAGTGACCCTCTTCACCTCATGATACATGATGGGATCAAGATGCTGAGCAGCGTATGAGCTGCAGTGGTCAGCGCCCATAGCTAACTGCTAGCGTCAGGGTCAGCGAATCAGAGCTGCCAAGACCCTTCTACACCTCCACGCGGTGATCCTGCAGCAGGGCAGACTGGCTAAGGAGAAGGGATCGAAGAGGGAATGCTAACCCGGTACTCAAAAAATGCTTCCTGAAGTCGGATGTGTTGGACCGTAAGGTGCAAATATCGCAGTCAAGCTGTAAACTACGACACAACGCATTCCGTTCTCTGGACTACATTCTGCTACTTAAGCCCTTTCAGGGTTTGGTAGCGGAAGATTGAGAATGAACAAAGCCAAGCCATGATACATGATGAGTGACCCTCTAAACCCCATAGTAGACTAGGAGTGACTAAGTCACATCATGATATCAGATAAAAATATAGCTTGTGACAATCATGGCCAAAGAGCAGGAGCCCATAGGCCGCTGAATCAATAACCAACCAACCATCCTCAATCATAAAATGGATAACAGAAACAAGAACTACATTTGCTTCTAGGACAACATTGTCATAATTATCTGTGCAACCTGACTATGTGATCAACATACATGTAAATTAGTTCTATTCAATAGCTAGGAAAACTGGCATGTAATGAAGGGAATCACATCCAGTCTGAGTGAATGAGCTAACAGCAGCCGGCGACTCATACCTGGCCAAAAAGTTATTCCACCTTCATGTGGTGGCCTTAAAGAGAAGCGGCACTAGTGTAGTCTGGCTAAGTGAGTATGGGTAGGAAGGCAAATCCGGCACCAAAAAAGGGGCAGCTGAAACCAGTTGTGGCAAGTCAAAAAGCGCAGATGTCGCAGCCTTGCTGTAAACTATGACACAACATCCCTGTCAAGATGAGTGCTGAAAATGAAGAAACAGAACAGAACTGCATAAAAAGGAACATGTGACCGAATGGGACCGATGTTCGCTTGCTGATATGGACGACAGTGGATTGAATCCAGGTATGGCATGTTGACATCTGACAGCGTACGAAGAAAAAGAAGAAGAATCCAGGTATGGCAGGTTGACGTCTGACAGCGTACGAAGAAAAAGAAGAAGAAGAATCCAGGTATGGTATATGTTATTTTTCTGTTGGGGGTAAAATAAATAAACATAGCCAGCACACGACGTGACTACAGCAGCGACCTGTAGTGCTCAGCCTAAAAACCCCTCGACTACCCCAACAATGGGAATAAAGTCAATTTTTTTTCTACGGTAATCAATTTTATTCTGTTGTTCAAACACTTCTATTTTGAAATGAACTAAGCCCATGCTATTAGTTAATCAGTTTTCATTCCCTTTATACTTATGTCACCGCTTATGACATGCTCTCTCTGCGGCAGTGGTGCTATGCTTGCCCCTATCATACACAAAGACCCCCACGGACCACTCGTGATTAGAGGCATTCATACAGTTATATATCCTTTTAGTAATTCAGCACTTCACATGTTAATTGATTTTTATATCCATTTTGTCATGCATTCCAAATCTACCATATGTGTCTTCCTCTCATCCCTTTGCCCCATGTCACAAGGTGTTCCAAGTCCTCCTTTCTACGTGCCCAATGAAAGGTGTCTTTTTCATATGAATCTTACTGACTCTTCTGTGTTATCAACTCATTACACCGTCATGTGAAACTCAGAGTACCATATCTCACTTCTAAAAATTACTGGACTGCACAAAGAATTGGGTCCCACACTGTTAACCTAAACAATTTCAAAATAATTAATGATAAAAATATAACACACATCAGGACAATCCCCTGTTTGCCTGCACACACAATTACAAGTATAAAAAACAGCTCTACACCCACAGAGGTAGAGGAGGAGTTACTAAGTGAAATAAAGAATTCAATAAGTGGCTCATATTCTGTCATTTTGAAATATACATGAATCCTTGTTCTGGATTAAGATGAAACTAAAAACTTTAAATGTATAATAAAAACAAGGTAAGCTGTTAGTAACAATGTCACATAGACAAGTATTTTTGCACTAGGAGCATTTACACACAAAAAAACAGAAAAGAAAGAAGGAACTGGCATTCCAAGATCTCCCCTATTCTCCAGATGACAAAAACACCTATGAGTTATGGGACTCTGTCAGCTGAAAAAAGTGTATATGCTGTCAAAATGTTACAAACGCACATTATTACAATTTAACAAATTATGAATGACTAGTTTATTGTGCACAGTCTAATAGAAGTAGTCATGAAGAGATACACTGCAAAGAAGGAAAAGGCTATAACAATAGTGAGTGTCACCTTTACTTCAACTGAATACAATGACATTATCTTGTTTATATCTACATTAATGCCACTGTAAAACAAACAGAATGCTAGTACGGCTAATAATGTAACGAGAAAAGAATGTGAGTGAAAAAACATTAACTAAATGATGTATATACAAAATTCAAAATTGTTGTTTCCGAGGTATTAAAGTACAAAATTCTGAATAAAATTATTGAAAAATGAAAACTTGAAATTAGCAATGTCACTTGTAGACAAGTTCCACTGGAAGGATTTACCACTGCACTGCAGTCACTATACAGTGTGCAGATTAGGTTTTTATTTGACCCCTGGTACAAACAAAAAAACTGAGGTTTTCAATATGTGTCTCCTTTGCCAGGAGACTAGCACGTTATCCTGTGGGCCACTTGTTCCTTAACATCTTTGTCTAAATTAAAGGTTTGTCCCATAGTAGTTATACTACTGTCAGGGAATGAAGTTGTTAGAGACTTCAGACTACAGTGTACTAAGTCCCAGCTTGTATGAGATAGAGTGGCCAGTTACTTTCCTCACTGCCTTTTACTTCCCTAGTCATATGCCAGCTAGCAATTTACAGTTGTGGCTCAACTGGAGTGTGATGGTCGTGGGATTTGAACCATTTCTTAAATACCCTACCCACCACCACCAACTGAATAACACAACACGAAACGTGTCTGTATGACATAGAGATGAAGCCCAACCTGGCAACTAAATACAGTTCAGCATCAGAAACTGACAGCAGTCACATTTTGATTGTATAATGCTGAATACATAACAAGGAAGACCAACACCAAGTAAACAACAAAATAAGAATAAACAATATATTGGAGACGTGACCGAATGGTTTTGATGCCTGCCTGCTGACAAGGAGGGCAGCAGGTCAAATCCCCAGTAAGGCATACGTTGTTTTTCTGTTGGAGGTGAAATAAACAAACAATAGCCAACACATGACGTGGCAACAACAGTGGGGAAGTGACCTGTAGTCCTCAGCCTAAAAATTCCTCGACTATCCCAACAATGGGAATAAAGTCGTAGGACAAAGGAAAGGAAAACCACACACAGATAACCACCTCTGTAGTTTATTCTTTTGACTGTATCAACAGCATCATCTTTCTATTTAGGGTTCGCAGCCTCGCTGTAAAGTAAGACACAACGTCCTGTTCAGGATGAATGACAAAGAATCCTCCCTTTTTATGTATCAATGGGGGCATGGAGGGGGCGTTTACGATTTGAAGGAATGCTGTGTAAGACATTTATGTACTGTTATAGTGGTGGTCGTCAGTCTTACTGGGTGAAGGGAAGGTGAAGCAAAGAACAGTTATAATGTAACTTGACAGGCATGTTGTAGGAGGTGACCAAGGAGGGTTGGACATGGGACTAGCAACCTTATCCTGCAGAAACTATAAGCTATAAGAAAATTTAAAAAAAATTCTCTACATCTCATGTTGACTGAGAAAGTGAGTAAGTGTAATGGTGGGTTTTGTTGCAATTTGTTTGAAATGATTAGGTGGGAGTGAAGAGTAACATCAGCGCCAGGTGAAAAATATTGATAAAGATAAAGATAACATTGGGGTCAGGCAAAACATACTGATCAAGGTGGGAGTGAAGAGTAACATCAGGGTTAGGTGAAACATACAGATCAAGGTGGGGGTGAAGTGTAACATAAAGGTTAGGTGAAACATACTGATTAAGGTGGGAGTGAAGAGTAACATCAGGGTCAGGTGGGAGTGAAGAGTAACATCAGGGTCAGGTGAGACATACTGATCAGGGTGGGAGTGAAGAGTAACATCAGGGTCAGGTGAGACATACTGATCAGGGTGGGAGTAAAGAGTAACATCAGGGTCAGGTGGGAGTGAAGAGTAACATCAGGGTCAGGTGAGACATACTGATCAAGGTGGGAGTGAAGAGTAACATCAGGGTCAGGTGGGAGTGAAGAGTAACATCAGGGTCAGGTGAGACATACTGATCAAGGTGGGAGTGAAGAGTAACATCAGGGTCAGGTGACACATACTGATCAAGGTGGGAGCGAAGAGTAACATCAGAGGCAGGCGAGACATACTGATCAAGCTGGGAGTGAAGAGTAACATCAGATGTAGTCCGGAGAATGGAATGCGTTGTATTGCTAGTTTACAGCTAGACTGCGATATTTGCACCTTTCGGTCCGACACATCCGTCTTCGGCAGCAAGGAGGGAGTGAAGAGTAAGATTAGGGCCAGGTAAAACATACTGATCAATGTGAGAGCGAAGGATAATGTCAGAGGCAGGTGAAACATACTGATCAAGGAAGGAGAGAAGAGTAACACCAGGGTCAGGTGAGACATATTGGTCAAGGTGAGAGGGAAGTGTAACATCAGGGTCAGGTGAAACATACTGATCAAGGAAGGAGAGAAGAGTAACACCAATGTCAGGTGAGACAAATTGGTCAAGGTGAGAGCGAAGTGTAACATCAGGGTCAGGTGAAACATACTGATCAAGGAAGGAGAGAAGAGTAACACCAGGGTCATGTGAGACATATTGGTCAAGGTGAGAGCGAAGTGTAACATCAGGGTCAGGTAAAACATACTGATCAAGGAAGGAGAGAAGAGTAACACCAGGGTCAGGTGAGACATATTGGTCAAGGTGGGAGCGAAGAGTAATCTCATGGCCAGGTGAAACTTACTGATCAAGATTCTACCTTAAGTGCTCCTGGAAACAGGCTGTGTCACAGCAGTTTGGACGATGAGATGGGGATCGACACTGTTATCCCAATTGTGGTGAGCTTACTGAGAAACCTCGTGACGTCACCAGACGTTTTTTTGTCTTGATAGTGTAACTTGCGCTGTATTTTGATTTAAGTGTGGAAGAAACTGTGCTGGTGATCAACCTCACTCTCTAGACCCGAGCTGCCTTGGACCAATGGCAAGATGACTGGAGGTAACTCAAGATGACCTCCCTTGCGACCAGGGATCACTTGAAACTTATGGGATTCAATCATCCACAGTTTCTATTCATCATTTTGAGAGGTGAGTGCTTTACTTCTTGAATACAGCAACCTCTGAAATAGGCTCCATCTGCATTGGCACACTTCTCCCAGCAGTGGGAACACTGCTTGACAAATATGGAAGTCTTTGTTAAGAATTCCCATCAGGCACTTTGTCGCATTTGTCTTGATTTCGTAAATATCGCCCCCTTTGAGTGGCACATTGAGTCTTGGAAGGAGCAAAAAGTTGCAGAAAGCATGTTTGAGGCATAGAAGGGTATCGAAGCTGTCAGGGTCAGCGTAGGTGTATCCCAACAAGTCACTTGCAATCTGCAGATGATTTTCCTTCTGCTCATGAGTGAGGATTCCTGGAACAAATTTTGCAACAGCACGGGACATCCCAAAATCGTCAGTCATAATTGATTGAACTGAACTGTACTAAATTGCCAATTCACTCTAAATCTTTTTAATTGTTAAATGGGGGAGGAAGACTAACATCTGATCAGTCAAAATATGTTGATTAGACATGTTAGTCAGGGTCAGGCAAAACATACTTGCCAAGACCTTCACCTTGGCTTCCTAGTAGACCTCCCTGGAAACGGGCTGTTTTCATGGCAGCCTGGCTAACGAGGTAAGGGATCGACGTAAACCCCGTAGTTGTGAGTGACACGCAGATAAAGCTAAGCATAGCACAACCGCCTGGAGGACCTCAGTCCACCTTCATCAGCACACTCGGTATGTGAGGAAAGCTACTGCAATCCGCCACTTAACGTCCTTTTGGGGGCGCACAAAAGAGTAAACCCACTCATTGTGGGCATTCGCAAACAATAACTGTTAAATTTCTTTAACTATTATTCAACGATCTTCCATCACTAACAGTCTTGATTTGTTTCTGGAATTCTGAAATCTGGCAAAAAATTATGCATGCACATATGATGTCAAAGTCGCATGTCATGCAAGCCTGCCCCAGTGCAGCTATTGAATGGCGTTTAAAAAAACAAATTAAGGTCGGATACTTTTTTATCACACCTCAAACAGATGGAGATTTGTGAGAGAAAGTTGAGATGGATAGGACACACTACTCTCAGAAAGAAGTCTGGCAATTTAGCCAGACATGTGTTGGATTAGAAACCACAAGGGAAGAGATGAGTGAGAAGGTTAAAGGACACCTAGTGACAAACAGTGGAAGTGGAGGCAGGGAAGTTGGGAGTCTCATGTGCAGAACTCAAAGAGGAAAGCTCAAAATATAAACACGTGGAGAGCATCCATTGTGGTTTTCTGTTCAAAGGGGCACTAAATGGATTAAGTAAGTCATACATGTGATTAAAAAAGATCAAAACAAACAAGCAATAATGTAACCAAAAATATAAACACAATTTATTGGCTATCTATACATACAAAAAACACATTACTGTGATTGTTGTTGTTGTTTGGTTGCGTTCGCCTTATTTCTCTATTCCCCAAGGCGGGTGTGCGTTACACTGTGGTTTTTATTTTGCGCCTGTCGGCCCAGTGCATCCGACTTCAGCATGCATTTTATGTAAGGGTTTGCCTCCTCCTGCATTTTCTAAGGGTTTGCTTCCCCGGGGTAACGGCCGGTACTGTGATGGGGATCGAACCCAGCACCTTCTGGTTGTGGGCCGTGCCACTTAACCACTAGGCCACGCCCCCTTAACTATGATTGTATAATGCTTAGTTTATCTGAAGGAATACCCAAAAAACAATACCAAAAAAATACATTTACTATGAATTGGTTCTGTGCAAAAGTAAAAAAGTGAAATCTGTACATTCTACCTATACATACATATATTCCTCTAATACACTCATACATTTGAAAAAGCTCAAAACATGCGGTTTGGGTACACAGAACTCACCATGGATAGACTAAACGTATTGATAGACTCCCCAACATAAACACTTTACATAGCTACACTCGTCAACTTCGAAATACATGAAAATTCCACAAATTAGCATTGACTGCAAAAAATGCAATCAGATTGGCAGACGTGGTTAATCGTTTACAAGATTTGCCCATCAAATGAGTAACTAAAAAACTGAATCCAATGACAGTAGTTCTTCTTGAGCAAGTCTAAGAATACGTACAACTTGTACACACCATAAATTTATAGGTATTATTGAGTAACTAAAACTTCAAACCATATAACATATTTATTTAAAATTCGTTTTCAAAGTCAATTTCTGGACGCTTGTAAACTTATCAGGTTACAAAACTGTCGACTATTTTCAAAATAAAAAAAAACTTGAAAAACTTTTAGACCATTCTAAGAATATATCAGAATTGATTTTATGGGATCAAGACGCTGATCAATGCATGAGCTGCAGCAGTCAGCGACACAAAGCTGACTACTAGCATCAGGGCCAGCGACCCAGAGCTGCTAAGACCCTTTTACACATCTACGTAGTGATCCTGGATAACAAGCTGCAACCAAGCAGATTGGCTAAGGAGAAGGGATCGAAGAAGAAAGGCTAGCCATGTACCCAAAAATGCAAGCTGAAATCAGATGTGTCGGTACCAAAAGGTGCAAATATTGTAGACAAGATGTAAATTACGACACAACGCATTCCATTCTCCGGACAACATCCTGCTACTTGCATAGCCCTTTTCAAGGCTTGGTAGCAGGAGTTTGAGAACGACAAATAAGAAGAATTGATTTTATTATTTTAGAACTCTAATAGTCAAGTCATATATTTTGTAATGGATTAGAGACACTTTGGAACTGAAGAAAAAAAAAATGTACAGTAAAAATGACAACTCCAGTACTAAACAGTACTACACTGTAAGGAATACAAAAAAACCCATTACTGGTGACCTCTACAAATTGACCTGTATGCTTACAGGTGATCTCACAAACTCTTTGATGGAGGAGACAGCACATTTGTATTATGGGTTGTAGCGGCCAATCTTAACATATTAATAAGTATGAGAAAGTTGACAAATTATCACATGCAGATGAATATGTATTTTGATTATGTACAATCCATTTGATATCATGATACAGAAGATATCTCAAAAGCAGACATCATGACATCAGCTTCTTCAATGTAATGTTCTGCCGAGGTTTTAATATCAAAATATATGATTGACTCATGACTTTTCTGGTTATTCTTGTTTTCTCACTAGGAAATTGAAGTAAATATCATAAATGGAGTGTACATCAGTTTTTCTACAAATGGACTACGGCAAAAAAACAAAATGATTTATTTTAATGACACATTTCGAGGAGCTAACATCACCAGCAAGATGGGAAAATAAAAAAATTAGGACATTTTATTAAGGAACTTATGGAAATCAAAAGAAATTAAGTTCAACACAAAATTCTATTATATCCTATTATATGGTTCTGAAATATGGTAACGAAAACAGCAACCAAAAAGGTACAGACATTCATAAATGGGTGCTTGTACAGATTCGAAGGTTTGCAATGGTATGTATCACTAATGTGGAACTGGTGGAAATAACCAGACAGTGGACTGATGACGTGTAGTGAAGATGCTGGTGTTGGATAGAACGTAACAGGAAGGAAATCTGCTGATAGGAAGATGTCTGCATATTCTACTTTCTATTTGTTGGACAGATAGTGTGTGAATCTGCAGTGGGTGGTTCGCAGTCTGAATGTTGTCACTTGATCTATTTTTGGTAAGGAGTCGCACAAATAAATTATATCAGACTGTGGGTGTTCTCTGTGCCATTTGTCTCTTATAGGATCATTTCAGCTTTAAATTAAGGTTGGTCTGCAAGGTGCAAACGTACCCAGCACCAATTCCTGCAGTGCCAGGATCAAATATGGCTTTTTGGCCGGAGTGAAAAACAAAATCTAGTATCCAACCTAATTATGCATGTACACCTAAGCCATTCTCATCTCCTCGTGCTGCAGACCGGAAACCATGAAGTCCCGGGCTAACGAGGAAATGGCCGCCTAAGAGGGTTGGGCTCCATAAGGTCAGAAAAGTGTCAAAGACACACCAAGCTAACAGAATACTGTACGATATGACAACCCAATGAAGAAACTAATAATAAAATAATCACTTCTGTCTTTGCTGCCTGTTCTGTGACTTCAATTTGTTGCCTTAGCTGATGTAGGATTTTTTTAAAAACATTACTGCTGATCTTGTTTATTTGTAAACCTGACTTACACCACTCTGCCTTTCACCTTAATCCCAGAATCAGTTTGAATGGGGTACGACAGCTGAGTGGTTCTAACCAGAAGGCTCCCAAAGAGAGTGAGAGAGGTGGAGAGATTAAGGAAGACAAGCACCTAACATTGCATTAGTTCAGTTCATATTAAATATCACTACACAAATTCAGACTTTTTAAAGAAATGCATTTTTCATAATAACTATGCAATATCTAATTACTACGACCGTCATTAAGTAACAGTAATTTTATTATAAAGTGCATGGAAGAGTATGTACAACAGAAAATCTTATTTCAGAACACAAAATGGCTCTTTAGCAATACGCTATGTAAGGATTGTGACGATTGAACAGTATGAGTATACGCAATATAGTGTACAACATGGTCGCCCTACTGTCGACTTGCACTGTGGAAGAACAATGAGGTGTTATTAATTACTTGTGGTCAGAGGGTGTGAAACTTCTGAAATCTACAGAAGAATGAAAGTTCAGTATGGAGACAGTGAGTCAGAGGAGATTGCATGAATGGGGAGAAAGATTTAAAAACAGAAGACAATACGTCATTGATGAACCACGGACTGGGCGACCAGCAAGTGTGGCAACTGACCCAGTGAAACAGCAGATTGACCAGTTAGTCCGTGGCACCAGAGAAGTCACTATTGATGAAATAGCCGTAGATTTCAACATGGGTCATGGCGCTGCATATAAAATTGTCCATGACGACCTAAGTTATAGGAAAGTATGTAGCAGATGGGTCCCAAAGCAGCTGATGAAGTAATGGAAGCTGTGCAAAATTGTTAAAGGTCAAACCAAATGGCTATTTTTCTAGAAGGCATCCACAAGCTAGTGTATAGGTGAACAAAGTGTGTTGGCAGGCACAGGGACTATATAGAAGAATAAGACACAACAAATTTCTGGTTTGCATTGTTGTAAAAAAAATATTATTAATAAAATTGCTGTAACTTAATGACCGTCCCTTGTATTTGTTATCAATGTGGAACATAAGGGCAGGTTATCTCATACAGTAGGGGAGGATAGGAACATAATGATAAATTGTCAATAGGTTGATGGTGTCGGCTAACTGGAGAAGCTTGGCAACCCTTGTCTGAAGTTACTTGATACATTTCATATCTATATACACTAATGATTTAAGAGCAGTACTCTGTCAACTATGCCAGCAGTCCGCATCAAAAAGAGTAGTGGTACAGTGGGTTCCATCCCACTGCAACATCCAAGGCAACGAGGAGGCAGACAGACTAGCAAAAGAAGGTGCAAGACTACCACAACCAGATACTAGTATGACATACGAAGAGTCAAAACGGCTTATTAGAGCTAGATACATGACCAAATGGGAAACCGAACATACTGGCTACACAAAAAACGATGCCAATTACCAGTTGAACAGAAGAGAGCAGGTCGTGGTCTTCAGACTTTGCACTGGCCACAATAGACTGAGGTACCACCTATTCAACAAATTGAAGATAGGTGGCACTGACGAATACCCGTGTGGTACCGGGAAAATGACTGCTGAGCATTTGCTGCAAAACTGCCCGACATACGAGGATCAGAGAGAGCAGATGTGGCCATCACCAGTGGCAACACTAGATAAGCTCTATGGCAGTGTCGACAGCCTCAGGATGACCGCCGCTTTTTTCGAAAAAATAAAGGTCGAAGTCTGACAGCGTAAGAAGAAGAAGAAGAAGAAGAAGATATCTACATACACAATCAATGAAAATTTAAAACAATATTTAATGTGTAAACCTAATTAAGAAGATAACAGACAATGATGGACAGAAAAATATGTAAATGCAGCAGGATACAGATAACAATAAATATGACATGAGTACCAGTGTCAGCGTCTTTAATAAAAAACAATTATCAGCAGGAACATTGGAGCAATCCATTTACTTCATGAAAACCATTAAATTCCAAAGGCATTAAAGGCATCTGGAAATGCTGTAATTTTGAAGTGTAAATTGTTAGAAACAAAATTTGTAAATATAACTAGTGGAAGAACAAGAAATAAATATTTTGAAAAATTAAAACACTACTTTTTTTCTAGATATCTAAAAACTAGTCTCTCCTCTCCAATTCTACTATGGAGTGGAGTGGTCTGGTCTTCTTTTATTTGTGGTTTATAGTTTCTTTACAGGATGGGGTAGCCAGTCCCATGCCCAAAACCTCTTTAGTTTCCTCTGACAACATGCCTGGCAGATTACAGTGTTACTTTTATTTGCTCCTATCTTGAACGTCAGTGACATACCGATGTGGTCGAGAGGTAACGTGTCCGGCTCGGGTGCCAGAGGTCGTGGGTTCAAATAACGGTGGAAACCGTGATTTTTTTCATGTGGATTTTCTGGTAGAAATTCCTGTGATTTCTTAGTAGCGAGATCAGACACTCATATTCATTGCCGAGCACGTCCACCCTCAATGTCCACCCTTCAAAAAAATGGTTGTATACAGACTCTGTAGAGTCTTGTAAACCCACATAAAGACATTAAGTTTAGTTAAGTTAACACAGTTCTGAAATGGAATACTGTCTCTCAACCTTTGTGATGAGCCACTAGTTTCTATAAGATGATGGGGATCCATTATTGCAAAATTCGCTGATGACACAAAACTATGCAGTAGTATCTCATCTAAAGCAGAAGTAGATATATTGAGGTTGGATTTAGATGAAATTTGAGAATGGTCTGTAAGATGGCAAATGGAGTTTAATGTAAATAAATGTACAGTCATCCACATGGGTAGATCCAATAAGGAATATAATTACAGAATGGGCGAGAACAATATTAGAATGATAGAAAAGGAAAAGGACCTAGGAGTTATAATAGATCATACAGGTAAGGTGAGTGAGCAAGTGCAGGTAGCAGTGAAAAAGGCAAATGCAATGTTAGGTATGATAAAAAGAAATAATAAACATAGGAGCAAGGAAGTGATAGTCACACTGTATAAACCATTAGTTAACCTAGATTGGAGTACTGTGTATAGGTGTGGAGTTCTTAACATAAATGTGATATAAACATGCTGGAAAGGATACAAAAAGGAGCGATAAAGCTGATAGTGGGATTCCAGAATTACAGTTAGGAGGAATGACTCAGAAAAATCGGTCTACGGTGTCTAGAAAGGAGAAGAGTTCGAGGTGACTTAATACAGATTTATAGGATAGTCAAAGGAATGGATAAATTAAAATACAACAAGTTATTCAAAGTACAACTACCTACAAAAACAAGAGGGCATAGCTACAAATTAACTAAAGAAAGGTCCACATTAGATATTAGAAAAAAATTTCTTAGTCAGAGAGTGGAAAATGCATTGCCACAGGAAGTAGTGGAGACAGGGACAATTAATGCATTTAAGAATAGATTAGATACGCATAGCTTTCAGAGCAAGGTAATGTAAATGAGACTGCTTGTATACAGACTCTGCATAGTCTTCTAAACCAGTATAAAGATGCTAAGTTAAGTTAAGTTAAGAAAGGAATAGCAGCCAAATCTATTTCTCTGTTTTTACTATCTTGTAGATTCGTCATCCCTATTTTTCCCTATGCATGTTGTCAAAGGTTACTAATGTGGGCTGTGCCTGGAAATGGCAACCTCAACATATGAAATTAAGTTCTACAAAAACCATCTTAGGATAAGCACATACATTTTTTCATGCAGGTCTTCTGCAAGAATGCCAATTGCAGTTATTGGACTTATATTTCTGAATGAGCGGAAAAGGAAGGATTGTACATCTCCGATAAAGTTGCCACGACAAGTTAAGCAGTAGCAATAATTTGGTCTCAGTGTTAATAATTGTTAAAATACAATTACATTTTACAAAAACATCAACATTTGAATACCGTAAATACTACCTATAAACAGTCACATAAATGTATAAATAACAACAAAAGCCACCACATAAAAGGGTTGTTACAAACAAACAGTTGGAAGTGAAATTAGAAATAGATTGATCAAAACTGCAGCAGTACTGAAGGTCAGAAGTCAATAAAAACATATGCAGTAAATGGTTCAGTGTCAGCATCAGGATAAAAACTTAACAACAATGAATACGTTCTTAAATGAGGCTCAAAATTGTTCTAAAAAGTGTGACTAAGATTCTGATGGGAGATGCACTTGTGAAATAAAGAACAGAATGATCAAAGCAAAATCAGTCCTCCAGAGTATGAGGGGAATCTTGTGAAACAAAAGCCTATCTCACTTGATTTAAGGAAGAGAGTTCTTGGATCCTATGTGGAACCAGTACTGACATATGGCAGCGAGTCATGGACAATCAGCAGGTACATACGGAGATCATTGGAGGCAATGGAAATGTGATTTTACAGAAGGATGTTAAAAGTTCCATGGACTGCAAAGAAGTTGAATAATGTGGTTTTACAGAAGGATGTTAAAAGTTCCATGGACTGTAAAGAAGTTGAATAATGTGGTTTTACAGAAGGATGTTAAAAGTTCCATGGACTGCAAAGAAGTTGAATAATGTGGTTTAAATGGGAAACCGAACATACTGGCTACACAAAAAATGATGCATATTACCAGTTGAACAGAAGAGAGCAGGTCGTGGTCTTCAGACTTCGCACTGGCCACAATAGACTAAGGTACCACCTATTCAACAAATTGAAGATATGTGGTACTGACGAATGCCCGTGTGGTACCGATAAAATGACCGCTGAGCATCTGCTGCAAAACTGCCCGACATACGAGGACCAGAGAGAGCAGATGTGGTCATCACCAGTGGCAACACCAGACAAGCTCTATGGCAGTGTCGACAGCCTCAGGATGACCGCTGTTTTTTTCGAAAAAATTAAGGTTGATGTCTGACTGCGTACGATGAAGAAGAAGAAGAAGAATAATGTGGTTTTACAGAAGGATGTTAAAAGTTCCATGGACTGTAAAGAAGTTGAATAATGTGGTTCTTGAGGGGGCATACACACAGAGGCGGCTTGGAGCACACGGTGACCACAGGCAGAATCACTGGCAAGAGGAACAGAGAGAGGCAATGAGAGAAAATATTGGACAGCTTGAAGACATGGCAAGGGAGGCGTCATAATCGACACACGTGATAAGAGGAAATGGAGGTCCATGATCACCAACGCTGACCAGCAGGCCACTTGATGATGATAACTAAGAAATAGATTGACCAATGACCAAGCAGTACAAAATACTAAACTTTAGTGTACAGTTTAAAGATTGTGAGTCTATTGATACCATACACTATGTGGATTGCTGGTTAAACAGAGCTGTATATGTTGCCAGACCAAGCAAGTAGAATGACCCAGTTTAATTAAAACAAGCAAATTTGTACAAATTATAAAAAAAACATTACAAATCCTTATACTGGATCAATAAAATAGTCATTACTAGAGTTTGAAAAGACAGCCAAGTAAATGTATCTGTAAATTGTCCTATTTCTGCTGATGAAGTAAAATGAATTATATAAAAGTTGTTGAGAAAATCTAATGAAATGTAGAAGTAAATCTATATATTGTAAAACAATTATCAGCTAATAAAGAAATACACATTTATTCAATGTTAAAGCAGATGAGAGGTGTAAAAATGAAGTCTTGGTAACAAACAGTTATTTTATGTACACGCACAAAAATAGAGTAAAAACAATGTTTACAAGAAACCATTCCAAATGGAGAGCAGGCGTATCAATAATTATACAAAAATTGGAACCCTTGTAAAATAAAATGGAGGCAGATAATTCAAAGGCATAGATATATATCAGTCTCAAATACATTATGACAAGGCATAGGTGTTACTCAACTTCACAAATAACATCATTACGTGGTGAGGCTTATACTCAACCTCACAAATATCATTACATGGTGCAGGCTATACTCAACATCACAAATACATCATTACATGGTGAGGGCTATACTCAACATCACAAATACATCATTTCATGGCATAGACATTTACTAAATCTCACAAGTACATCAATACATGGTATGGGCATTCACTCATTCTCACAAATAACATCATTATATGGCACATACATACATTCAATCTAACAAATACATCATTGCACGGTTTATACACTCACTCAATCGAACAAATACACCACTGCACCATATATACACTCACTCAATCGAACAAATACACCATTGCACAGTATATACACTCACTCAATACATCATTTCATGGTATTTACACTCAATCCAACAAATACATCATTACACAGTATTTACACTCAATCCAACAAATACATCATTACACAGTATGTGTATTACTCTTGACTCGCAGGGTTCCAATTGCTGTCATAACTGGGAGTGGAAATAAGGACTTAATACAATCACAACGCACAGTCTCTGACAGTAAAAGTACAGTCCTGGCTTTATCGTTTAGGGAAACAGCTTTTACTAATTGGAAAAGAGGTCAAGCCTCTGACATTCTAAAACCAGAATGCTCCAGGTAGATGAAGCTTATTTGCTATACGTGTTAATGCATCTAGGAGAAGAAGGGGGTGAACCCAAGTCTAGGGAAAGTACACCCAAATACACTAAAAGTGAATGTACCAGCTGATATGAGCAGATACTGTAGTCCAACCGTAAAACATGGCACAATGTATCATACGCTGTTCAACAAATGAAAAGTCTTGACAGACTGATCCAATCATGTCATCTCCATTAGAGAAGCATAGTTACAACATGATCTTCTGTTACCCACTTAAGTGATAAATAGTGACAAAAAAAAAGCTTCAGACTAACTGAACTTTATGAGGAACTAGATGTGATTACATGTTAGCAAATAACGATGATGAAGACTACCTCACAAACGCATGACTGAAATGCGCGTATAAATATCCCAACAGTCACATTATACATTTGCGACAGCAGTTTCATAACAGGAAGGAAGTTTACAAAGGTGGCCTTGTTGTCTCAAACTTGCACTAATTCTCACCTGATTAACATAATATTTAATCAATTTTTCCTTCACCATTTTTTAAATCTCTGAACAAACTTTTTATATGATCAATATCTCAAGAGCTAAAACACCCAACAAATGAATTGTTTTATGACATTTCTTTACATGTGGACAATTCTTAACCAAGAAATAGAACTCTTTTACAACGATAAATGACTTAAGCCTAAATGTCCAGGCTTCAGTAAGTAAAGTTTTGGAACAGGTCTCATAAAAAGTTGAGGGCTAGTACAATGAAGTCTTTAACATCTTATCCCTGATAGTAATGTCTGCTATAAGGCTATGTTTACCAATAACCTACTATGTAGGTTGTAAAAATGTGACTAGTAGGGTTGTGCATGGGTAAAGCAGCCTCATCATGTAAGGCAAAGTGACACAGAACCCCAACTGCAAGAGCACAAAAATGTTTAGGCACAAGCGCCCAGAAAGCAGAGCAACTGCAATGGTGACCCCATTTTCCTATTGGAGCAAAAATGAAAAGATGAGCATAGTGACAAATCTTTTCAGTTAATGTTCTTTAGAGCTTTGGTCGCTGGATACTATAGAATGTTTTGAAACAATCTTTCCTATTACTGCTGCTGAGGTAGGGGGGCATTTAGTCATTGTGCACTACAGAATATTGGAAAACAATCTTTCCAGTTATTGCTATTTAGAGGGGCATTGGTCATTGTGCACTACAGAATGTTGGGAAACAATCTTTCCTATTACTGCTGTTTGGGAGAGGGCATTGGTCATTGTGCACTACAGAATGTTGGGAAACAATCTTTCCTATTACTGCTGTTTGGGAGAGGGCATTGGTCATTGTGCACTACAGAATGTTGGGAAACAATCTTTCCTATTACTGCTGTTTGGGAGAGGGCATTGGTCATTGTGCACTACAGAATGTTGGGAAACAATCTTTCCAGTTATTGCTGTTTAGAGGGGCATTGGTCATTGTGCACTACAGAATGTTGGGAAACAATCTTTCCTATTACTGCTGTTTGGGAGAGGGCATTGGTCATTGTGCACTACAGAATGTTGGAAAACAATCTTTCCAGTTATTGCTGTTTAGAGTGGCATTGGTCATTGTGCACTACAGAATGTTGGGAAACAATCTTTCCTATTACTGCTGTTTGGGAGAGGGCATTGGCCATTGTGCACTACAGGATGTTGGGAAACAATCTTTCCTAATATGGGGGGGGGGGGGGGGGGGGGGGCGCGCTTTGGTCATTGTTCATTACAAAATGCTTGAGAAGATTTCTTTCCAATTTTTTCCTGCTTTTGGCTCTGGTCCTTCATTACTTCAAAATATTAGGAAATAATCTTTCCAATTGTTGATGTTTGGGTTTGGTCCCTGGGAAGATTTTCCTGTTGTTACTGTTGGCATTTGGGGCTTTAGTCCTTGACAACTACATAATGTTGGGGAAGACTTTCCAGTTGTTACTGTTGATGTTTGGGGCTTTAGTCATTAGCAACTACAGAATGTTGGGGAAGATTATTGCCAATTGTTGTTTGGGGCTTCAGTGCTTGGCAACTACAGAATATTAGGGAAGATATTTCCAAATTGTTGATATTTGTGTCTTCCTTTGGTCCTACAGAATGTTGAGGAAGATTCTTTCCAATTAAAACTGAGACAGTGCTTGCCAACATAAACATGTAACTGGTTAATATGTCACAACAGGCTCTGAACAGTGAAACCAATTACACAAAATGATCTCATTATTATTATAACACTAAATCTTGGAAGAAATAGTCATGATGAAAAGTAATACTACGCTCAGTAATAGAATATTAGTTCCATAAAAGGACTAGCTACACATACTGCCAACAAGCAACATATATCAACACTGTTCCGGATGTTCCCGTTTTATGTATGCTATTATTAAATAAAACTGTAAATGCATGCATACTTTTTAAAATCACAGTGTCCCGAATGCAGATTCAATGTTAACAAATACAATGAAAATATGAGCTCTTCCATATGACAAGGGAAAGTCAGGTTGAGTCCAAAGAGGATATTCTTGCTTATTTGCTTAGTCGCTCCTAACTTAACTTAAACGTCTTATACTGGTTTAGAAGACTCTGCAGAGTTTGTATACAACTAGTTTCTTGGAGGGTGGTTAGCTGATGTGCGAGTCCATCTTAATGGACTCAAACACTAAAGCAAAGTAGACCCACAGCCAGTTAGGCACCATCTATGCTACTCTAAACAAACCACCTAACCATGGCCGGTGTTACGTCATGTCCACACTTAGCAGCCTCTTACGTCATGCTATCTGTGGGGCAGTGGTGCTATTCTTGTCTTTGTCATACACAAAGACCCCTGCGGAGCACTCTGACCACTCCTCATCTTCCCTGGTCCAGTGCATTATAAGGAGATAATGAGAGACAAAAAGGAAAGTGCAAGAATAAAAACAAATATAACAGACTACAAAAGTTTAAGAATCTGTCAACTAATGTGTCAATGGACTAGATGTAGCTAAAACAGTAGAACAGATAGTATCCTTAGACTACAAAAGTTTAAGAATCTGTCAACTAATGTGTCAATGGACTAGATGTAGCTAAAACAATAGAACAGACAGTATCCGTAGACTACAAAAGTTTAAGAATCTGTCAACTAATGTGCACGATCAATGGACTAGATGTAGCTAAAACAGTAGAACAGACAGTATCCTTAGACTACAAAAGTTTAAGAATCTGTCAACTAATGTGCACGATCAATGGACTAGATGTAGCTAAAACAGTAGAACAGACAGTATCCGTAGACTACAAAAGTTAAAGAATCTGTCAACTAATGTGCACGATCAATGGACTAGATGTAGCTAAAACAGTAGAACAGACAGTATCCGTAGACTACAAAAGTTTAAGAATCTGTCAACTAATGTGTCAATGGACTAGATGTAGCTAAAACAGTAGAACAGACAGTATCCTTAGAATACAAAAGTTTAAGAATCTGTCAACTAATGTGCATGATCAATGGACTAGATGTAGCTAAAACAGTAGAACAGACAGTATCCTTAGACTACAAAAGTTTAAGAATCTGTCAACTAATGTGCATGATCAATGGACTAGATGTAGCTAAAACAGTAGAACAGACAGTATCCTTAGACTACAAAAGTTTAAGAATCTGTCAACTAATGTGCATGATCAATGGACTAGATGTAGCTAAAACAGTAGAACAGACAGTATCCTTAGACTACAAAAGTTTAAGAATCTGTCAACTAATGTGCATGATCAATGGACTAGATGTAGCTAAAACAGTAGAACAGACAGTATCCTTAGACTACAAAAGTTTAAGAATCTGTCAACTAATGTGCATGATCAATGGACTAGATGTAGCTAAAACAGTAGAACAGACAGTATCCTTAGACTACAAAAGTTTAAGAATCTGTCAACTAATGTGTCAATGGACTAGATGTAGCTAAAACAATAGAACAGACAGTATCCGTAGACTACAAAAGTTTAAGAATCTGTCAACTAATGTGCACGATCAATGGACTAGATGTAGCTAAAACAGTAGAACAGACAGTATCCTTAGACTACAAAAGTTTAAGAATCTGTCAACTAATGTGTCAATGGACTAGATGTAGCTAAAACAATAGAACAGACAGTATCCGTAGACTACAAAAGTTTAAGAATCTGTCAACTAATGTGTCAATGGACTAGATGTAGCTAAAACAGTAGAACAGACAGTATCCTTAGACTACAAAAGTTTAAGAATCTGTCAACTAATGTGCATGATCAATGGACTAGATGTAGCTAAAACAGTAGAACAGACAGTATCCTTAGACTACAAAAGTTTAAGAATCTGTCAACTAATGTGCATGATCAATGGACTAGATGTAGCTAAAACAGTAGAACAGACAGTATCCTTAGACTACAAAAGTTTAAGAATCTGTCAACTAATGTGCATGATCAATGGACTAGATGTAGCTAAAACAGTAGAACAGATAGTATCCTTAGACTACAAAAGTTTAAGAATCTGTCAACTAATGTGTCAATGGACTAGATGTAGCTAAAACAATAGAACAGACAGTATCCGTAGACTACAAAAGTTTAAGAATCTGTCAACTAATGTGCACGATCAATGGACTAGATGTAGCTAAAACAGTAGAACAGACAGTATCCTTAGACTACAAAAGTTTAAGAATCTGTCAACTAATGTGTCAATGGACTTAGATGTAGCTAAAACAATAGAACAGACAGTATCCGTAGACTACAAAGGTTTAAGAATCTGTCAACTAATGTGTCAATGGACTAGATGTAGCTAAAACAATAGAACAGACAGTATCCTTAGACTACAAAAGTTTAAGAATCTGTCAACTAATGTGCATGATCAATGGACTAGATGTAGCTAAAACAGTAGAACAGACAGTATCCTTAGACTACAAAAGTTTAAGAATCTGTCAACTAATGTGCATGATCAATGGACTAGATGTAGCTAAAACAATAGAACAGCACGCTGAGCATCAATATAGTTAGTACATCAATATAGTAAGTAGAGTGTATTAATGGCAAAGTGGCATGTTCCAGTCTTAACTTACTAGTGGGATCAAGAAGATGAGCAGCGCATGAGCTGCAGTGGTCAGCGACCCAAAACTGACTGCTAGTGTCAGGGCCAGTGAACCAGAGCTGCCAAGACCCTTCTACACCTCCACTCAGTGATCCTGGATAACATTCTGCAGCAGGGCAGACTGGCTAATGAGAAGGGATAGAAGAGGGGAGGCTAACCCGGTGTTTAAAAAAATGCCTGCTGAAGTCAGATGTGTTGGACCAAAAGGGGGCAAATATTGCAGTCAAGCTGCAAACTACGACACAACACATTGCGTTTTCTAGACTACATTTTGCTACTTAAGCCCTTTTCAGGGATTAGTAGCGGGAAATTGAGAACAAACGAAGCCAAGCCAAGCTAACTAACTAGTCGCTCCATCTCCACTCTGGGAATGCCAGAATGTTCTAGGTGCTAGACGCTGTCGTCCTCCTGGGCTAATTCTAGTTCAGTCCTCAGTCGGTCAGAGAATGTCTAATGTTGTAATCCCAGCAGACTTTGGAAAAGTTCTGTGAACTTGGATTCCTGACTTTTGACTTCCCATGACAGACGGCCTTCTTTCATTCTGCAGATATGAAACCAATGTAGTTTAGACTGTTCCTCCGTACGAAGAGTCAAAACGGCTTATCAAAGCCAGATACATGACCAAATGGGAAACCGAACATACTGGTTACACAAAAAACGATGCCTATTACCAGTTGAACCGAAGAGAGCAGGTCGTTGTCTTCAGACTCCGCACTGGCCACAACAGACTAAGGTACCACCTATTCAACAAATTGAAGATAGGGTGTACCGACGAATGCCCGTGCGGTACTGGTAAAATGACCACTGAACATCTGCTGCAGAACTGCCCGACATACGAGGATCAGAGAGAGCAGATGTGGCCATTGCCAGTCGAACTGCAAGACAAGCTCTATGGTAGTGGCGAGAGTCTCAGGATGACCGCCGCTTTTTTCGAAAAAATAATGGTTACTGTCTGACTGTGTACGCAGAAGAAGAAGAAGAAGACTGTTCCTCTTGAGTCTAAAGGGGTGGGTTTCAAGACAGTGACATATTGTCTGACTGCAAACTTTGTCCAATCTTATGACTTGGGTCTTGTTATTTTAGGTTTGGAGCTGGCGCATTCATGGGCTATAGTCATTGGTCACAACTCATAAGTCTAGAAGGGCACATAAGTGGAGTGGTATTGAGCCATCTTTTTTTGACAGATTAAAAAAATTATAATAGCTAATTTACCATTTTTATACTAGCTTCTCCTTGTTCATGAGACCTGACCTTGGCTTTTTGAAAAGATTCATCATTATTATCTGATTGATCAGTCCTAAGACTGGTTGTAAGGTTGTCTGAGCATGTCTCTCCATTTGACCCTATCCTCTGATTGATCAGTCTAAGATTGGTTGTAAGATTGTCTGAGCATGTCTCTCCATTTGACCCTATCCTCTGATTGATCTGTCCTAAGACTGGTTGTAAGGTTGTCTGAGCATGTCTCTCCATTAGACCCTATCCTTTGACTGACTAGTCCTACAACTGGTTGTAAGGTTGTCTGAGTATGTCTCTCCATTTGACGCTATCCTCAGCAGCTCTCTTCATTTTAGTATAGGATGGTATTTTAATGTCTATGAATGCCTGAGATGTAAAATTGAGTCTTTGTTGTGCCTTTCTCTTTTTCCCTGAATCTAGTCCTCTAGTATCTTCTGTAGAAGACTTTCATATCTCGTATTGTGGCCCAGTCAAATCAATCTACATTTTTTATCATATGCAATATTTGTCTTTGTGTGCTTTACTTCAGTGAGGACATTGTCATTGTATCTTCTTTCTGTCCAACTCACTCTTTCCATTCTATGAAAGAACTACCTTTCAAATGCTTCCAATCTTTTTTATCCTCCTTTGCTAGAGTCCATGTTTCAGCCCCGTACATCACAACTGGTTATATATGAGTGAAGATTATTCTTCTTCTCATTTCTATCCTGATATTCTTTGAGGTTAGCAATTTCTGTTTACTCCGAAGCCCTTTTTTGCCAATGCAATTCTTGTCTTAATTTCTGTCTCAGAGCAGGCATCTTCTGTTATGGCTTGCCCTAAATATTTTAAATTCTGTACTTCTATTATTTCTCGGTTGATGACTATATTTACTTGCCTATATTGCTTCATATAATGATTCCTATTACATAATAAAGTTAAAGGCAGTCTCACATACACTGATGAGGTTTTCTGAGGTGGGGCGACCAGCTCCCTTCCTCTGTAAGTCAGGTACAAATTTACAGCCAGATACACAGCAGCATCTAGCTATGGGGATGGAACCTGGTGCCTTTGCCACTAGAGACAAGCGCACTAGCTTCTCAAATGCTAAAAAAAATAAACATTTTTTACTTTAAAAAAAAAATCCAGCTGAAATCTGTTATGTCAAGCCTAACCTAAACTTGCAGAAATCGCAGCCTTGCTGTAAACTCTGACAAACCTCATTTTCAGGACGAAGAAAAAGAAGATTTTCAAATAAATACAACTTGAAATGGTAAGCTCACCCTTGCCAAACGGAAGACTCCATATATTAGCAATGAGAGTAATTAAGATGACCTGTTACAGGTTGACATTCACATATATTGATAACAATGTCCCTACTTGTTATCATGAAAAAACATCATTGCAGCATAAGTAATCTGAGGTTATCGTGAAGTATTGTGTCTTTGACATCTTGAAAAACATGCTTGATGTTTTCTGTATCAATAGCAGTAGTGAAGTGGTGAAATAGTGGCTTGCTGCGCTCCCTACGTCGTGAATCAAACATGTTACACAGGAAACGCTTGACCACATCTATGTTGTGAGGGTCACCCTGGAACTCTGGGAAGTAATCTGAAATCTTGACCTTGTTGACTTTCTCTAACAGGAGGTCCATCTTGTTGAGGAAGAGAATGATGGACACGGACATGAAGCTGCGATTGTTGATGATCGTCTCAAAAATATTGCATGACTCTACCAGTCGGTTTGTCTTCCGATCCTCCATTAGAACCTATTGATTAAAAAACGTACACATACTTGAAATGATATTTAAAGATATGCTAGTATGCAAGCTTTGTCTCACCTAAGTGGTTTCTAAGCTGAACAGAATAGAACCACTATAACTTATTTAACTTAACTAGAGAAGAGCAAGTCATCATCTTCAAACCGAGAACAAAATACTACAGTGGAATGCGGAGGGAGTCATTAATAAAAAACTTTCCCTAACACATCACCTGCATGAAGGTAAGATTGACGTGGCATGTATCCAGGAAATGCACCTCAACAATAATCATAAATTCTCAATCAGAGGATACCAGACCTTCCGTCTAGATAGAGAAGGCCACAAAGGAGGGGTCCTGATACTGACCAGAAACTGCATACCGAGTAGCGCGGTATCTGTCAATCACACCGGACAAGCAGAAATTGTAGGAGTTGACATAATGGCTCAAGAGACGAAGCTCCGCATTTTCAATCTGTACGGACCACCAAATAGAGACCTATCGCTCTCGAGTATGGAGGTCAGAGACTCCAACTGCATAGTAGTTGGAGATTTCAACAGCCACTCGGAGAGATGGGGATACTCTGACACAGACAGCAGAGGTGACGAAGTGGAAGATTGGGAGATAGATGCAAATCTCTCCCTAATCAATAGGCCGGAGGATAGCCCTAGCTTCTATTCAAGAACATGGCATACCACCTCGACTCCAGATTTGGCCTTCTCCACACAGGACATACACCATAAAATAGACCGCCAGGTGCTAAACCAACTGGCAGGTAGCGACCACAGGCCGATCAGACTAACCATTGACATGGAAGTAGGCCCACAGGAAACAAAACCGCTCCCACGTTGGAATTACAAACGAGCCGACTGGGACAGATTTGCAATCCTGACAGATGGGCTGTGTGAAACCATCAACACCCGAAACACCAAAATGAAGCCCATGGTGGAAAGCCTAAGCAAGGCAATAATGCAAGCCGCCACTGAAACCATCCCAAGAGGAGCTAGGAAAAACTATAAGCCCTACTGGAATGATGAGTTGCAGAAAGTGGAAGATGCAGTAACAAATGCTAGGAACATGGCAGAGCGAGAAAAATCCATGGAGGCAAACATCGCCCTCAAAGCCGCCACGGCGAAGTACAAACACACTCTCAAGCAAACAGCAAGAGAAAGCTGGAAAAATAAAACGGAATGTCTAAACCTGGACAAAGACGGGAACAAGCTATGGAAGCTAGTCAGAGCCATAAACGACGAAACCCCGTCAAATAAACAAATTACTATCAAGCAGGGCGAGAACTTGATCACAGGTAAGAAAGCCGCAAACGCCTTTGTCGATCACTATGCCAGAGCAAACCACATCGAGGTCCCTGCAGATAAGCATACAGACATTAGCGAAGAGCTAAAGGGGCACGGAAACATGAATACGGCACCTGAAGAGCACATGACGGCCAAATTAACAATGCGCGAAATGGAAGAGGCTATGAGAACATTAAAGAAAAGGAAATCTCCCGGAAAAGACGGGATAACAAACGAAATGCTGATGGGGCTGGGCCAAACAGCGAAGAGGAAACTGCTATCGGTCCTGAACCAAAGCTGGAAAAGGGGAATTGTACCACAGGCATGGAAAGACGCAATACTGGTACCAGTACCAAAAACAGGAAAGGACAAAACAGATCCAAATGGATACAGCCCCATAAGCCTACTGAGCTGTGTCGGCAAGCTGATGGAACGGATGATAAACACCAGACTGATGTGGCATCTGGAAGAAAAACGAATACTAATTCCACAGCAAGCCGGCTTTAGACAGCACAGATCCACTGAGGACCAGGTCATCCTCATAGGCCAGGAGATAGAAGATGCCTACCAGGCACAGAAACACACAGTAGCTGTTTGGGTGGATCTGGAAAAGGCATTTGACAAAGTCTGGAAAGATGGACTTAGAGTCAAGCTAAGAAGAAGTGATGTTTGTGGGAAAATGTACAAGTGGATCAACCACTACCTCAAACAAAGAACGGCCAGAGTCCAAGTACAAGGGCAGATGAGCAAAAAGGTGACACTCGAGCAGGGAGTACCCCAAGGGGGAGTACTGTCACCCACACTCTTCCTGGTATATATAAACGATATTACAGAGAATATACCAAGAAGAGTCCATAGCTCAATGTTTGCAGACGATCTGGCTATGTGGACCTCTGAAAAGAATCTCACCATAGCAAGAAATCGGATGCAGACGGCCCTAACATCGCTGGAAGAGTGGGCGAACTCATGGCTGGTCAAAATAAACGAGGAGAAAACCACATGCACAATATTCTCGCTTTCATTAAAACCCCAAAGTACCAAATTAAGTCTAAATGGCAAATTCCTGCAGCCAAACGACAACCCAACCTATCTGGGAGTCACATTTGATCGGCGCATGACATGGAAAAGTCAGATTGAGAGAAACCGAATGAAAGCCAGAGAAAGAATGGCAATCATGAGGAAACTTGCTGGCACAAGCTGGGGAGCAGACGAAGGCATACTAAAGAAACTGTACACTGGAAGAGTGAGACCAGTTCTCGAGTATGGCATTGCGGCATGGACAACAGCAGCGAAGGCGAACTTCGATAAAGTTAGCAAACTTCAAAACCAAGCCATGAGAATTATAACAGGTGGCATGAAGTCAACGCCAATTGTAGAACTTGAAAAGATTACAAAACTGCAATCCATGACCGATAGAAGAGACTGCAGAGCCCAGCTGCAGTCAGAGAAGCTCCGAAGACTGACCGACCATCCAATGCACCAGAGACTAAACAATTTGGGAAATGGGAAACTAAAGCGGAGAAACTTTGCAGAAATAGCCAAAGCAAAGATGCACGAAGATCCCATAAACGCACTAACAACACCAAAACCCATCACTACTGTACGAAAACCTACCTGGATACAGGATATATTTCCAGAGGTGGTAGAAAATATACCAGGTATTGCAAACAAAAACTGCCAGACTGAAAAAGAAAGGAGAGATACTACCCTAAGCTTCATAATGAAAAGCTACCCAAGCATGGACTGGACCCATGCATTCACCGACGGTTCTGTAACAAACAAAACACAGAACGGAGGGGCAGGAGCATTCCTGAACCTACCAAATGGCAGAAAAATAACACTGTCATTCGCTACTGGTAAGTACACAAGCAATTTCAGAGCAGAGGCAGAGGCACTGAGGGAGGCAGTGGAAGAAATGGTGACACACAGTGAAAATGAAAGCCATATAGTCCTGCTTACAGATGCTCTCGCCGTAGTCACAGCGCTAAAAAGCCAGAAAAACACTGAGCTTAATGACTTAAGAGCAGCACTCTGCAAACTGTGCCAGCAGTCCGCACCAAAAAGGGTAGTGGTACAGTGGGTCCCATCACACTGCAACATCCAAGGCAACGAGGAGGCAGACAGACTGGCAAAAGAAGGTGCAAGACTACCACAAACAGATACCAGTATGACGTACGAAGAGTCAAAACGGCTTATCAAAGCCAGATACATGACCAAATGGGAAACCGAACATACTGGTTACACAAAAAACGATGCCTATTACCAGTTGAACCGAAGAGAGCAGATCGTTGTCTTCAGACTTCGCACTGGCCACAATAGACTGAGGTACCACCTATTCAACAAATTGAAGATAGGGTGTACCGACGAATGCCCGTGCGGTACTGGTAAAATGACCGCTGAACATCTGCTGCAGAACTGCCCGACATACGAGGATCAGAGAGAGCAGATGTGGCCATCACCAGTGGAACTGCAAGACAAGCTCTATGGCAGTGGCGACAGCCTCAGGATGACCGCCGCTTTTTTCGAAAAAATAATGGTTACTGTCTGACTGCGTACGCAGAAGAAGAAGAAACTGAGAACTGGGCATAACAGACTCAAGCATAATCTTTACAACAAAATGAGGATTGGGGCAGATGACAAGTGTCCATGTGGGGAGCATACCACGATTGTGGAACACATCTTACAAAGCTGCACGCTCACGCAGGAGAAGAGAGAACAATACTGGCGTGCGTGAGACAGATATGAGACAAAAGCTGTATGGAGATAAAACAGCCACAAACAACAGTGTCCTTTGTAAGAGAAACCGGGACCTAGATTGGAAGATGGATGAATGAAGAAGAAGAAAACTTATCAATCATGTCATAAAGAAGGTTGTGCATGGGGTAGCAGCCTCATCCTGCTCATTCAGTGATATTGAAACTATCACTTCAAATGCTCGGATACATGCTTTCTGTAATGACGGCCAGCAGTACTGATGGCCCTATGTTTCACACGGAGCAAGGAAGCAAAATAGGAAGCCATGACTATGACAAATGGCAACCAACCGTACTACATACTTGCCAAGAAACTTTAAGTCAAATCATCTCGTAAGGTCATTGGGGCACACATGAAGACACCCCCCCACAGCACCCCTCTCTGTCAGCGGCCACTGTCTGTGCCTTCTCTGGTTGGAGATCAGTCCATTTTTTTATGTTGTCGTCCTATCTCTTTTTGGGACGACCTCTTCATCATCCCCCATGCTCCTTTCCATGTAGGATTGTTTTTGCAAGACCATTCGATCTAGATATGTGGCCGTAGAAAGTGAGTTTCCGTCTTTTGATCATTTTTGACTTATAACATCCAAATATATTGATGGTTGTAAGAAGTGACATTCCACAAATGACACGCTAGTTACGTTTTCTGTATGCAATGTGTAACATCATCTCAGACAACGTTCTGCCACATATTTGTATGTTGTCTCATAAGGTTGTAAAGTTTAATCCTGATCGGATAATGGGGTATGGCAAAAACAGATTCCTGTGGGGACCTGAGATACTAGTCCAGTTTGGCACAAAATACTGACCAGGACGTCGCGTTAGGGTCAATACGCTGACCAAGACCACAATCTCTCTTCCATGTGGTGTTCCCTGGAAACAGGCTGTTTTCAAGGCAGCCTGGCTGACGAGATGTGGATCTATGTGATCCCCGTAGTAGTGAGGGCCACATAGATGAAGCCAAGCATAGCACAATTGGCTGGAGGACTGCAGACCACCTTTATCAGCATGCTCAGGATGTGAGGAAAGCTACTAGAACTTGCCACTTAATGTCCTTTTAAAAAAGCACACAAAAGGGTAAACTTACTCATTGTGGGTATTAAACAACAAAGAATAACAACAGATTCCTGCATACACCTTTTTATATCTCATGTCACTTGTATACAGTACAAAGTAATTGTGATGCCAGGCATGTAATGGTACAGTACATTATTAACTTATAACACAGTACATTTGTTTTGAAAGTCATAATGAACAATTATATTACTGGTTGTTGTTTGCGAATGCCCACAAAGAGTAGGTAACTCTTTTGTGCGCCCTGAAAAGGATGTTGAGTGGCAGGTTACAGTAGCTTTCCTCACATTCCGAGCATGCTGATGACCGGGGTCCTCCAGGCGGTTGATCTATGCTTGGCTTCATCTGCATGTCACTAACTATTACGGGGATCATAGCGATCTACATCTCGTCAGCTAGGCTGCCTTGAAAAAAGCCTGTTTCCAGGAAATGCTACATGGAAGAGAGATTGTGGTCTTGGTTAGTGTATCCTAGTCAGTATGTGGTCAGATACCAATGTATGATTGATACAATCCTTCCTGAGAATGTCTGTAAGCATGTTCACATGTTTCGCCATGTTTTTGATCAAGTTAGATTCAAATTCATTGGTTGATTATTTCCTGCCATGACAATGCAATGAATGCAGTTCACATATGTGAGGTAAAAGCACTACTGCAAACAAACCAGATGAACAGACCAGACCCAGGCTACATGCACATTAGATTCAGAAGCCAACCTGTGCCTAGTAAGTTCCTCCTTACTTATTTTCCACGTCCAAGCACCACATCATAGAGCATGCATTCAGTATTCAGCAACATGGATTGAGGGAGGTCATTAGGTGGTCAGGGTCCTGTATTGCACCAGTCACGTGTGTCATCATCTGTGTATCCCCATCATTTAATATTCCTCTTGCACCGTGATACACCAGTTCAGAGTCTGTTCTGCGACTTCCAAATTGTGTATGGTAGATGATGTCCGGGGCAGGTTCCTCCGGAAGTTCCATCTCTGGGGCCGGCATCAATTCAAGCCATCTCTCCATACGGCGGGTTTCAGGGTTTGTCTGTTTTTGGGCCTTGTGTTCTATACCTTAACTATCTGCTATGTCCCATGGTTCCGGAATTATGATGCTAATCCGGATCCTTTTTTTAAATCACACTACATACAGATGGGTAGACTGAAGCATGCCGAGAATGAAAAAAAGGATTAGTTTAATAATTTGGGCAATAGTTTTATATTTGTAACAAGTAAATATTTTGTTTTAAACTATATTTTTCCTTAAAATTTTTCCGTTATACTGAGACTTCTTTGTTTATTTCTTTACCTGCGCCATCTTCAATATTTGCCTCGGTTGGTTTGTGATTGTGTCTTACTTTTCCATCTAGTTGCCTAATTCTGCATTTTGAATGTGAAAAGTATGTTACTTAAGGATAGGTCATTCAAAGATCCGTCAAAATATAATAGATTAACAGGTTACACTAGTAAAGGCTGTGTACAAAATTTCAGCTCTCTGGGTTATGGGGAAGTTGGTTAAAATAGGAGTAATATTAGTCCAAAGGGTACAGGACACGGTCTTGTCAAGTTGAATAAAAGCTTGTCAAAATGATAAGAGACGTTAACGGTGGGACAAAATGCATGATAAATACACAGAGACAAAGTATTTTAAATTGTATATATACTTTTTGGCAGTACTCGTAGAACTTTAGAACTTACCTGGTCAAATTCACTGGCAGATGTCAGAAACAAGATTGAGGTAATACCTTCAAAACACTGGAACCACTTTTGGCGCTGTGACCTCTGACCTCCAACATCAATAAACATAAAAGGGACACCTTTGATCATAACCTGATGCTCAATAATCCCTTTTGTGGCCTTCCTAGCTAACAGGATGTCCTGCTTTGAGGGTGTGTAATTCTGTAAAATAAAAGTTGATACAGAAATAATGTTCACTTAAAGACAGAGGGGTACGCACCTGTTATTTTTTAAGTTTCTGTGTGTACATTTGTGACAAATGCAAAGCTAGTGTTTTTTTCTGTGTTTGTCGTGCAAAGGATGTTGTATCATAGTTTACAGAGAGAATTTTTTTTTTTTGTTTTTTTTTTGTTTGTTTGTTTGGCATTCGCCTTATATCTTTAATTTCTAAGACTGTGTGCGCTGCACTGTGGTTTTTATTTTGCGCCTGTCAGCCCAGTGCATCCGACTTCATCATGCATTTTATGTAAGGGTCTGCTTCCTTCTGCATTTTCTAAGGGTTTGCTTCCCCGGGGTAACGGCCGGTGCTGTGATGGGAAACGAACCCAGCACCTTCGGTTTGTGAGCCGTGTCACTTAACCACTAGCCCAACAGCGAGGCTGTGATATGTGAGCCTTTTGGCCCGACACATTTGATTTCAGCTGGCTTTATTGAGTACCGGGTTTGTCTTCCCATTGTGATCATATCCCTTGCCCAGCGCCAGACTGCACTAGTGACTAGAGCAGCTTGTTTCCAGGGCGGTATATAAATAAGGCGAACGCAAAAAACAAAAAAAACAAAAAATTAGCTGACTGTTGTCAGCTCATTCACTTGTGCATCTTCGGATCCTAAAGCTATTTTGTTTTTGTTTTTTTTGCGTTCGCCTTATTTATCTATTCCCCAAGGCGTGTGTGCGTTACACTGTGGTTCTTATTTTGCGACTGTCGGCCCAGTGCATCCGACTTCAGCATGCATTTTATGTAAGGGTCTGCTTCCTCCTGCATTTTCTAAGGGTTTGCTTCCCCGGGGTAACAGCCGGTGCTGTGATGGGGATCGAACCCAGCACCTTCTGTTTGTGAGCCGTGCCACTTAACCACGCCGTCCCCCTAAAGCTAGTTTAAAAGTAAATACTATTATCTTTTCTTCTTCAGTTCAATTCATGTGCTGTCTCCCCAACAAAGGTTGGCTGCCATGGACCTCAAATGCCTTCTGTCTCTTGTCTTGATGGTACACTCTGCTAGACTGATGTTAGTCCCTTTTTTGATGTTGCTGTTCCACTTATGGCGCTGCCTGCCTCATGTCCGCCAACTTTCAACCTTCTCCTCCAGTGTTGTTTTAAATGAAGTATTGTATCATTTTATATGACCAAAATATTTGACTTGCCTAATTTTCACGTCTGTCAAAAGTTCTCTACCCATGAGAACCATTCTCTACTCTCATCAGGAGGTCACTATTTGTTTTCCATGCAATGCGACACATTCTTCTGTATAACTACATTTTGAAGCCCTCTATTTTGTTTTCCAACTGTTTTTTCATAGTCCATGTTTTTGCACTGTATAATAATGTTAAATATATATAACACCTTATGGGTATCTTCTTTTTTGGATCCCCTGGAAAATGAGTTTTCACTCTTTTATTTGCCAGGGTAGATAAAGAGCAACTAATTAAGTAATATTGTTGTTTAATGTCCACATTGAGTAAGTTTACTCTTTTGTTCACCGTGAAAAGGGTGTTAAGTGGCGGGTTGTAGTAGCTTTCCTCACATCCAAAGTGTGCTGATGAAGGTGGACCACGGTCTCCAGGTGGATGTACTATGATTGACGCTCACTACTACAAGGATCACGTCGATCCACATCTCGTCAGCCAGACTGCCTTGAAAACAGTCTGTTTCCAGGGAAGGCTACATGGAAGAGAGATAGTGGTCTTGGTAAGTATATTGTGCCTGACCCTGATGCGATGTCCTGGTCGGTATGTTGTGCCTGACCGGACTAGCGTCCCAGTTCCCCACAAGTAATAAGTATTCTTGTATTATGGGGAAGTCCCAAACAAACCAGCCATGGAATATCATGACAAGTTTCATGGCCTTTAGGGACACACTTGAGTAAAACTCTCTATTTCCCTTCCTCTTCTACTTTCATGTAACTCAGTAGGCCATCATGGTTTCAACATTATACTAACAAATGTTTGTTCCAGTTTAAGTACTGTGTCCCCTCTCATTTTCCCAGCAACACTATTTTGTCTAGCTGCCCACCCTATTGTAGTGCTGACTAACATTACACCGTTTAACCACATTTATTGTATGGTGACAAATGAAGAATTAAACTTCCACCTTAAGGTTTGTGCAAATTCTCCAAATTATGCAGAACATTTTACTACATCTAATAGCATTCAATTTTATAGGAGTCTCATTTCTTTAATCATTTAGATGATGTAAAAGTATGTAGAGAAGCAGACATTGCATCAGACCACCATCTCCTGATAGCTAAAATAAAGATGAAACTAAAAAAGTATACAACAACATATAACCACTTAATGACCCACTTGTTCCTCAGGAACAAGAATATACAAGATAAATTTAAAGATACAATATCAAACAGATATCATGTATTACAACAACTAGAAGAAATAGATAACGCAGAATAGCACTGACACAGAAAAATATATACAATACGATACATGATGCAAGGAAATTCTTGGAAAAAGAGAATGCCAACATACAGCATGGCTTGCAATAGAAACTAGCAAAGATAGGGACAGAAATATGGAAACAGTTGCAGCACCAACAGGAAAAGTCTGCCATAATTATGATGCAGGGATACAAGCAATGAAATTGGCGATGGAAAAATTGCTGAACACCACCCTTCACACGCATCCTGTGGTATTTCTGACAGATGCAAATCAGTACTCCAAGCACTATCATCCGGGAAGCCATCAGATCTCCAAGTTTTATTGTCAACATTGAGCAACCAGCACAGAATCACGGTGCAGTTGATACCGTCTCACTGCGGAATACCAGGAAATGAGAGAGCTGACATACTGGCGAGAGAAGGTGCCGCAGACAAGCAACCACATGTACCAGTTACATACAATCAAAAGAAAAATATAATTAAATTAATGAGAGAGCTTCCAACACAAATACAAGATGACTATCAAAATATAAGTAGGCAAGAGCTGTTTGTTATACTGCGCCTCAGAACGGGACACAACCGACTCCGCAGCCACATGTATACACAATTTAGGATTGGCAGCTCAAGTATGTGTACATGTGGACAGGCACCCCAGACTGCGGAGCATATACTTCAGGACTGTCCAGAGTATGAGATACTGAGTCGGACATACTGGCCAAGAGAAACAATACTGGAAGGGAAACTATATTGACCTATGTGTGAACTGCAAAAGACAGTGAGGTCCACACAAGAGACAACTTTGCAGATGTAGACATACTCCAAGCGAACAAAAGAGGAAGAAAAGGGACAGAAAAATAAAGAAGGCAGGTTTGAACAGAAGCAAAAACAGAAATACTAGAGCCAAGTCTCAGGAAATCTATACTGAAGGTAAAAAAAAAAGTATGAAAGAGCATCAGAAAAAACAAAAGAAAATATATTGAAGAGCTGACAAGAGAGGCAGAGGAAGCTCCAGCAAACATCATTCATACCTATAACACAGCACACAGAAACTAACAGGAAAAATAAGCAAGCAAATGGCTTTATTAAAGATATAGAAGGACGTTTCATTAGCAACACAAATGAGCATATGAAGAGATGGTCAGAACATGTAGAATAACTTTTACAATGACTAGCTTGACAAGATTCCTCAGACATTCAGTTGGCAGAAACAAAGCTGCAAGTTAGCTGTGAGAAACCAAATCAAGAAAACACCTTGAAAGCCATGATACTTTTGCGAGATGGTAAAGCCACTTTCCAGATGGTATCTCAGCAGAAGCAATCAAAGCAGGCATTGACACTTCAACAGAGATATTTAGACAAATTGCTCGGTAAAGTTTGTGAAAGAGAATAACAGCAGACTAGAAAGAAAGATATCTAGGCAAGAGGCCAAAGTGGAGACATTTGTAACAGTTTACCCATTATATAGGAATAATATTATTGTCAGTGCCTGGGAAAACATTGTACAGGATCATACTAGGATGATTAAAAAAGGCTACATAGAAGAACAGACATTCAGCTCAACAGAATAGGTCCTAACTCAACTCTCAACGTCTTTATACTGGTTTAGAAGACTCTGCAGAGTCTGCATACAACCAGTTTCGTAGAGAGTGGTTAACCGATGTGCAAGTACATCTTAACATACTCAAGCAATAGAGCAAAGTATACCCGCAGCCTGTTAGACGCCATATATGCCATCTATGTGTGGGCCAGTGGTGCTATTCTTATCTATCCGTGTCATATAAAAGACCCCGGCGGCAGACCACTCAGTCTTTTACAGAGCAGATAGCTAAACTGAGAATAGTAGAACAAAGTGTGAAATGGAGCTCACAACTTTATATCCGATGTATGGACTATGAAAACAGAAAAACAGACAACTATCACTGTCTTGATCGAGCAGAACAAGTGACCGTGTTCCGCTTGAGAATGGAACATAACAGATTAAATAGCCAATTACACCGGCTAAAATTGTCACCATCGCCAATGTGTATGTGCGAGTAGGCAGCACAGCCATCCGACCATATCCTGCAAGACTTTTATATGCTTAGCCAATTGCGTACTGAGCAGTGGCCCACGGAGACGGATATCCACAGAAAGCTGTTTGGAAGAGCCGAAGAACTCTCCACTACTGCAACCTTTATCCAGAGAAATGGACATCACGTGTAGACGTAATAAGAAAAAGCATGAGGAATGAGAAGAAAAGATGTGCAGCTGAAGCTCGCTAACATAATGAAATGATTGGATGAATATATGAAATGTAGACATTGTCCTTGTCAATCACAACATTGACCAGGTTCAACAAGTCTCGAATGACCTAAATAAGATCAGCAGAGCTGCTGGTCTTTAATCAAAATTAAAAACCCATTGAGATACTCATACTGCTAAAGCAGGAAAACAAGCTGGGGGATGAAGCCATCCAGTATGTCAGTTCTTACGTCTACCTAGTCCAAGAAATAAATGTCAGTCACAATATTGATCGCGAAATCTCTAGGCGGAGAACAGTGGCTTGGTATAGCTTCAATTACATAAAGCGGATACCTCAACAGAGCTCTGTTCTGTTCTGTTCTAGGAGTCGACTTCACTGCACTTGGGGCATACCCATAGGTGCTCAGTCTCTCTTAGCAGATGGCGCAAATTGTGGATGCTGATGGTGCCTGTAGCCTGTTGGTTGTACACCTTCCTGTTTCGTCCTCTCAGGTTCCCTGATCCACTGAATCCTAATTTGATTCCAAAGTGCCACAGCATGTGCCTTGCAGACTCATCTAAAGCACTGTCGTTTTCCAGCACGTGGTCCTTGATAACCTTCACTGTGTCACCTTTATCCATGTCCACTGTGCCTGTTATGGGTGCGTGTGACGCCAAAAAATAAGATCTCTTGTTGCTCGGAACCCCGGCATGACCAGGACAGTAGATCCACATCAGCCCCTGGAGTTTTGAGGTCTCCAGCGCTGCTATCCACTCATGTTGTAGTCACCCATTCTGCACCTTCCGAAGTAGTGTTTGGAAGTCTGACACGATGATGCTCCTGTTGAAGATGTCTCAGACAGCCACCTCAGAGCTTCTGTCACCAACTCCATCTCCATTCTCATACTTGACCTCAACAGAGTAGAGACATAGAGACACCACAGTAAGAGCGCACATCTTTAATTATGTGGTCATTTCAACCATCATTTCAAGGTTTGGGAGGTATGGCGATTGCACAAAGCAGATGCCGACAAGCTCTGTGTCACTCATATATGGAACGGTGTGTACTAAATATACGAAGCGTGTTCAAGTGAAGCAGGACCAAACTGCAACAAGTCAACATACGCACGATGCGCATGTTGATATCAATTCTGGTGTAAACAGCACATACCAACTGTCAATTTTAAAAAATTTCATTATCCTCCGACTCATTGGTGAGTGTGATACGGAATCCGTCCAGAGTTGATCAGCGAGCGATGATTCGGTTTCTAACAGATGAAGGATGTCGACCAGTTGACATTCACAGCAGAATGCAGGCAGTTTATGGTGACAAATGTATGTCGAATACAACAGTGAAGAACTAAACAACGATGTTTAAAGAAGGAGTTAACGAAAGATCTTCCGAGACCTGGTCATGCGAATATTGTTGCGCTCATGCCTTGTACATAAAGGGATCAGATACGAAATGACGAAATTCAACATAAAACTATTTTTAGACATCCTAGAAACAGCATTTTCAATGGTACACATGCATGCCAACAGATGGTAATGCCGAAAGATGTTTTGGTGACCTTATTGTTGTACAAGTCCACGTGGGCGTCAACCTACACGATGGCAGGAAGGCTTGACAAATGGTCTAGGCCCGATCTAGTACAGTACAATAAAGGATCGAGACACATACACAATTTTGTTGGGTTGTTCGCATGCGTCATATATGCCGGGTTGACGTCGAGGACAGTGTGAGAGGTGTACATGAAGGTCAGCTTTCTTGCGGTATGTGAGAGGTGTACATGAAGGTCAGCTTTCTTGCGATATGTGAGAGGTGTACATGAATGTCAGCTTTCTTGCGATATATGAGAGGTGTACATGAAGGTCAGCTTTCTAGTGATGTGTGAGGTGTACACGAAGGTCAGTTTTCATGTGATGTGTACATGATGGTCAGCTTTAGTGTGATGTGTGAGAGAGGGTTGAACATGAAGGTCAGCTTTCTTGTGATGTGTGAGAGAGGGATGTACATGAAGGTCAGCTTTCTTGTGATGTGTGAGATAGGATTGTACATGAAGGTCAGCTTTCTTGTGATATGTGAGAGATGGTTGTACATGAAGGTCAGCTTTCTTGTGATGTGCGAGAGAGGGTTGTACATGTTCAGCTTTCGTGTTATGTGTGAGAGTTGTACATGTTCAGCTTTCGTGTTATGTGTGAGAGTTGTACATGAAGGTCAGCTTTCTTGTGATGTGTGAGAGTTGTACATGAAGGTCAGCTTTCTTGTGATGTGTGAGAATTGTATATGAAGGTCAGGTTTCGTGTGATGTGTGAGAGAGGGTTGTACATGAAGCTCTGCTTTCTTGTGATGTGTAAGAGAGCATTGTACATGAAGGTCAGCTTTCTTGTGATATGTGAGAGAGCGTTGTACATGAAGGTCAGCTGTCTTGTGATGTGTACAGAAAGGTCGGCTTTCTTGTGATGTGTGAGAGAGCGTTGTACATGAAGGTCAGCTTTCTTGTGATGTGTGAGAGAGCTTTGTACATGAAGGTCAGCTTTCTTGTGATGTGTGAAAGAGAGTTGTACAGAAAAGTCAGCTTTCTTGTGATGCGGACATTTGTGTACAATCTGTGTACACCCCTCTCTCATATGGTTAAGCCGCGTGAAAAGGACGTTGATTATTCTACTAAAACTAAACAGACAACGCGTATTAGATATAACAATGAGTCAGTGAGATGGGCTTGGAGTGAAGAACAATGACCAATGTGTTCAACGAATGACTAGATCCGGTAGACGTGATAGCAACGGTCATGTGACCAAAACAGTGCCACGGACAGGAAATAGTGAGTGGGAGTGTACTGGTGCGTGCAGTGTGCCCCGCTTGTTGGTTGAAGTCCTGCCATTCTTCAACAGCTGTTGCCACTAAGATTTACGAGATGATGCAAGTCACTCGTGAGCGAGCCAAGTGGAATGTGATTCATGTGGTCGTTATGTGTTGAAGTGAATTACGAGTACTCCATTAACCTATTCGAGTAGAATCCCGGGGAGGGAGGAATAGGGCAACTATAACCTTCCAAGCATGCCGTAAAGCATGCAATAAGAGGGTTGTTCATGGGGTTAGCTCCTTATGGTGTAAAATGGCTTGGGCTTGGCTTAATTCGTTCTCAATCTCCGGATACCAAACCCTAAAAGGGCTTAAGTAGCAGAATCTAGTCCAGAGAACGGAATGCGTTGTGTCGTAGTTTACAGCTTGACTGCGATATTTGCACCTTTCGGTCCAATACATTTGACTTCAGCAAGCATTTTTTGAGTTAGCATTCCCTCTTCGATCACTTCTCCTTAGCCAGTCTGCCCTGCTGCAGCCTGTTATCCAGGATCACCGAGTGGAGGTATAGAAGGGCCTTGGCAGCTCTGTTTCGCTGGCCCTGACGCTAGCAGTCAGCTATGGGTCGCTGACCACTGCAGCTCCCGCGCTGCTCAGCATGATTGCTACAGAAACAACAAATGTTAGTGTTTGCATCCCTGTAAGGAGGCATAAAGTGAAGTAAGCGGCATGTCCTTTGTAGAACGACGCTTCTTACAACTGTCAAACTCCGTGTCTGCCAAACTGAACACGGCAGGATTCCAACCTGGTACGTTGGGATTGTGAAACTGAGCGAGTTTCACCCTAGGCCACGCTGCCACCAAGGGGAGGCACAGCTTCAGCTCAAATCTATGCTTCACATTGTGAAACTGAGCGAGTTTCACCCTAGGCCACGCTGCCAACAAGGGGAGGCACAGCTTCAGCTCAAATCTATGCTTCACACTGCAGCGAAAAAGTCAATGATTCCAAATGCTCGGAGACCTACTTCCTTGGTTGTTCCGTCTGGAACAACCCCCCCCCCCCCCCCCCCCCCCCAGTGAGCTCCCTGGCGTCACATAATACGTAACAGGACATTCCATTTCGGGCTAAGAGGAGAACAGGTCGAAATAATGTTATTTTAAATAAATAAGTAATGACTCAGATGGCCTGCCGAAGACGGATGTACAGAAAGGTGCAAATATCGCAGTCAATCTGTAAACTAGCGAAACAACGCATTCTATTCTCCTGACTACATCCTGGTACATGTAAAACCCTGTTCAGGGCTTGGTAGTAGGAGATTAGAACGAACGCAGAAGAAGAAGAAGAAGAAGAAGAAGAAGAAACAGATGGAAGTGTAGAAAATATGGTTATATTCAGTTCTGAGGAGAGTTATGTTTATGGTTAGGGATAGGTTTAGGGATGGGATTATGTTTAGGGTTAGGGATAGATAACATGGTTGTTATTACATCGTCTGAAAGCATGGATGCCATGCTGGTGTAGACTATGGATGCTACTCTCCTTATCATGGACGAACGTTAACAGATTCAAGAAATTCTCTTCTACTCTGGCAGAATGTTTGACACCCCCAATAGTTAAAAAGTGGACTATTCTGTGACGCCACTATCCCAAATTCGGTGCTAAAAATATATGAAATATATTTGGCTACAGAGTAACAAATGCTGACGGGGAAGAACTCGACTGAACGTATACAGTAGATTTTCGATCCGAAGTCATCATCTTCCTTTAACACTAGCAGGTGGAAAAGATGGAATAGCCCAGACAATATTTTCGTCGGTGCACACAAAGCTAACCAGACGGCGAAACATACAGAGGAACGAATACCTCGAACACAGCACAGACCCATGTCAGGTAGGATTAAACCTGTCATCCATCATGAGACCGTACCCTTTATACGACGCTTTCATTTCAAACGAGCCAGATGGAACGACTTCCGCAGAGATGGGGGATAGGGAACTAGAGGATTATGATGTGTTCACCGACCTGACGAAGATCCTAGAGGATAATGATGTGTTCACCGACCTGACGAAGATCCTAGAGGATTATGATGTGTTCACCGATCTGACGAAGATCCTAGGGGATTATGATGTGTTCACCGACCTAACATGATGAACATCCTAGAGGAAGATGATGTGTTCACCAACCTAACAAGGCGAACATCCTAGAGGAAGATGATGTGTTCACTGACCTAACAAGACAAACATCCTAGAGGAAGATGATGTGTTCACCATCCTAACAAGACGAACATCCTAGAGGAAGATGATGTGTTCACTGACCTAACA